>CM051699.1:3472151-3497151 GCA_028022725.1 Lycodopsis pacificus | reverse complement strand
AGAGGGCACCAGCTGGCAGCGCACATGAGCACAGACAATAAGGAAATTCAGAGAAGTCCACAGCAGACGAATATCAGTGGGTCAAATCATTTGATGGGATGAGGACACTTCTAAACAAAGAAAAAACAGACTCCATGGCGTGGAGCACAAACATGACTTACTGATGAACCTTCACAGCTTCTTTGTTCCACACACTGGTCTCTGATAATATCTAATTCCAATGCTCTTCTTGTATTGTATTGTTCCTTGAAAAGGGCAAGTTGAATCAGGATTTTTGGTACTAAACCCGTTACCATTTCACAGAAAAGGTGATTGGCAGTGTTACCAGAGCAGATGGACAGTTTCCAGCTCAATTCAACACAAATTATAACCTTGACAGAAACCCATGCAAAACTGTAGAACCATTAGCCTACATGTGCAATCATAAGCATACAAAGCTTCATATCTGCACCACATAACCAAAATGTAAGATAAATAGGCTATCACAACCCACAAAGAGTGCAGTCAAACTCCTACCAATAACAACATAATGTGTTTTACCCTTCATTTGTAAAAAGAAGGAGCCTACCTGAGTCATTGCGTAGGTAGGAGGACATGGCAGGGATGAGGCAGGACTGGCTTAACAGCTCCTGCAGCACTGCTGGCAGCGCTGAGCTGTTGTGGGCTCTGCTGTCTGCTGAAGAGCCATCAGCACCGTGGCAGCTGCTGGAGCTTGCTGGGTTGATGTAACTTGCCAAGACCTGGTGAAAAAAACAATATGGACATACTGTGAGACGAATGACTGATAAAACCTGTCCACCTTGCTCAAACTTTTTCTCATTCTGTGACCTGCTCTGGAGTGTGCCATGCTATGTCATCATGGCAACCCCTGTTCAAGAACAACTGACCGTTACCTTCACTAGGATGCTTTAGGTACTTCTATTCATGTGACATACATAGCATCACATCATCACTGTTCCTTTGGTCAGAGCTCATGTTAAGACAGGCAACAGGTACATAAACGCTTAAGTAATGATGCTCAAAGCCTGAGAGGCTGATTTCAGGGCCTGGACAGCTGCTGAGCAACATAAACAGGAAATATAGAAACAAAATCACCACCATCATCATAAAAACATTTAAAATGTCCACTTTGACAGTCCTCGTTTCTAAAATGAAATACGATGCGGGATTGATGGGTAGATTTACCTGCAGTAGACAAGTGACGTGTTCCTCTTCTAGCCGTTGTTTGGTGAGGGCCTGCTCCACGTCCCAGCCTGAGGCTGTGGATCCAGTACCAAAACCAGTTCCTTTAGCCCAGTACAGCTGCTGCTCCTCACTGGTCCCCGCACCGTGACAACTGGAAATCTGCGGCTGTCAACACA
The DNA here is from genome assembly GCA_028022725.1 of Lycodopsis pacificus. Taxonomy (NCBI): domain Eukaryota; kingdom Metazoa; phylum Chordata; class Actinopteri; order Perciformes; family Zoarcidae; genus Lycodopsis; species Lycodopsis pacificus. The sequence continues at coordinate 3,495,790 of CM051699.1, read as the reverse complement.
GATATGAAATTATGTCGAGGGATAGATGGATGGGTTTGGGATCTCTGAGCACTTTATCTGAGAATATTTTTTAGAATCCTTCTATGTTTATAGGTGGTTGCCAGTGTACTAAAAATGATCAGTGAAATTCAGTTCTGCACACTGTAAACTAATGGAGAGAAAATGGTATTCTTCTTGAATAACATTCATTTGCAAATTGAGCCGAAAAATATTCACATTGTCCTCCAAAATAAAAGGTCAAAGCCTACTCTGTCCTCGAACGTGCTGAAAATAAGCAAAAGATGCATTCATGGGACTGTTTTTGATGGTCATATGGAGTAAAAGCCTGGAGTATTCAATAGCATTTAAAACAGTGAGTGTCTATGTCATCTTCCTAGTCTGACTCCCATTGCAGCACATGGATCAAGGGATTCAAGGACACAGTGACAAGTCCTTGGCTCACATTCAAGTCATCGGCCCCATGACACATCCTCAGCTTTGTCAACTTTATAAATTCTCAGACAGAGAGGGAGCGAGCATCAGACTGGATCCCCACAACACAACAACAAACAAGGCAGGTCCAGTTCAGAACCTACATGCCTACTTCTTATGCAGGATCCAGAAAAGGGTTTGCCCTTATTAAGCAACCAAGCCAGAGAAGTGAAGTTCCAATTGCTACATTATTGTTGCCACGATATATATCTGGGGTTTGTTTATCCTCTCTCTCTTCCAACAGTCTTACCAGATTTACACCCCAGAGTCAGTCCAAATTTCAGGCTAAACCAGTTGTGGTCACACACTTAAAATGTCTGCAGTGTCTGCTCGAGACTTCTGCTCACTGGTTGTCTATGAGCTATGAGCAGTTCTATCCCACAATAATCAATGTTAGGCCCCATTATATTTATGTTAGGTATTACTGGTTTCCAAACAGTAATTTAAACTTCTATATCAACAATTCAAGGATAATTTATTGCTGCATGCCATCCACGCTACTGTAACAGGGTACAGTTTGCTTCTGAATATCCTCAGACCTCTCACTTTATTGATGCTGTACAGTTATCATAATGCTCCAGTAAAATAACATGCATTATGTGCATCACTAGGTCAGGTTAATAGCAGGTCATGCTTTTAAGCTTGATTTTATTTTCTGTTGCTTCTTTGGGCTGGATTCCAATGTGAGACTTTCTTCAGCCAGGTACTATTGAGGCCCAGCAGAGGCTCAGTAGAAACCACCTCATCAGTATGGGCAGGACAGGAAGGGGATGTTGCGAGCTAATCGTATTTTCATGAGTATCCCTACCCCTGCATCTGAAGGTGTCAATAATGCAATGTATATGTATCACACTGGCATATTTCTCTCCAAAGCTCCATTTGGCTTTTTTTCAAGATTTGTTCTGAACAATTGAGCTTTTGTAAGGAGCTCGCTGAGAGATATGCAGACGAGGCCTTGAGTAAAGGCCGGCAAGGCAGAGATACATTAATAATGGCAATGATTTTTATCCTCGTTTCTCTACAAGTGTGAACAACAAAACAATCATTCAGGCTGAGAAGCCTGTGAAGCGTCTGAAAAATAAACCAGACAGTTGGACAGTATGCGGTCAGCAGATTCTTTCTGTCTTTTTAATTCATTTTTCTCCCTTTATTTATAGATAAAAAAATAACAATAATCAAGTTGGAATTAAGGACCAAATCAAACTCTGGGAACATTTCTGAGGTCAGTCTGACAAATCTTTACTTCAAAGAAAGCTAAAGGTTAAAGACCAAATGAAAATCTTCATGAATATCATCAAGGTGTAGTGTGTGTGTGTGTGTGTGTGTGTGTGTGTGTGTGTGTGTGTGTGTGTGGGCCATACCTCAGACACACTGGTGCTGGCGTTGGGGTTGCGGGGGGCGTGATGGCTGAGGGCCGACAGACAGGCCAGGATCAGGTGGATGGCCCCGATCTCCAGAGCCATGCGGCGGAGCAGAACGCCGTCATCAGTGGTCAGAGGAGTGCTGCTGAACAACGCTCGCAGCACGTGGAACGGCAGCGTGGGCAACACGTTGGCCGAAGGAGACTGCAGGATATGACCTGAGAGGATAATACAGGCGAATCAGGAGACTGAGCCTTTTGTTCTGGTTTGGGTTTAAGAGGGATTTACTGGTCATCTCATGATAATGTCATTCTGTGATGCGATTTGCTATTTGTAATAGGTAAATGGACTTGTACTTGTATACTGTCTTTCTAGTCTCTCGACCACTCAAAGTGCTTTAACACTACACGTCATTCACACCCAATCATACATTGATGGCAGGGGAGCAATTTGGGGTTAATTGCCCAAGAACACATCGACTAGAGGAGCCGGGGATCGAACCTGTGATTGACGGCCCACTCTATCTGAGCCACAGCCCTTTGTAGAGACCCATACCTTCAAACAAGTCATTAAGTGTGTGCTTCATTGAATTTCTTCATTGATAAAACACAGCTCGCTCATTATGTATGCATCAATAAACATGTTAAGAAATGTACTGTTTTAACAATTATTCCATATATGCCTCTCCAGCTGTATCACTAAACAAGATGAGACTCTCTGACATCAATCACTGACTAGAAAACAAACTCAGTATCAGTGAGAAATGATCATACTAGATGAATGTGAGAACATCTCATTAATTAGTTCAGACTAGAATGAGCAGCAGGAGGAACCGTTACAAAGACACGATTAGTATTCAAGAGCACAAACACAAGAACTAGTGTGAAAGCTCCATTTGATGGAGCACAGACCGAGTGATCTCAGTGAATGTGTCTGACTTACTGCCCTCTCCATCGTCTGTGACACCCAGCACCAGGCGCAGCAGACACTGGGCGTGCTTCCTCTCCTTCAGCAGCACCTCTGCATACCCCGGCAGTCGCAGGAACAGGCCGAACGCCGCCAGAGAGTGGGCAGGGATGGGCGACATGGTCTGCACCGAGGACGAGGATGAGGAGGACGACTGAGACTGCTGCTTGTTGATGGGCGGCGGATCGGCAGCGATGGACTCCGGCGCCTCGTACACCATCTCGCCCGACTGCTCGATGGTTACCCACTCGAACTGGTCGCTGTCCTTGGGTTTCTCCTGCGTGGCCGAGGGCACTACCGGGGCGCTGACCTGTGAACGACCATCCGGGAGATTAGAGGGTTCAGCAAAGGTGACAGTGAATATGAGACAATGCTGACAGATGATATTAGGAGAGTGGGAACTCTGCAGAATCATCATGTGGCCAACTGAAGCCTAAAGGAGAGGAGGCTGGATTATCTTCATACTGAGAGCATAACGTCTAATGCAGAGGTCTTCAACAGGGGGTCCGCGAAATTGTTGGTTGATTAGACAGTTGAAAAAAATAATTTTTTATTTTTCTCTAAACAAGAGTCTTTCCATTATTTTCATATTTCAGTATTGTATACAAGATAACAGGTATGTTTATGCATGGCAGTGGCCATCACTCATTTTTCGTTTCCACATTTATTTTTAAAATAAAAACGTCAATTTGAATAGCTTGTATGCATGATTATCATGCAAGCTGACAAGGTATGTTTATAAATGTCAGTGGCACGGCCACCCTACTCACTGTACCTTGCACATGTTTAAAATAAAAACATGAATATATGAACCTGTGTATTGTTTGAATAGCTTAGTATTGAATGCACAATACAGAGGTATGCTTATACACGTATATATATATCTATATATATATCGATAGATAGATAGATAGATAGATAGACAGACACACACACACATATATATATAGGGTTAGGGTATACATATATATATTTTAAATCAGATAATATTTCAGAAGCTGCTGAGCTAATGCGAACAGATCAGCCCAAAGACATGGTAAATGGACCTAGATATATAGATTGTTTTGTGAAATTATGTGTGTTTTAATAACATCTAAAAACAATCTCATTCAATTTCCTGTACAAATGACTGCTGGAGCTGAACTGCAGATAATGTGTCACTACAACATGAAAATATCAGAAGAGCCAAACAAGCAAAATAAATAGAAAATATCAAAAAAAATAATCACTGTTAAAATTCTTTCTTGGCTGTGTGTAAAGGATATGTTTGTCCTTGAACTGACCGGGTTGAGGGCCCCTCTCTTTGATAAATTCTATTTGTTTGGTTCAAAGTTCAGCTTTGTGTCTGTTGGCTGAAGATTTTAGCTCTACTTGACCCCGTACTTTCCTCATCCATTCATATGTCTGTTTTTGAGTCTCACCTGCTGAATGACATCAGGGTAGAGCATGGGCAACCTCTCTGCGATCAGGGCAAGGCCGCCCATGCCTGCAAAGACCTGCAGCGGTGACTGGATGGGGTTGGTCTCCAGCAGGGACTCGTCGGTGGCGGCGTCCAGACATTCTTCACTGGCTGTCATTGGTTCGTCCTCAGGACAGCTGTTCAGTATATCACAGTGGTCCACTGCAAGGAGAGCAAAGGGAGGACCTGTTGTAAGTTCACTCTGTCTGGTATTTAGGAAACTTGTTTGTACTGTATTTGTTTTTTAACCTCAAGTCTACTGTGTGAAGAGTCCCATCACCAAGTCAAGTTGTTTAATTGTAGGACTTTTGTCTGTCATATATATACTCTACATACTGCTGGGATGTGGTACACATAGTCAGTGTGCATGTGTATTGCATAGTCATTACATGTCTTCATTAAGCAGATCATATTTTTATGAATGCGCTTTAGTTGAATGTTACCTCCTAGTATTGGGAAGCAAAGAAAAATGTATATCTCAACTTGTATAAACTTGCTATTGCATTTCTCTGTGCCCTGTGAAGGGGTGTTTTCTAAAGCAGGCAAAATCATCTCAAAAAAAATAAACCGTTCTCCCGTCAAGTTTACTTGTACGGATCACAACTTTAGCATGAGAAGTAGCGTACGTCCCTTTCAGGACCTGATTTGTCCCAACGCAGCGTTTATAAAGGAGATCCCTGGTCTATTCTGAATATTATGTTATCTTATTTCTCAAAGAACCAAACAGCTTCCAATCACGACAGACCATCATCATCAACAGGCTTTAATGTTTGCAGTTGAGGGTGCCCTACCCATAGATGAGCTATGTGCTGACCGAAAAGGAGATAATGGAACACTGTCCTAATGTCCTCGTTTACACTTAGAACACGACACTGAAGACAAAGTCAGACGATCAAAACGAAAGAACCGGTGAAAGGCAAGACAGACTAATGCTAACCCACCACCATTTTATTGTGTTGGCACAGTCTTGGTGTTTTATGATATATAAAGCCGTGGTCGATTGACGGGTCATCTTCCAAAGGCCACTCATCTCTCACGGAGGAGAAAATCAGGCAGATGATTCATTGCTTTCCACATCTCTCTCAGGGAGTTTGTATTTCTGCCCACACTGTGCTGCACCATCTCTCTCTCTCTGTCTGTTACTCACTCCAATGAAATACAGTCTGGTTCGGTTCGCCTCGGTTTGTATTGACTCCATGGGAGATAAGACGATTCCGGCTTTAATGTTAATATATCCAGCGTCTATGCAGCTTGTCCAGCAGTTAAAGTGTACTGTGGAGCCCCGGTCTGTAAGGGCCCGCTGCAGACTACATGTTCGAGCTATGAGGCCATTCGCCGGTTTATTCAAAGTTGTTTTGAATGTTGAAGATGTTCCATGTCCAAATTGTACCAAATTCCACATGGTTCTGCCTCAGGTCCCCAGCAATACATCTACCAAGTGTGAAGTACAACAGATGGAAAAGTTGTCGAGGTATGCTGAGGACATACTACATACGTAGAGACAGACAGACAGACAGACGGAGAGAGATCCCGAGCTTCATAGTTGGACGTCTCACCGTCTTTATCAGGGGTCACTGTCATTTCCATTTATCTGCTGTAAAAACGTTTTCAGGGAAGGAGAGATACATCTCAAAGGTTATTGGGACATTTCTTGGGGAATGGTAGTGTAGTTAAATAGAGCGTACTCCGGACATGATGAGAGTACATGATCGGAGTGCGTTAAGGCTGACAGCAGTCAGGGTCAATTTTTTCAGAGGCAAAACATCCAACAGTGAATTCACTTAGAAAATGAAATCTGGGATGCAGTGTCTGGATCAAGGACAGACTCCACTGGGCCACTCATTTGGGTTATTTGTTGGTCTCTCTGTGCTGCTGGGTGTCCCATCTCTACAGCTCCTGGAATAAGGCTATCTGAATTCAGCAGCCACAGAGAAGGACAGAGATATCAATAAAGATAATGGCTGACCACATCAAGTGGTCAACGTCTGGGCAGTGGGCATGTTAAACAATGCGGTAGTTTATTCAAGTCCATTGGAAGGGAAGTAGCAAATCTGTACCAGCTAATTTTGGGAACTAAAACTAAAACTAAAATATTGTTGAACTCACGATGGACAGTTAAAAATGTTGCACCACAACTACGCTATTTTCTTTCTTGTCAAACCAGTCTGGGCAGAGACACAGGTGTTCAATCCTATTCTATTTCTACGGTCACGGACCAATCGACATCCTGTGAGGAGCTGCGGGGGCGGTTTAGGTGTGTGTGATGAGACGGACTGGTCAGCGTAGATGCTGCAATAGCATCAGAATTGTAAAGTGTCACCTGCTATATTTGGAAAGAGCCTGCCCTTGTGACTTTCTCAGATGGTTCCGTATGACAAACTGTAAAAAAACAATCTGGCATGTCTGGTTAGAAGTACCACAGCTGTAAACATTGCTGGAGTTTCCCTTTAAACTGTCCTAGCAACAGTAGAGATTTCATTTTTTGGATATAAAATGTCCAATGGTTGAATGTTCAGACAGTAAACACTGTACACTTGTGAAATGCTCACCGTCATGGCTTATGGGACACTATTATGAAGTACAGTAGGGCCATCATCTTTGTCATTACTTTCACCTGAGCACCTCAGGGTAAAAAAAACAAGGTGATGATACATTCAATTTTGTCCTTCTAAGTACAACACATGATGTGGGTTACCCAACCGTCAATGGCACAACTCATCCAAACAAATGAGCCGACAGTTTTGAAATGGAAACTATGGATTGTGGACGGGTCATGGCCAATGACAAAGGTATCTGAGCAGTTCTGCAGATTCACCAATGCTGAGCTCATCAAAACAAGACCATGATGTATCCGACCTCGTGCTGACCCTCGAACCTGCAGAACTAAATAGCTAAATATAACCAGTCGTAGAGTCACCACATCTATGGACGTAAACTGTTGCCTTCTGGCTAAAGGTTGGTGAACAACCTGCCTGTCCTCACTAAATGTCCTTCAGCCACGGTGTTCATTTGAAAATCTGCCTCACTGGACAAATTACAATGTAAACATACTTCCTTATGCAAAAATATTCAGCACAGCATGCCTGCTACAACACAATATTTCTATATGCTACTGTACATAAACAAAATCTACATTAATGGCTAAACATCCCATGAATAATGTACAAAGGGAACACCTAAGAATGAAAAAACATTAATTGCTGGAAAGGTCAACAGAAGAGAGATTGTGCTCAAAACCATTCCACAACTTTTTGGACATCAAAGCGTTTCTTTCAAAACCAGCCCAATAAATAGCCAGAATAGTCCTGAACCCCTTTCTATTCACATTGTTTTTGGGGGAAAAAGTGGTCTAAAATCACCATCATTTGATTTCATTCTGTTCCATTCAGATGGTTTTACATTGGACTAAGGGCAGAGAAGCCTAATCAATGGGCCTTAACAGGGCCAGCAATTGATGGATCAGTGGACAGTGGCAACAGGAGGCCTGCTCCCATTCGGGGACCGTCAGAATCCATCTCCAAACTCACGGTCCGAGACTTTTCAATTTGGTAAACACTTGAAAGCTCCAGAATTAAGTTTTGTATTGTTTTTTTCTGGAGCGTTCAACCCACATAGTTAGGAAGTGAATCTTGAATACCATACTGTTCTGATCAACATTATTGGAACCCTGGGGCGACTGTGGCTCAGTGGAAGAGCGGGTCGTCCTCCAATCAGAGGATTCGATCTCTGCTAGTTCATGTCGATGTGTCCTTGGGCAAGACACTTAATCCCAGCAGCACAACATTAAAATATATTCATATTCTCCATAAACAAGCCCTAAAAACAATTGATAAAAAAAACAAGTCACCATCACTGCAATATCCTCATCAAACACCATATCTTGAGTTGGGAGAACCACATTAAATTCACTGATGTGTGTCTGGTTTTTAAAATTTTAGATGGTATGGCCCCGCCTCCACTTAGTGATTTTATTAAACAAAGCGCTCAAAGCAGCAGACAGACTACATCTGCTTCAATCAAGAGGCGATTGTGTCATTTCACAAAGGTCAAGCTCTTTTAGCAAATCTACATTCTCTGTGAAGGCAGCACACTGGTGGAATACTCTGCCATCACACATACGCGCACAAAACATTCAAACATAGCCTTAAGGAATGGCTGGTTGCCAATCAGGCGTGTGTAGACCTGAGTGTCCTCTGAATCCTTGATACTGTGTGAGCAAAACTTAATCTTTAGGTGAAATTCCTAAGGTGGCGTTGTGATTGATGCTCTGACTATTGGTGAATGTCCACGTAAACTTTAAACCACATCCCACCTTCCTCTCGCCACACGTGCATTGATGTACTGTCTGTCCTGCCTGCTTGTTTAGTCCATATGTATATTTGTCTTGTTCAGTGTTGATATTTTCCATTTTGATGTGCATGTTATGTGCCTCAATGTTATATATGTGCTTGTACTGTAGGTGGGTTTGTTCTGCCTGACGCATGCTGCAGCCTGTTATGTCTGCTCTGCTCTAGTGTCGTACACTTTTCTTTTGCTTATATGTGTATTGGTTTTGTCTATACGTTACCATCAGTTTTTATTTTATTTGTAATTTTGTCATTTTGGGCTGCCTTCAAACATCTGGCCGGGGACAGCAGAGGAAAACTAGCCTCTCTGGCTAACTCTGGCTCACCTACAGTTTAACTGTTGATTGGTGTGCATTGTCCCTGCATAAAAACAAATTAATGAATAAAAAATAAACAATGATGAATTTGTAACTTTTAATTGAAAACCTAACATTTCACTGCATTTAAACCATCTCAAGCATTATGAGCAGGGGTCTGCTGTAAAGCTCCCCGGGGGAAACTTGGGTTTCATGTCTCGCTCATGGACACTTTGACAGGACAGGAGGACAGGAGGACAGCCCTCGGCATGCTTCTGGAAACAGTCTGCTCTTCCATTGCAATTTGTTCAAGCTTTTAATTGTTGGAATGCTGTTAAGCATTCCAACTATTGTTATCCTCCTGTTTCTTTATTCCACTATTTCTTCCGTCCCCCCTTTTTTGAAACTCTTCTTCTTCTTCATTTTTTAAGCTACAGAAACCGTTCAACTATCAAAATGTTCAGCTCCTTCAGCTCATCCCTGCTATGTCTTTTTCTATTTCTAACCTTTAAACTATTAGAATTATTAAGCTTTTAGCAACTTGTTTTTGAATGGGTTTCTATGGAGAAGATTTTCAAATCCTCTTAAACTTCTTCAACTTTCAAATCCTTCAACTTCCTCATACTTTCAGCTACAGACACCATTTCAACTTTCAAATGTTGAGAAAACCCTTAACTATTGCCGTAATTCAGCTTTCCGATATCTTTTAAACTTTTTGAACTGCAGCAATTTAACTTTTATGATTTTTCAGCCCTTTTCTGACTTTATAATGGGTGTGTATTGTGCAGCTTAGAGTGCGTGATGTCACCGCTAGAGTGAAGAGCAGCTTGAGATTCTTGTGAAAAAAACATTTGTGTTTTGCCACTGTGTCCACAATCTTCACTCTTCATGCATAATTTCTGGATGTAGAAGTAGCTAATATTGTCCTTGTCGTAGAAAAAATACTGTAGAATCCCACAGATTTCCACATTTGACACCGAAGCCGTTAATTGAGAGGAAAACCAACTTTCTGCTCCATAGAGACCAATGTTAAATTTTGCTTCAAAAACATCTTCCACAGAACACGGTACCCCATTTCTAGATCGCCAGTTAAGCCACATTTTTTACACTACAGACATAATTTTTACAGGATTTGTTCTTCTACTCAGCCTTCCTCTCAATTATTAATATCGGAGCAATAGGAGCTACGGTTATGGGAGTTTTGATGATTTGTTTGAGAGGTGTTTCCCTGTTTTATCTCCATGAAATGGCTTCAGGCACACAGGTGTTCACGATTGAGCCAGTAATTAGTGATGTTTATAAACACACACGCACATACACTCCTCTCCCTCTATCTCTGTGTGTGTGGGTCTCTCTCATACAGTCATTCAGGTCTTAGGACTCTTTAGAGGTCTTTCCACCCTCCTCCACCCCCCCACACACACACCATCTTAAAATAAAAGCCCCACAGAATGAATCCTAACTGAAATGCTTGTGATGAGCCTGTCATTTAATAACCGGTTTGTGTTTATTGTTGGAATGCTGTTAAGCATTCCAACTATTGTTCTTCGAATCTTTATTGTTGGAATGCTGTTACAACTTGTTACAGCTGTTACAATTGTTCTTCGAATCTTTATTCAACTTCTATTTCTTCCGTCGCAACGCTTGTCCTTCATTTTTTAAGCTACAGAAACCGTTCAACTATTAAAATGTTCAGCTCTTTCACCAGAGGGGTGCTATGACTTTTCATATTTCTAACCTTCAAACTTTTTGAATGATTCAGCTTTTTATTTTCAATGGGATCTCTATGGAGAATATTTTCAAATGGCTTCAGGCACACAGGTGTTTGCGATTGAGCCAGTAATTAGTGATTCTCTCTCTCTCTCTCTCTCTCCTCCCCCTCCTCCCCCTCCTCCCCCTCCTCCACCCCACACACACGCCATTTCAAAATAGAAGCCCCACAGAATGAATCCTAACTGAAATGCTTGTGATGAAGCCTGTCATTTAATAACCTCTGTTTATGTGTGTCAAACATTATGATTATGTCTCCTCTCCCCCTCCCTCCCCCACCCAGTCCCACCCTTTCAAAGTAAAAGCCTCATGGATTAACTATTTAAACATTAAACTCAAAATTAGGCTTTTTTGTTGAAAAAATGAATGCTCTTACTAATACTGCGACAACTACTACTGCTGCTAATATTTCTAGTATTACTACTACTACTGCTGCTACTACTTCTACTACAACTTTTGCTGTTGCTACTATTACTAGTGCTATTACTGCTACCATCAATATTATTACTACCACTACTGCTATTACTACCACTACTACTATTACTTATACTACAACTGCTACAACTACTATTCATGCTACTACCAGTACTAATACTACTACAGCTATTAGTACGACTGCTACTAGTACTACTACTACTGCTACTTCAAATACTGCCATTACTTTTACTACTACGACTACTACTACTACTGTTATATTAAATACTACGACCACTACTACAGCTATTACTACTACTACTACTGATACTAGGCTACTACTTCTTCTGAATACTAATACTTCTTCTAAATACTAATACTTCTACTACTAATGATACTTCCACTACAACTTCTACTACTACTATTACAAATATCACTACTGCTACTACTTATTCTAATGCTAATAATACTTCTACTTCAACTACAACTTCTACTACTATTACTACAAATATCACTACTTCTGAAATTTGTTTAAGCTACAGAAATTGTTCAAATATCAAAATGTTCAGCTCTTTCAGGAGAGGGGTGCTTTGACTTTTCATTTTTGTAATCTTTAAACTTTTTGAATGAAGCTTTTTGCAATTTTCTTTTGAATGGGATCTCTATGGAGAAAATCTTCAAATCCTGTTATACTTCAACTTTCAAAGCCTTCTTCTTCCTCATACATTCAGCTACAGACACCATAGTTAGACATTTCAACGAGAAGGTTTTTCAGCAGTGCAGTTTAAATGCTTTCGGGCTTCAAAATTTTTCAGACAGAGTCTCCCATTTCTTAATTTTCAGCAATTTTTTCACAATTAATTTCAGCTTTCAGCATTCCAACGCATTTTCAGCAGGAAATGCATTTTCTAGTTGTTTACAGGATTCCTTTTCCCGACAACCGATTTCAACGCTCTCCAAATATTTTCAATTACATTGAGATCAGAAATCCTTGCCGGTCAGTTTGCTTTATCAAATTTGATTGTTTTAGTGTCTACAGGGCAAAGCTGTTTCAGGACATACTTTTATTTCAGGAGATATTGTACATGATGTATTTACAATCTATACCAATAATGCTGAGAACTGTAACTTAGGTGTGTATCTTAAGTCAAGCATGGACTTCTATCTTTAGTCGGTTTCTTAGTTCAAACACACATGTATGCTCATATCGACGTAGAGAGTCCGATGATGTAGACCAGGGGTGTCCAACCAGTCAGAGACTAAGAGCCACATTTTTTACTGTGTTACCGCAAAGAGCCACATCATACACACACATGAACATCACCCCATCCCTTCCTCACACACACACACACTGTAAATGTCACACACCAACATGATAATGACAGAAATTGACTCCTACAGTACTAAGACCACAGGCCAGTCATTTTCAACAATGAACATTGTGTGCACTGTCTCACACACACAAACTCTCAGTTCAACCAAGTCCACAAACAAAAATATAATAATTTACAATAGCGTTTTTCTTTTACAATGCATGTTGCTTAGTGGGACTGGCATTCCTTGCCTTGAACAATCCTCTTCAAATCTGGCTTGTATTCCGTTGTTGCCACTCGAAGCAATTCTTTCACATTCAGTCAGTCAGAACAGATCGATGCTTTGATTTCACGTGTTTCAGGGTAGAAAACACAGACTCGCAGACGTATGTTGACAGAATCACTGACAGAACAGAAAGCTTTTCAAAAATGTGCATCTTAAAATAAAGTAATTCATTTTACAAAAAAATAATTTCACTGAATTGTCCTGCAGCTTTAAATTCAGTTCATTCAGGTGTGAAGTGATGTCAAAAAAGCCACAATATATTTTTCTCATCTTCGAAAAAGATAAATTAGTGAGCATGATCTTTATCTGTGGTTATTAATCCACTTGTTTCAGCTCTATTCTCTCTGTTAACATCATTGTTGTGAAGTGAATTCATGCGTTAGGATTCTGATCATATTGGGCTCTTTTGTTTATTTTCTGTGTCTTCATTTAGATGTGAGTGGGTACGTTTGTTCAAAAGAGGTGTGCTTTGTCTCGTAGTGGCGCTTCATTTACCGCTTTTAATTATCGTCACGGTCTCCAAACATGTCAGACACACTGGTTTTAAACTGTCCGTGTGAAGAATTAACCTATAAGAGTCTGTTCATTCCTGGTTAAAGACTCTGGTCTCTCTGACCACTTTTCTCTTTTTGGAGAACGTCATGTGAAACAACTTCTCTGACTCACGTAATATTCTCCTGCTCTTCCTTCTCTTTCCTCGTCTCTCCCCCGGTGTGTGTACAGCTCAGAATACCCATATTTGATTAGCTGGGCTGCCATCACGTGATGTGATTTGCAACGCATTGGTCGGTGCGTTTCCTGCATCGCTGAACGAGTGCCGTAAAGGCTGAAAAGGCTGCGCAGCGCCGGTTAAAATAGAAGCGCTCTGTCAAAATAAAAACGATTTTAGGTCCTGGATCCGGATACAACGGCGTCTGGGACCGGATCCGGACCGCGGTCCCCCAATTGGCGACCCCTGCACTATGAAACTTTGCAGTATTTTCATCTCACGCACATGCGCGTTTGACGAAAATACCGTATTGAACTCAAGCGAAGCGAACACGGACATTAAAAAAAACACAAACACAAACTTCGATATGAACGTAAGAGCCGCATGAAACCAGGCAAAGAGCCGCATGCGGCTCGGGAGCCGCGGGTTGGCCAGGCCTGATGTAGACTGTCTAATACAGTTGTAACGCTCCAGAAAAAGCTAGGAAGCGGACGTGAAGTTGGAATTTTTTGCAATTGTTATACTTTTATGCTTAAACCTACATTAATTGATTTTTTGTAAACAAAATTTACATCACCTTTTAAGTCAATATTGCAAACGTGTTAGCTAACAATTGCTTATTCAACATTTACCACATCCTAGAGATATGAAGCACATTGTTGTTATGAAATGAAAATTAGGAGTACACAAGGTACCATCAACAAACCTTGCTCAGTTATTCACACGTAGCTGCTTATTGTAGCTTTCTGATTAGTCACACGGTATGTCAGTCTAACCTGTCTTATCAAATACCTTGACAGACCGTAGTGGCAGCTAGGAGTATAGCATAGCTATAGCGTCCAAGGAATAAATGCTCCAGATAAAAAGGAAACGCGGTGTTCAGAGGAAGGATTAAAGTCCCAAAAAGAATCGAGATAGATGGCAAAAGAGCGCTCATGGGGACGTTACACAGGCCGCAGCATTGGCTGGCTGTTCCCCACCTTTACAGACTACGTTGCCACAGTGGTTGCCCTGCATTTAACATAGACCCAACTAATAGATGATGAAATTCATCGCCAACTCATTTTATAATATATTTGATAATACTATCAATGGATCAGGAGAGCTTTGTAAGACGATGTAGAATATCTGAGTTGTGAATCTTAAGAATCATTGGAATATTATTTGAACATAAGAACAGGTGTCGAGCTCTTTTTGGTACCTTTCTCAGTGCGTAGCCTCTTGAAAGAGTCGGTCTTGGAGAGACCAGGGTCAGAGATGACCTTGGAGCCCAGTTTGACTGTCAGGTTGATCGACTGGTAGCCCTGTGGCAGCTTGCGGTCGTACAAGAGTGTCAGTAGCTGAGCCAGGGTCATCTCAGATGGAAGGGGCTGACCTGGAGCAGAGGACAGGGAAAATGCAAAAGTTCACTTCCTTGATACATGAAATTAGGCTGCAACAGTTTGAGTATCTGGCTCAAACACATTGATGTCCTGCTGCCAGATGTGAGCCGGCATGTTAACCCTGCACTTGAACGGGTAGTACCTGGAAGCAGCTTGTGGTACAGGTGGAAGACAGGCACACTGATGGTTTTGGCTGAAGGATCCACACCAGATGACGCAGTCAACTTGTCACTCATCACGCGACCCCTCCTCGATGGAGGTCTGGGAGGGGTTGAAAGAGCTCGCTTGGACTGGGACTTCAAGCCTGATGACAGACACACAACATGGAAACATCACAGGGCTAGTCTTGTTCTCATTGGTAGAAAAACAGGTTCATATTTGTTGGCTTATTTGTTGTACCAGTATTACACACAGGGCTAAATTTGTGCCGGATCCTGGTGGAACTGGCTTTTTGACCGCCTGTGTTCCGGTACCTATTTGCACAGATCCAGTATCTCTCGTAGTATAAAACCGAATTAATAACTAAACAGCTAAGCATTTTTGCTGAGAAAAAGTAAAGAGAATATTGCTAAATTAGGAGATGTGGTCCATGTGAGCACTTTGTAAACAATAGGTGCTATATAAATAAAGTTATTATTATTATTTTCAAGAGACAGCATGTCCTGGTTTCTAGCCGGCTGTCAGCAGCAGCTCCTGGGGGTGGCTAAACGGCCTTCACCAGGCTGACTGCCAGCAGACATTTACTGAACCAAAAGAGTTTTAAAGTCGGCTCCATGGGAAGAAAGCGACAGTGTTTGTATGTATTGATCTTATTTGCCCACCCTCCATAGCGAGTGAGGGAAAGCTGCCTGTAACAGATGAGCTCACAGACAGACTGGGAGCCTTACTCAATCAATGGAGATCTGGTTAATAAGTTCAAAACACATATACAGTGATATCTCTGAATGATTTAAACAGCTGACAATGCAGATTAGCCTTCTCTTCACTAAACACAACAAAAATAGAATCTGCAAAGATTCTTTTTCGTCTCTCCCTCGTCCTTAAGACTTAAGTTACAGTTCTCAATTAAGTGTAAAGCACTGATTTTGGCTGAGAATGATAGATCAGTTTTCTAACTTTAGACTAAAGAGTTGAACTCAAATGGAAGAAGATGCTTTTCTGTGGTACCAACATGACATTCTGATAAACTGTGCTGGGAAAACGATGTTTCCTCATGTTGGCTTTTAGTAGTGTTTAGTAGTGAGTAACCATTTGGCATGTGGCTGAACTTCATTGCCATGTCTGAAATAACTCATTGACTGCTCTCAATATAATAATACTCAACTGTTCACTTAATATTGAGCAGTACATTGAGATTTCAGACACTTAGGAAGCACTAAAGTTACAGTGCGAGTGCAATTTGATGATGTAAAATGATAATGTTTCATATTTGTGAGTAAACGATCTACACAACTTCCTTTCCAATCTGATTGGCATGAAGCCGGTGAGATG
Source organism: Lycodopsis pacificus (assembly GCA_028022725.1). Lineage (NCBI taxonomy): Eukaryota > Metazoa > Chordata > Actinopteri > Perciformes > Zoarcidae > Lycodopsis > Lycodopsis pacificus. The sequence continues at coordinate 3,479,526 of CM051699.1, read as the reverse complement.
AGCCACAGCAGAGGTTGGCTAATAAGATGATGGCTGGGCTGCCATTGGACAGGAGGTGTGTATGGAACACAGTCAAGTACCTGAGGCCACAACAACACTGTAGTTGTCCTGGAAGCCGCTGTCTGCTTTCATCTTTTCCTTCTCCTCATGATTCTTCTTTTCCTTGTCCTCCTTCTGCTCATTGATCAGCTTGGCTGTGATGCTGGGTGTGTCTGTTTGGATGAATAGAAGACGGCATAAAATCAGATAAGTAATATAATACGGTCTTTTATTAAAACAGAATCTATTGTCAATGAAAATCTGTGGGGTAAAAGAAGTGCAGGTGTGCATCAATGTCTCTCTAAAGAGGTGAGACATTCTTCATGTACAAAGCCGGCAAAAACCTAGCAGGTCATCCTGCAGCTCAGCATCGGTGCTGCTCTGATGACCTTGATGGCCAGAGAATTAAACAAGGGCACATAGAAGAACCACACATTGATGTCTGGAATTCATTGTGTTAATCATTTCTGCTATCATTACAATTGCAGCTATTTTGGTTTAAAAGCTGGTTCCAAGTCATGTATCTATTGATTAGAATCAGGTTACAGCACAAATCTGGCCCCACTGTCCTTCAAACCTCTACAGAGCAAGTTAAACTCAGAGCTGTCCGTCACTTTGAAGTTTGGTACAAAAATAGTCAAAAGTAGAAGAAACAAGATTGTGGTTGTAATGCAAAACTTTGTTTGTAGACTGCAAAAAAAAAAAAAATGCAGAATAAGAATGGACTATTATTGATAACGCATGTCTTCTATGAGTTATGACAGAGAAAACAAGACTAAGTAAAAACCTAGTATATGGCTGGACCGTGTATTTGTGGCCAAATTATGGCCGCATAGGGAGAGTCAGCAGTAATGAACTGAAACTGTATATTTACAACCACTTAACAAGAAGTGGATCAGATGAGTGATGGTGGAGGCACAGACGTAACCATTGCAAAAGCTCTCGCGCTTATTAACTTTGAATAGAGCAACAGCCAATGGAGAAACTCCAGCTCAGCTAGCCAATGGTGTAGCACCATCACTCACTCGTTTATCGGGCTGGCAGCTTTGCTGCTGTCCAGCCAAAATGAGAAGTGAAATCTGAGAACATGATCAGTGCATTCACACTTACAAAAAAAAAAAAAGGAAGAGTGAGAGGACAGTGGTATCCTACCTTTTTGACCTTAAAATGAAGCAATGCCTACCTAGGGCTGTACCGAATAGTTGCAATCTTCATTCAAACCAGTGAAACATTTTAATAAAAAATTTGAATAGTGCGTAGCTTTTTCTCTCTAATCATTCTGTTTAAACTCTGTATTTATGCGCACGCACGCACTTATTGTCAGAGAAAATATCACGTTTTTCACAATTATTACATAGCTTATAAACTACAATATTTATTATCATTAAATATATCCATGTTGTGACTACTCCCTGCTAAGTGTAAATGGTGTTGGTCCAGCTCAGTACATTAGCTACTTAAGTTTCTTTTCACATTGACTTGGGCATAAAGGGGGGATTATTATCTTAATAAGATGTTGGAACATACTTAGTGTTTTTGACAGCACACTCAGCAAATTGGATTTCTATTTTGGTCATTTAATAGATATCCAGAATGCTCCCACACTGCCGATGTACGACTCCTAATTGCCGGCTATAAGACTGGAATGTCGGTTTAAATGTTTTTAATTGCTTGAATGTAAAGAAACAAAAAAAAACAATGAGCAACCATTGTCTGTTTTATATGACTATGGGAGGAAAAATTGTAAGAGTCATTTGGGGGCCTGAAGATGTAAAAGTAATCCAGTAAATGGCAGAAGTCAAACTAAAAAAAACTAAAAAAACATGTTTAGGAAATGTTTCTATTTATTTATTGCTTTATTAACCTGGTGATTATCTGGTAATTATCCCTAAAATATGCATTTTGCTCACAGGTTGCAAAATGCTGTACTGTGTCCATAGTTATCGAGTTGTAAGTGTGGTATTTTAGACTCAGTAAGGGAGTTGGCCTCTGTGTTTGTGGTCTTATACCTATTACTTACATAACGTGGGATATAGTGTTATGTGCTTCATGAGGCACATATACTTTATATTCAAAAACAGAATTTTCTGATATCTTTCATCACTGCAGAAGGAGAGTCACCCTCACACATTCAGAGAGAGGCTGTGAGATGTTGCGGCTCCATGTTTGTTGTGTAAGAAGTTGTCACAAGACATCAACTTCAGAATGGTGTTAAAAATCTTAAAACAGACAACCGAAGGGATAACAGGAGCACAAGCTGTGACTTTCTTGTGCAGGACACGGACACACACACACACACACACACAGTTTTATAATATTCACACACACTTAGACATTCCCTGATACAATCTGCCAATTTACTCTGTTAAACTACCATTAGGGGTGTCACGGATCACAAACCTCACGGTTCGGTTCGGATCACGGTTCAGGAGTCACGGTTCTGATCATTTTTCGGATCAACAAAGAAAAGGGGAGGAAACAAATGTAACTTTGCTTTCCATTTATTAATTAAAGAACTTCAAGAACACTTAAAGCAAAGAACTTTGGGCTATAGTCTTACATGAAAACAAAAATATTGAAGATGTCCAATTTGAAACAAAATGAAATAAATAAATAAAACATTCAAGAATACTCAATTCTGATATCCTCGTCCTTTCATCATACTGAAAGAAAGAAACAGCCAGTGAGCTAGCTTCCACTGTTTACACTGAACTGAACTGCTCGGCAACAACTTGGGTCTGTGTTTACTTCCTGTCAGGTTATGCCATTCAAATACACAATAATGTTACATTACTGTGACATTATTTTCAAAAAGATGAGAATATCTCCATTGTCTGGGGAGAGGGTCGACCTTTCTGTGGTGACTGGAATATTATTGGGCCTGTCAAGCTTCACTCTGATACTTCTGTCAGCACCTGAACCAGGTGTGTGTCTGTGTGACTCTCACAGAGGGGGCGTGTCTACAGCGCCGGACTAAGAATCACTCCGCCGTGGTGAAAGCGGTCTCTACAGTCTTTTCCTTCTCATAGAGGCCTGGAACAGCTTCACACTGAAGTGGGTGCGTGAGTGGACTTCGTAGCGTGGCCAGATTTAGAAATCCTTTGTTTTCTACACCGGAGTGTCCCCGTCGCTGACATGCCGATGTTTTGCCGTTGTCGTGTCTCTCTTTAAATAACGCCTACATACCGTAACGGTTTCGTCCACCACCCTCATCCGTCATTATACGTTACAGAGAAGACAAAATGCTCCCAAACTTGCGACTTAAATGACGTCGCGGCTTCTGACGTTCCTCCGCTCGCCATGACGTCACCGTTAAATGCTTCTAAGCTGCTCCGTTCACGTGAACACACTCCTGCTTTATATCTGTTCACTGACTCTCTGCATTGATATTCGGGGACTTGTTACTTGAAAAGGAACAGCAACAGTAGAACTTTACACACTATGATGATTACAGTGTAAAAAAAAAAAAAAAAAACTCGATTGATCCGCGGTTCACGAGCGATCCGAACCGTGAGGGGTGATCCGAACCGTGAGGGGTGATCCGAACCGATCACTGATCGATCCGTGATACCACTAACTACCATTGATAAAACTCAACACATCCTGCAGGAGGTTAAAAATAAAAGCCCTCAAGAAAAGAGAGCCGTTTGAACTGAAGGCTTTTCATATAAAACATCTATGCATGAAGTTAAGACCTTCACTCACAATATCTAAACAACAATCAAAAGAGATATCTTAATAAATAATCAGTGAATAAAAGAACACTATTTCAGTTCCAACAGATTGGGGAGTGAGACCTGACTGTGATGACAGAACTGATCAATAATTGTAATTATTAACCATAAAGCAAGCTACTGGGACATCTTCCGTGCGGATGTTTCAGTGAAACAAATCAATCATTCTCATGTTCTACAATCGTGTGGCAGCTAGCGAGCCAGATTTTACTGCACGTGTTGTACCCCAATGATATGACGCGGACTCCTCCTTCAAGGGGACGGAGCTTAGCAACGGGCTAATTACTGTGCCTTCTTGTACGTATCCACACTGGTCAGTGCAGTAATCCAAACTCTGTCCTGTGTTGATGCCTTTGTTCTACTGAAAGGTTAAAGTTTTCTGGATTGGAACATACCAGACACCCGGTCCAGGACTTCAGCCAGCGTGGTGGAGATGGGCAGGTGGAGGGTGCGGTATTTGTGGCCTGCTCCGTACATGGGATGCTGGATCATGTGGCTGGTGGCATTGATGCGTCCTTTGTATAACTGAGAAGAAAAGGGGGACACAATGGTTTTGTGTTAGCATGTTATAAAAAAATATAACGCTCAGCTTAGCTACAGGACAATTCAGTAACTAAAACGTATTCAGCGTATAACGACTTAAACAATACATGCGACCGATATATGTCTTTCATATTATTTTTAAGGAGATATGGACCAGTCAATTGTCTTTTCAAGGTTTTCAGAGAGGTTGACGGTAGTAAATATCTTGACTGAGGCTCCGGAGAGATCATGTTGGTTTGCTCCACCTCTTCCCATTCCTTGATTCATTTCTCTTACTTCATTTGACAATTATTCTCAGCCAACATGACTCTTAACTAAGAACCACATTGTCAGCGCTGCCGATTGTAGAGAAACCAACACAAATACATAACTAGAAAATGCATTTCCTGCTGAAAATGCGTTGGAATGCTGAAAGCTGAAATTAATTGTGAAAAAATTGCAGAAAATTAAGAAATGGGAGACTATCGGTCTGAAAAATGTTAAAGCCCGAAAGCATTTAAACTGCACTGCTGAAAAACCTTCGAGTTGAAATGTAACTATGGTGTCTGTAGCTGAAAGTATGAGGAAGAAGAAGGCTTTGAAAGTTGAAGTATAACAGGATTTGAAGATTTTCTCCATAGAGATACAATTCAAAAGAAAATTGCAAAAAGCTTCATTCAAAAAGTTTAAAGATTACAAATATGAAAAGTCAAAGCACCCCTCTCCTGAAAGAGCTGAACATTTTGATATTGCGTAAAACATTGCGTAATCAGAGCGGATCACCGCTCCGCTGCATTTAACCCTTCACTGTAACTGTCTGCCTTAGATCAGTCACTGCGAGCGTGTATGCAGAGTTTGTTTATTGTTACTTGAGAGATGTGATAAGAAACAACACTCATCTCACCGCGGTTAGAAAGATCTGTTTTATTTGGGATTATTTTCATTCATTGTATTTCACTTCGTGTTTTATTTCTCTCGTCATTAACTCGACTCTGTGAGTGAGCTAAGAGTCGTGTTTATCACTGCATAAGCTGCCGGTAGTTCAGAACGACAACGGTATGCTTATGCATGGTAAAATAGCGTACTCATGCCCCCTAGGACATCGCAGCAGAAGTTTGATCCATGTCGAGTTCTCTCTCTCCTTTTTCTTGCTGACCCCCACCCTTGCTCTCTCTCTCCCTCTCACGTAACACACGCATATAGTCAGGGCCCCTGGGGAAACCCCGTTCAATCGATTGCCCCACATCCACACGTGCTGCACACACACGTGATTTACACATAGCAACATCTCCGCCATTTTGTCTGAGTCACTCGACTCCGCCATCTGGTGGTAGTTAGCTGTAGCGTCAAGCCCTCGTTTCACACAGAGATCCTCACACACACACACACACACTTACATATATACATCCTCACCCATTTTATTAATTTTTGTTTAGATATTAGGCACATAAAATTGTATAATAGCGTTGTTGATTGCAATAGTAATTGATCTGATCATTTATTATTCTGATGTAATAAACCCTGTTATATTTTAAGGAGTAGTCGTCTGTGATTACTTGTGCATATGTCTGTAATAACACCTGGATGTAGTAGCCCGTGTACGAACTCAATCCTTCACTGTCACTTCGAATGTGTAGTCGTACCAGACTATTGACATTACGAGTGGCCACTAATTATGAGACTTAGTTTATTGTTTGGTTATTAGTCCCTGTTCACAGGGTGGTGCCCCGTTATTATTAATAATCATTAATAATTGTTACTTATATCAATAATTCTATTGATGTCAAGAATTCAGTTTCTTAAATGCTGATAACCCAAACAAGCTCCTATTGATCCCAACAGAAGCCAGGATTGATTCAACAGTTTTCTCTCCTATCTGGAAAGGAGAGGGAGCAGACATTCAACAACAGAGAGAGTTACCCACCGGACAGGGAGACTGTAGGAAGACTGTGACCTTCTCGTCCTCCAGCATTAGCTGCAGGAAAAGCCTTCGAATGAAGCCTGAGATGTTTCCAGAAATCGGCACATTGCCTCGCTGGGGTGCAGACTGGAAGAGCTCACAGAGAACCTGCAGCCAGAGAAAAATCCATACAGACACCAATGAATACATCCACATGAAAAGAGTTTGTCTTTGATACCACCAAGGCCATAACACTGGTTCCTTCACTTTTAAGAAGTTACCTTGCGTATTTAAAAAACACAACGAATAGTATCATATAAAATAGTCTGTGGTTGAAAAACACATCTCCAAATGTTTAACCAATTACAAATCTGAGTCTGAGATGTCAAAACTCAATGCCTGGAGTCTCAGAGAAAGTGAAAGCTTTAGACTTTTCCATTACACTAACAAAGTGGAATATAAGAGCAGACCTGAGCCATGAGCCGCTGGTTGTTAGGGTGGCAGGAGATACACTGGAGAAAGAAGGCCACAGTGGCATTCTCCAGAGCGGTCCTCTGCTGGGTGGTGAGTCCTCCTGCCTGCCCAGAAGACGCTAGGGAGAAGCGGGACCCTGAAGCCTGAGGCTGGGATGGAGGAGGCCCTGCCGCAGATCCAGAGCCCAGAGGCTGACAGCCTGCATTGGCACCGGCACTGGAATGGCACAGCAAGAAGAGCAGTGCCGTCCAGAGCGGGTTCACTTCTGGACCTCCTAACCAGTCTTTCATGGCGTGACTGTTGCCTACTTCAGTCAGGAAACGCAGCACCGGAGCGGCTAGCTCTGCAGCCAGAGGCGGCCTAATGTGTGAGGATGAGGAGGATGAAGAGGATGAGTGGTAGTGGTGATGGCGTCTCTCGGCCTGAGCAGCAGGCAGAGGCAGGTCGGCACTGGCCAGAAGACCGACACAGAACTGGACCAGGCTGCGTACCAACAGTGATGGTAAGCCTGAGTCCAGCAGCTGCTCTATGGCTCCTGGAGACTGGGAGGCAGCTGCCAGCGTAGTTAACTGGGACTCGGACAGATTAATGGGGGGTCTGGCATGCTTGGAGTCGTCTGTAAGTCCTGCGGCGCTGGTGTCAGCGTCGTGCTGCTTTTTGCCATCGTCAGTCATGGAGAGGCGATGCTGCTGGGCCTGAGAATGAC
>CM051699.1:3444651-3467151 GCA_028022725.1 Lycodopsis pacificus | reverse complement strand
GTAGTAGTAGTACTAGTAGCAGTCGTACTAATAGCTGTAGTAGTATTAGTACTGGTAGTAGCATGAATAGCAGTAGTAGCAGTTGTAGTATAAGTAATAGTAGGAGTGGTAGTAATAGCAGTAGTGGTAGTAATAATATTGATGGTAGCAGTAATAGCACTAGTAATAGTAGCAACAGCAAAAGTTGTAGTAGAAGTAGTAGCAGCAGTAGTAGTAGTAATACTGGAAATATTAGCAGCAGTAGTAGTCGCAGTATTAGTAAGAGCATTCATATTTTCAACAAAACAGCCTAATTTTGAGTTTAATGTTTAAATACAGTTAATCCATGAGGCTTTTATTTTGAAAAGGGTGGGACTGGGTGGGGGAGGGAGGGGGAGAGGAGACAGAATCATAATGTTTGACACACATAAACAGAGGTTATTAAATGACAGGCTTCTCTGGGGCTTTTATTTTAAAATGGCGTGTGTGTGGGGGGAGGTGGAGGAGGGTGGAAAGACCTCTAAAGAGTCCTAAGACCTGAATGACTGTATGAGAGAGACACACACACACACACAGAGAGAGAGAGAGAGAGAGAGACGCACACAGAGACACACACACAGAGAGCGAGAGAGAGGGAGAGGAGTGTATGTGCGCATGTGTCTGTGAGTCTGTGTGTTTATAAACATCACTAATTACTGGCTCAATCGCGAACACCTGTGTGCCTGAAGCCATTTCATGGAGATAAAACAGGGAGACGCCTCTCAAACAAATCATCAAAACTCCCATAACCGTAGCTCCTATTGCTCCGATATTAATAATTGAGAGGAAGGCTGAGTAGAAGAACAAATCCTGTAAAAATTGTGTCTGTAGTGTAAAAAATGTGGCTTAACTGGCGATCTAGAAATGGGGTACCGTGTTCTGTGGAAGATGTTTTTGAAGCAAAATTTAACATTGGTCTCTATGGAGCAGAAAGTTGGTTTTCCTCTCAATTAACGGCTTCGGTGTCAAATGTGGAAATCTGTGGGATTCTACAGTATTTTTTCTACGACAAGGACAATATTAGCTACTTCTACATCCAGAAATTATGCATGAAGAGTGAAGATTGTGGACACAGTGGCAAAACACAAATGTTTTTTCACAAGAATCTCAAGCTGCTCTTCACTCTAGCGGTGACATCACGCACTCTAAGCTGCGCAATACACACCCATTATAAAGTCAGAAAAGGGCTGAAAAATCATAAAAGTTAAATTGCTGCAGTTCAAAAAGTTAAAAAGATATCGGAAAGCTGAATTATGCGGCAATAGTTCAGAGTTTTCTCAACATTTGAAAGTTGAAATGGTGTCTTTAGCTGAAAGTATGAGGAAGTTGAAGGATTTGAAAGTTGAAGAAGTTTAAGAGGATTTGAAAATATTCTCCATAGACATCCCATTCAAAAATAAAGTTGCTAAAAGCTTAATAATTCAAAAAGTTTAAAGGTTAGAAATAGAAAAAGTCATAGCAGAGATGAGCTGACGGAGCTGAACATTTTGATAGTTGAACGGTTTCTGTAGCTTAAAAAATGAAGAAGAAGCGTTGCGACGAAACAGGGGGGGGACGGAAGAAATAGTGGAAAAACAGCTTAACAGCATTCCAACAATAAAGAAACAGGATAACAGTTGTAACGAGTAGTTGTTGGAATGCTTAACAGCATTCCAACAACTACTCGTTACAACCAAGGTATGCAGAACACCATCTCTGAACGCACAACACGTGGAACCTTGAAGCAGACGGGCTGCAGCAGCAGAAGACCACACCGGGTGCCACTCCTGTCAGCTAACAACAGCAAACTGAGGCTCACAGGCTCACCAACATGTGACAATAGAAGATCTGAAAAACGTTGCCTGGTCTGATGAGTCTCCATTTCAGCTGCAACATTCAGATGGTAGGGGCAGAATTTGGCATAAACAACATGAAAGCATGGATCCATCCTGCCTTGTATCAACGGTTCAGGCTGCTGGTGGTGGTGTAATGGTGGGGGGGATATTTTCTTGGCACACTTTGGGCCCCTAAGTACCAATTGAGCATCGTTTAAACGCCACGGCCTAGCTGAGTATTGTTGCTGACAATGTGGACCAAAATCTGTGAGATATATATATATATATATATCGTGTTGCATCACACGGGGCCAGGTGGTAGATGGGTGCTACTTCCCGTTTAAGGATCAGCAGCCACACTACAAGATGGCCACCGAGGCCGGACTTCAGACAGCTGTAGGAGGAGAGGAGATATGAGAGAGCACACGGCGTGAAGGAGCTCCGAGACCTATATGGAGTAAAGTTCCGAGCCAGAGGGAGGAGGATTTGAACTGAAGAAGACCTGGTTGTCGGAGAAAAGCCAAGGACACTCTAAGTTGAGTTCTGCTTAACGAACTGTTATCTCCGCTTGGACGCTTTTTGTTTGTTTGTTTTTGATAAAGAGACTTCCCTGAGTGGCCTAGCCGAATCAGAATAAAACGTGATCTTATTCTGAGAACCTTTTGATTTAGTCTGTTTTTGTTAGTTTCCCTTGCACCACCCCACCCTAGCCGGCCCTAGTGACCTCATGATGACGTTACTCTATACATATATATATATATTAAATTAGTTTGTGAGGCCTTGCAGAACAATACCCGTTAACTACTTGATGGGGCAAAATAACATCTGAAATATGCCCTTGTCTAAGTCCTTACAACTACAACCTAATTGAAGGACCTCTGAAGGATACATTTGAATGGTTGATGCTTTTTAATGTCCTGTGGAACTGCTGCCTATGATTAACACTCCAGCATTAATGCAGCGGTGTGTGACTCACTGGCAGGGTCGGTGCCAGAAGCGGCACAGTTCCTCAGCAGAATGTCGATGAGTTTGAGTCCAATGCGAGTGGACTGCAGGCCAATCTTGACCAGCACGGCCTCGATGTTGGGCGAGTGCATGCCGCAGTAAGGTGACATGAGCAATGCCGCGCAGGTCTGCAGCAGGTTGGCCGTGGGTGCTGCGGCACTGGCCATCATGGCCTCCAGGTCACTGACATGGGTCAGGCAATGGTGGAGAAGACGCAGCCACCCGATGCTGTACGTGGTAAAGAAAAAAAGATTATCAAAACAACCACAGCTAATAGAAATTGACACACTCATTACACAATCTGTTCTTGGTACCTGGTTTTAGAGACCTGGTCCTCAGAAGGCAGGAAGGGGTTGTTGACAGTCGCAGAGGAGGTGTTACCGAATGCCGTCAGGCCCAAGAGTTTGATCTGAGACAGCCCAAGGGTGCTGGCATCACGGGGCCGGTGCAGCCTCAGGCAAACAGCCGACGCAACCTCTGCCTTCACTAGCTGGATCTTAATGTACGTCAGGCCACTGGTGATGATTGGCGTGGAGAGCGGCAGCATATTGACCCCGTCAGCACTGATCTCCACGGAGACCGAGGATGGGCAGGCTGGTTGGTTAGAGGAACAGGACAGAGTAGAACACAAAGGAATGAAATGAGTTTCCATTCAAGTCAGATGGAACAGCTTTAGATAGTTGTAAAAATAGTGACGGAAGTACACTTTCAAAAATATTCAAATGTACAATTTTTTCATATTGCCTTTCATTATCAAATTGGATGCTACTCACTGGCGAGAGAGGCAAGGTGTGGCTGGATGTGGAGCTCTTTCAGCAGCACAGCAGCAGGAAGGTGGATGGTGAGGTCACACCAGGCCTCCTCCGGCAGGAAGATGTAGGACCAGGCTGCTGACCGGGCCCGGCGGTGGGGCGGCGTTGCTTGGAGGAGGACCTCTGCTGGCTGCGCTGTGGGGCTGCTGGATGTTATGGTGCCTGTGGAGGGACAAGTAGATCATTTAGAAATAGAAAAGAGTTGATGCAATATTGAAAAATATTTTACAGTAAAAACATATTGATATATCAGATTGAGGAGAAAGAAAGTGAAAGCACCTAAGGGAGCAAAGTTGTGGAGTCCCTCAGCGTTGTCTGGCTCGGAGGTCATCACTCTGGCTTTGAGGTTGCCATCTGCCGTCTTTCCAGGACCTGAATCTAAGAACTTCATGATGGTGGACACCATGCTGCGTGCTGTGTTCACAATGGCCCGGGTGCTGGTCACCATGTTGTTACAGATCAACTGCACACCACCTGGTGAAACACAAGAAAGTTATTGTGTCTTGATGATCAAATTTTCCAAAAGCTGCTTGAATCCATGCTTACATTAGTGTCGCTGTGTGTCATTTCTATAACTACCTAAAGCTCTGGAAAATCTCTGTGCTTAATTTCAGGGTTTTGACAAAGGTAAAGTGCCCGCCTGCAGTGGGACAGGACTAGTCCCAGACAAGCATTCAGTAAGTAAAACATTTGTCACTGTAGACCTCATTACACAGTGATATTTTGAGTTGTCTGACATAAAACTTGACGTGGTAAAATCTTTGACTTTCAAACCAGAATGGTCATTGATCACACTGTGAGACACGCTCACTGACGGCTGATTTGGAGACAAGCAAATAGTAAAAAGTCAGAAATGTGGCACTCAAATCTCACAACATAACTACTGCAAACATCTACACACCAACCAATCAGAGTAGGACATTAAATGACCCAGACATACAATGGCTGACCTGAAATTGTCATTTTTAAGTAAAGTTGAGGGTTGAGGATAAAATACAAGAAAAGCAAAGTATGTTTGAGACTTTGCCAGAGCTCAGCAATGTTTTCCTCCACATATTTTGCACCACATATTCATGGCACATCTGACATAACTCATTGATATTATTTTATGAGACCAATCTTGCACAGCATGACACCCAATAAACAAAAACACTATTGTTGCTGTACACTCTATAGGCACATCTAGACTGAAGGGTGGGGTGAGTAAAGTTGGGTTCGGAGGCAGGTGTGTGTGTGTGTATATACCAACCCATGTCATGGAAGGCCTTGAGAGCCTCACTGGTATCCAACACGCGGAGGATAAACCACAAGAGAGGCTCCGACAGCTGACATGTGGAAAGAGACCCCTACAAAATGTCAAATTAAAAATACATATTAAAGCTTTGGCCATTGGTTTTTGTTCAAGATGTATTTTAATACCAAATCATTACAGCCCCATTACCTGTCTGCCCATGTAACCACAGGCCATGTATGTGAGGATGGGCTGTAGCATGACCTGGACTGAGGTGGCCCTCTTGCTGAGGGTGGTGAGGATGGTGAAGAGGCCGTCACCCACTGAGATAGCATCGAGACCGCCGTGAAAGTTCTCATGTTTGGTCAGGTGGAGACCGCTAGCTCCTGAGGAACAGAGAAAGTGTCAGCTTGCAGCAGAATAGATGAATAGATAGATAGATGAATAGATAGATAGATGAATAGATAGATGAATAGATGAATAGATAGATAGATGAATAGATAGATAGATGAATAGATAGATGAATAGATGAATAGATAGATAGATAGATAGATAGATATCTCTGAAAAGTTGAATTGAAAAGCAGTTAAACACACCGTAGTGGAAATCAATAGACTCGGGGGTTTTGATGCTAGTGTTGGTCAGGTGTGACCCGTATGGTGACTAATGTTTGTTCATGCTTTAGGAGCCAAATTATGCTGTATGACTGACATGACGGAGTCAGATTGCAGACTTCACAACTCTTATTTTGTTGAAGTTACACTACATATTAACATTTATCAATATTCCATAAATACCCCATATCTTGTTCTCACAAACATTTCTTTTTTGACTGAACATAAGTGACACTTTAACTTTCCAATGTCATTCATTTAAAGCATCACTTTCAGATTGGTTAGCCACTTTGGGGGCAGCTGCAATGACATATTATCCCCTCATAAAGCCACTCTGGCGAACAAGTCTTCTTTCTTCTAGCTCTGGTTTGCATCAACTCCTGAGAAAAAAAAAAGAAATGTCTTTTTTGCTCCTTAAGGCGCCACTATGTTCACCAGCTACTCTCTAACAGTGTCGACTGTCTACTGTTGAACCAAAACCACTGATTTGTGGACAGTAAAACCAGAACAATGAGGTAAAATATGCTGAAACTGTTGGTCAAGATCATTTTCTGTGATTCGTCTCACCTATGATCATGGCCATGGCGCTGCTGTTGCACTGGCCCAGTGCTGACAAGATCTGGCTCATAATCTGCTGATTGGCTAGCACCAGGTCAGCCACACCGGCAGGGGGGCCCTGACTGAACGCGGATCCCCCAGCCACGCTTTCTTTGCTGCCACAGACCTTCTCCTCGTCCGACACACTGCTATCAGCTGCTCCGCTGCCTGCCGGCGGCAGCCGTCCACTGAACTCTCTGTCCCCGGACAGAGGCAGCTGCACCAGCAAGTTGACCAGCTTGAGGAGGTCAAACATCAGCTGGTCACGCGTCGTCTCTCCACAGACTGCCTTTGCGTCTCCTGGCCGGATGATGTTGGCAAACAAACCACCAAAACAAGCCCGAGCGCCCACAGAGCTGTCTGAGCCGCTGCGGGAAACCACTTTGTCAGAGCAGGTGATGTAGTGGTGAACCAAGAATGTGATGGACTCGATGACGGAGGAGATGGTAGCCACTGACACCACCTCAAAGTTTTGCTCCAGAGTAAACTCCAGTAGCTTCACCTGGGCATCCAGTGGACCCTGGCCCGACTGGAACGGACCCCTGAAAGGTCAGGATGAACCATTAGTTCCCAAAGAGCATTTATAGAGCATCTAAAGCAATTGTTATTTTGTCATTATTGGACTGATGACTGTGCTGTAACATGCAAATATTAATGATTGAAAATACCTTTCTCGAGAAGCGATTGCATACCTCTCAGTAGACAGGATGTGCATGAGTTTGAGCAGGAACTCGCTGAACATCTGAGGACAGGTGGAGGACAGGTGGACCTGCAGGCGGCTCAAAAACTCGTGCATGGCCTGGGTGGCGGTGGGTCCCACCTGCGAGCTGTGCTGGCTTGTCCCGTTGGTGCTGCAGCCGGACAGGAAGCGCACCAGGACATGAACCAGAGTGGGATCAGACACCATCTGCTGCGCTGTGTTTTCCTGAGAGCTCATCCCGTTATTGGAGGCTGGAGGTTCAAACACAGATTATAGTCTTAGATTTGTCATTGAACACCACACAATTGACAACCACCAACTTAGGAAACAAACGGCTGTGTGGGAGATGGCCCTTTTGATTCCAATTAGTACAGTACACAATGAAAATCACCATGCAGAGACTTAAGTTGTTTTTGGTCAGTTACAGAATGTTATTGTCTCACGGAAATAGATTTGAGCAGGGGGCATCCATTAACCCTGATGGTCCATTCAAAGATGTGCTGAATCCAAAATTTAAGAAGTAAATGCCAAAAAAAACATTGCATTCACGATGACTAACGTATGTAAAATCAAAAATGTAGTCAACCAAAAAGCAAACATGGATGATTCAAAGAGAATAATGGGGTGTATTTATGAGACATCGTGGCTAAAGTAGCTGCTAACTGGACGAGTTTGGAGAAATTGTTAGGAATTCTTGAAGTTAGGAGTAGAGCTAATTCACAAAGCATTTCAGCTCTAAAAACATCAGTCAACCTGCACATGGTGTTTCGCTTCTATAATTTACTTAAAAGTCAACATTTGTTTTCACAAATGATTTTAAATTATATCCATCCAATCTGTACTTTTGGCTTCTGGACACTGTATTGATGAACATTTTATTCCACATTCACATACAAAAAACCAAACCCTGTCTGATCATCCAATCCCTGTGAAAATAATGACTATGCTCTTTCACAAGCAGCTCTCCACTCTGCTCCAGCACAACAACATAGGAAATAATAACACAATTATAACAGACAAAAAGGAAAACGTTGAAGTATGTAGCTTATTTGTAGAAGCACAAATATCCAGAAAAAATGACCTAATCAATCAAATCTGCAACACAGCAGTCAAAACGCTCGCAGTGTGGTATGACTAGGGTTGGGTATCGTTTGGGTTTTTTCCGATACCGGTGCCTGAACAGATACTTTTTTCTTCAAATTGAACAATATATTAACCGTTTAAAGTATACTATAAATATAAATAAATAAATACAAAACACTTGGCTTCAAACTACAGCTTCAAACTTTTAAACTATGAACAATATGTTAACAGTTTACAGTATACTTAAATAAATATAAAACGCACACACACTCTGTACACACACTGCAGCTTCAAACTTCAGCAATTATTTTGCAGAAATATGAGCATATTTTCCTTCTCTGGCAAAATACGACACGTCTCGTGACTTATTTTATTTTACCAGTTGGTGGCGGTAATGCGCCAATTCGACGTTTGCCAACCGCCAGTTCGCCTCAAAGGAGGAGAAGAAGAAGCTTTGGCGCGCCTGTGTTGTTGCGCTTATGAGCGACAGCGCTAAGTTCCCCGTTGTAATAATACTATGAGTGAAGAGCGGAGGACCGAGTCCTGCTGCCAGGATGGAGTCATCAGAGTCGTGTAAAAAAGTATTTCAATTGGCTCAGGCACCGAAATGAGGCACCGAAATCTGCGTTACGTTTCAGTCCGGTAGGTACCGGACGTATAGGAACCGGTTCCATACCGGCACCGTTTTTCGGTACCCAACCCTAGGTATGACGCTACAGGACTTTTCACAGAAGGAAACCAGTGAGAGTGAAGTACTGACCGCAGGCTGGCATGTTAGTCATCAGGGTGAGAGAGTGCAGCACCAGACACCATGTTCTCAGGGAGGTGTTGGGGTACCACGCCAGCACTGTCAGGAAACTGCTGATGGATGCTGGAAACACACATGCACACAAAGAATAGGTAGGGATAGATAGATAGATATGTATACATACATATATATATATATACATATATACACACACACACACATATATATATATATATACACATATATATACACACACATACATATATACATATATATATATATATGTGTGTGTATATATATATATACATATATATATATACACATACATATATATATATGTGTGTGTGTATATATATATATACATATATATATATACACATACATACATATATATGTGTGTGTGTATATATATATACACATACATACATATATATGTGTGTGTATATATATATATACATATATATATACACATACATACATATATATGTGTGTGTGTATATATATATATATACACATATATATATACATGTGTGTGTATATATATATATACACATACATACATACATACACACACACACACACACACACACACACACACACACACACACACACACACATATATGTAACAGATTGAGCTCTTTCTGAGGAGTTGAGAAGGCGACAGTGTGGTGGGGTCCTGACCGTGGTTGAGCGGGATGGTAGGCACTCGGCTGGCATTAAACATGAAGATGTCTGATCCGCCCTCTTCACTGCCACCAGAACATGTATTGAGACTGAGTGTTAACCACAGCTGCAGCAGGGACTCCAGCTGAGAGAGAAGAAAAGGGTTTTCAAATCACTTTGTTTTCTGTTTACAAGGTATCCGAAGATGCAAAAGTTATTCAATCTTAAAACTCCAGTATTTGAGATTCAAAAAAAACATTTTACCTGGACTTTGAGCAAATAACATTAATGTACCGCTTTTATGCATACTTATAGAGATGTTTGTTTTTGCATAATGAAATACATTGTTTAATAAAAATCTGAAAAACATGTACAGTACATTTTTGCCAGGAAACATATACAATGAATATTGTTATAGACAGACGGAGAGGACTTGATGAAGTGAAATTGGTTCCAAACTTGAGGATGCTTGTTGGAGCAGCTGAAAACAGCACAGCGGGATGTGGTTGTTGATTTGCAGGTGAAAAGACATCCAGCTGTCTCATGAAACCGGCTACATTTTGTTGAGATGATAACCTTTTTTTTCCCCCCCAATGGCATTTGGATAAAAAAATGTTCAACTTGAGACCGGTTCTGTGAAGTGCTTAGTTAACCGCTGCACATGTGTGTAAGTCAGTCGTTCTACAGGAGTGTAACGGATGAAGCCGCTGTTAATGTGGAGTTGACGTTTCAGTAAAGCCTTAAACGTGTACAGTTGTCGCTGGAGTTATTGAACTAACAGTTCTACTGGGTCTCCTGGACATATTTCTCTACAAAGTAGAATCATTCACATGGAGTACAGTGTAATTTACAGCACAGGTTTACACGCACTGCAACTGCAGTAAGACAGCATCCAAACATTTTTTGAGGGAGTCCTTCCTGTTCCGATGTGAGGGTCCTGGGACAGAGGATGTTGCATGTGTACAGATTGTAAAGCCCTCCGAGGCAAATTTGTGATTTTGGACAAAAAAAATAAAAATAAAATTGAATTGAAACATAAAGCCAAAACTGCACAGCAACAGCTTCAAAACAACACTGTTAATGTCTGGGGACCTGTTGCACCAACAGGGCTCTGGCCTGGTCTTAAGCAGAGTCTGTCGTGACTTGGCGTTCTAAGCTTGACCTCATAGTTGCACCACTGTTGCGTAAGACTTCTTCTCGCTAAGACCGGGTGTAAATGTTAGGCCTCATTAGCAGGCGGGAAGTCAAAATAAGAGTGAGAACAATCATGTATTGCCTCATGGCCGTAGCCAGCTAGAAGGTCACCGAAGTCTGGACCTCGGCAATTATTTCCTAAAAATGACGTGAATGATGTAAAACAACTTGAAAGTGACTGCTATCAATAAGACGGCTATCAGTGCGGGAGAGACTGAGGCGGTGGAGATGGTAGAGTGTGTATGTCTGCCGTGGTGCGCTCTGCGGAGTCGTTATCAGTGCAGAGATTTCAAATAACACTGCTGGTTTTATGATCGAGTGCAGAGGTCCCCACCTTTTTTGCACCACGGACCAGTTTCATGTAAGACAATATTTTCACAGACCGGCCTTCAAGGTGTGGCGGATAAACACGACCAAATAAAAGGATACGATCGGCATGAAAACAAATATAAAATGCATAAATAAATACAACTCACAATAACGCTGAATCAGTGGGAGATCAGTGCTTTAGTGGTGATCTCAGGATATTCAGCCTTGATTTTAATCCTAAACACCAGCAGAGTTGTCGTCTCAAAGATACTTTTAAAACGGAAATAATATAATATTCATTCTTTCTGTGCGGCCCGGTACCAAATGACTCACTGAACGGTACCGGTCCGCGGCCCGGTGGTTGGCGACCGCTGATCTAGTGGATACAGCCTACAATTTATCAGGGTGGGGGACGTAACGTGTGTAGACAAAAAGATACGATGGTAAGATGTATGTCCGATTAGAAGTGTTTTCATTTAGTTTGGGTTTTCAATACAGAATGACAGAGCCACGGCATCGTGTTCTTGTGGCGGCTTTAACTATTAAGTCACTGCTCATTTTTGTATCTCCGTGTCATATGTGATATTTCCTCTTCTTTTGCTCAGATTCTCCATAAGTTGCTGCAAATGATAAATGATTAGCAACACAGCGAAAGATTGTTAACAATGTATCCTAGAAACACACGCAGAGGTGGGCATTCAAATGACCGCGGGCGCAGTACCGACTAGGCTTTACTCCAGGCTCCCACAGCGCTTGGAACAGATTTATAAGGAAATAAGGAAATACCGATACAGAGACTCAAGGCCGTAGTCGGTGCCTCCAGAGAACACTGCAGTCAGTGAGGTATTATGTCTTTTACATTTGTACTTGCGTGTGTGCTGACCTGAACGTGGTGGACCTGCAGCATGGAGAAGAGCTTGTTGAAGCAGGAACTCAACATGGGGATGGACGAGGGCTGGATCATCAGGCTGCTGGCTGGAGGAGAGCCTCCTCCGTGGAGAGCCCTCAGCAGGGAGTCATCAGTCCCATTGGAGGCCTGGCTCACTGAAAGCCAGAAACAAGCAACTCTTACAGCCATGATACATAGAAAAAGTGAAAAGAAGTCTGTCTGCGGGTTGATGAGCACTTAAGGTCAACTGTTGACAGGCAGTTGACCTGCTGTATTTGCTGTTGTGTGGTTACCTGTGGATGAGCTTGAAGTGAGGGCCTGTAGAATTGAGTCGGCCTGTAGAGTCGCCATCATTTTAAGCATCAGTTCAGCCTGCTGCTCCAGGCCCACTTCTAGCCGGGCATCCAGTGCTGTAAAAAACAGAATCCAAAAGGTCAAAGACATCATGATGTGTAATTAGAGAGGACAGGACCAGCCCGTAAATCCAGCCTCCACTCACCCTGTGACACGGAGACTGACAGACTCTGAGACCCGGGCTTTTCAACAGCAACTGGAGGTTTGGACACTGGGATACCAACCCCTCCAATGTACGGGTTGTACCCATACGTGCCATAGTCAGCGCCCCAGTAGTCATACCAGGTGCTGCTTATAGGCTGTGGACGGACATGAGATAGAGGGAACAGGATTACAGTCAGTCCCCTGTCAACAGATCACCTTCTACATTTGATTACAAATCTCTGTATTTAGCTGCTCAAAGTAAAGTGCGTTATGCTAAACTCTTGATTACATCAATTCAAAAACAGCCGGAAGAAAGAGAAATCACATAACTGTCAAGTTTATTTTCTGTGATCCTTCAGTTTACTTAACACACTAGGCTGCTTTGCACACAAACATGAGGGCAAAGCTCCTTGTGCACTTTTAGTTTGTGCTCTCTCTCAGTCTGTCTGTTGCCTACAATAGCTCACAAGTGAACATCGAGTTTAAGAGAGAGAGAAAACAGTTCTCTTTAATAAAAGGCCTTTTCAGGGTTCAAGTAAATGATTGCATTCAAAAACAAACAGATTAGTAATACTAACAATTAAAGTGAGTTACTTTAAAGAAACTGTGGGAAGATGTGCTGTGGTGCTGATAACAAGAGGCTAATATCACCAGGTATACAAAATTCATCCATCATTATGGACCAATTAATACATTCTCCTGTAATGATAAAGACATACAATAAGTTAATTGTAGAATTCATTAAGTCTGTTTCAATCTTTTAGTTAACAAATGAATAACACAATTCAGGATATTGGGGTTATTGTTCAGGGAAAAACTGATTATTAAGAATAAAGTACGAATACTTTAAGAAAAAAGAAATGTAAAGGTGTAATTTTGCAAGAAACAGTCAATAAGAATAAAAAATAAAACTATAACAAATTGTAAAGTTACAAAAATTGTCGTTACATCAACACACAAGCCAGAGGCAAGTAATGGCCGAATAAATGGAGAATAATCAACATACCTTAAACACTTTGGCAGCGAGCGGATCTTTTTCCAAATCAATATCTAAAGGATCAATATCAACATCCATCAGGTCTTGTAGCAAGTCAAAGTCTATGTCTTTATCTTTTTCCAAAGATGACAGAGGTGGAGCACCTTTGGATAATGAAAACAGCCTTAATATTGCCAAGCAAACACACTAGGGAAACATACACGCAAGAAAAACTCTTCAGCAGGTCACTCGGCAATTTTAATGCCGATCAAGCCATTAGCTCCTCTACCGGAGGGAGAGTCCAGACACAAGACCAGATTCTCCAGTAAAATGTCAACAATAAACTGAACTAAAAACTCTACTTCAAATGACAAATTGACCAAAACGGCTTTGAATCTGCATGTCTGAACTCTCACTCTAAAAGGCAGAACTAATACAATAATAATACTAGGGGTGTAATGATACGCGTATTCGTATTGAACCGTTCGGTACGAGGCTCACGGTTCGGTACACATGACAAACCGAATACGTTTGAATATAAAAAAAAAACAACACAAGATGTAAGCAAGATGCAAGTAACAATACTACATAACATTAAGGAGCAGTTTTTGTTTTTTTTGCTTATGTGTTGCTAAGAAGACACCCCAGAAGATGGGTCACTCAGGTATAGTTCCATCATTGTTCAAAGTCAAAGAATAACTTCATGATGTTAGTTGTAATGAATAAATATATTTTAAAATCAAGTACATTTCTCTGGCATTTATAGTTTTCTACTGTACCGAAACGTACCGAACCGTGGCTCCACTGTATCGTACCCAACCCAACCGTGAATTTTGTGAACGGTTACACCCCTAAATAATACACATGAAATCATACTGTGGAGAAAAACAGTAAGCATGCAGCTATGGGGGGGAGAGGAAAAAAAAAAAAAAAAAAAAAAAAAAAAAAAAAAACAGTGTTGACCACACAAATACTTTATACTGTGGTGATAAAAGTGTGGGTTCATAGCAACATCTGTGTGGTGCTGTGTGGAGAATAGACAGGGCTAACCACGCACTTTGGAATATTGAGGAGGTCCCCGTAGTACCTGCAATGATATCAGGCACCAGGGCCTCATCAATGCTCTCTACCAGAGGGATGGAAGCCGGCTGTGGTAGGGAGTCGTCCGAATCAGCTCCTGCTGAGGAGGACGACGCCCCGGCCTCCTCACCCACCGCCAGCTCATCCATGACATCCAGAGAGCCTGCAGAAAGCAATTCACCTGCGACAACAACAAAGTTTACACTTCATTACCCAGTATTTTTTTATTCAACCTTTATTTAGCTGGGATAATCCCATGAAGTTTCTGAAAAAAAAGGGGTCCTGGCCAAGATGGCAGCCTAATAGTTTCACCATATAAAAACGCAGTTAACAAAAAGTGTAATGAAGTACATTCAGTGCTCGAATGATCCTTAAAACTATCTAATTTAAAATTTCTTTGAAGCTCAAAACTTTAAAAGCACTTTCACCAAATTCGGTGCAGGTTCTAAAGAAGATGTACTTTATTTGTTCAACACAACGGAGGTTGCAGCTTCTGATTTTAGTTTTTGCTGTCTAGGAATAATGCAGCACAGTACTCTTTTGAAAAAGACACAAAACGTCTACAGCCATTTCCCTTTCCTCTGTGATGGGTCCTTGGCTGACAGGCGATCCCCCACAATGTCATGAACACAGTGAACACAGGGACGACTCGCAACACCCCAAAGGGCCATGTGTGGAAACCAGTTGCAATTGTTTATCTACCGAGTGGAGAAGTGATTATCGAAGCTGAAGCTGATTACTGCTCCTGAAATCAGCTGTTCTTATTATACATGATGTGTATGAGGGAGTGTGCCTCCCACACAGAACATACTTATAATAATTATCATCAGATCATGATCATATCACGATGATCAGGTCATGACATCATTGTTCTGATTTTGTAATTAGCTTCTATTCTTTTATATTTATTTATCTTCTAATGTGAACTTCCCTGTGGCGCTACCAGATGAGTCATGGGATCACCAAAGATCATTAGAATCCATCGTCTGTAAAGAAATTGGTGCCAGTCCATCTAATAGTTGAGATATTTCACTGAATAAATTAAATATTGACCAGTTGGTGGCGCTAGTCGTGGGATCACCAAAATCATTAGAATTTATCCTCAAGGTGCCTTGAATATCAGTTTAAAAATGTCCTGTAATGCATCCTGTAATTGTTGAGATAGTCATAGACCAGGGGTGTCAAACTCATTTTCACTCTGGGCCACATCAGCATCACGGTCGCCCTCAAAGGGCCGGTTGTAACTGTAAGACTGTATAACTAACTTCTCCTAAGATATTGTTAAATAACTCTCTCTGCATTTGATCATTGTTTATTCAGGTGTACAAATATTGTACATGCAGTTATATAAATGATATTTAAGCACATTTCTGTTATTATAACATAAATCATTTTAATTGAGGGTTAAGAAACCCACATTACTCTATCAAAGATCAAACTATTAAAGAAAAAAACCAAGACAAATATCAAACACAAGTTATGACATTAACTTTGTTCAAAGCGGTTTGTGTCCCCTCTCTGCATCACTAATGTTCCTCCCTGTCGTCGTACTGTGCATGGCAGCTACATCCAAGAGCTCCTCACTGAGAGCCAGGTCTGATAAACATGGATAGATGCTCTGTATCCGTGTTGTCTGTGCTTTCATCAACAGCTAATGAAGAAGACAAGTACCTGCTCGTCTCTTAGCTAGCTGTGCTGTTAGATTGCTGCTAGTTCATGAACTCTGTCTACGATGGTGTTTCTTCACAAACTGACATTTGTAAAAGTCTGTATCTGGTCGTAGCTCTGCTCACATACCTTCAGCCTGCACTGGGCTGTAGCTTGTGTAAATATATTCTGCTGTGATTGCAGTCTGCCTTTTAATTCTTGGACAATTTGATGTTTTTCTTGGAGGCTAAATTTGGCTCCGTGTTTGGTGTCAAAATGCCGACGTGAATGGTATCCTTCATCACCGACACTGCCTCATAACACAGACCCGTTTTTCTCCTTGAAGCACAAACATGTATTGGCTTTCCCATCTTTCATTACATTTTCTACCCTCCATCAATTTTTCTCTTCGTGGACATTTTGGGATTATTTGTCGATCTTTTTCAATTGTTGGAAAACCGCTTTTCGGGCTGTTGCCTCTCCTGTCCACCTGTTGTGATAGTTTTAATGTCGGTACACAGACAACATGCTATCTCATTATTTCAACTTTCTATCTCATAATTTCGACCATGGGGATACTTTTATTTTCAAGTCTAACTTTTAATTATTTTTCCAAAAAAAAAAAAAAAAAAGATTTTTTTTTCCCCTTTTGTTTTTGCTGGCGGATTCGCGGGCCACATAAAATGACGTGACGGGCCGGATTTGACACATGTGTCATAGACTGAAAGCGTGACCGACATTGCTATCCTCATTATGCTAGATCAGCGGTTCCCAAACCCCTCTCTCTCTCTCTCTCTCTCTCTCTCTCTCTCTCTCTCTCTCTCTCTCTCTCTCTCTCTCTCTCTCTCTCTCTCTCTCTCTCTCTCTCTCTCTCTCTCTCTCTCTCTCTCTCTCTCTCTCTCTCTCTCTCTCTCTCTCTCTCTCTCTCTCTCTCTCTCTCTCTCTCTCTCTCTCTCTCTCTCTCTCTCTCTCTCTCTCTCTCTCTCTCTCTCTCTCTCTCTCTCTCTCTCTCTCTCTCTCTCTCTCTCTCTCTCTCTCTCTCTCTCTCGGCTGGCTACTGTGTACGACTGGCGGCAAGCCTGCAGGAAGGCGCAAAAGTGCATTTATTAAATTGTACTTTTTAAATCTTACAAAGGGGATTTTTATAATGTTGTTATTATAAAATGTTTTTATTTTGTGAAAAATCCCTGTGCTAGATTATGCATAAAAAAACAACAACTTCTGAATAGAACAAAAAGGTGACCCAAACCGCAAGCAGACTTAACACACCTGCTAGGATGTCCTGGAGCATACACGTGAGGGAATACTGTGCCCAGGCACCCCCCCAGGAGATGTCTCCCCGGTTAAAGTCTGTCCCCACAAGCAGGAGCAGCAGACGCTCCAGCTGCTGCTCAGACACCACCTCACACAAGTGGATTGTGGGTCGCGTGGCATTGGCTATCCTTGCAAGGACCTGAGGGGGTAAAGAAAGTACTCATGCATGTGTATACACACAGCCGAACTTAACAAGTCCACATACCAGAGTCCGATGAATACCTTGCAGACAAAGAGGAGCAGGTCAGCATGGCAGGTGAAGTCCATGGAGAGGAGGAAGAGGGCCAGCTTCTGCACCACAGAGATGCAGCGTTCATGGGAGAGTGTGAAGGGCAGAGGTTCTACTTCTGGGGCTTCTTTGGCTGTTGTGGACTCAGTGTCCAACGTGGAGCGGGGCCATTCGGCCGTCCGCCGCAGACGGATCAGATCTTTAAAGTGCTGGAAGAGAAAACCAGGGTAAAAATGAATTAATAAGACAATCATAAAGTGTATTAGAGGAGCAACACAGATTATTTTTCTCCAAACCCGCTCCAGTATAAACTGTTAGTTGTAAACATGGTTTAGTAAGGTAAGAATCAAACTAGCATGTAGATCTATCCTGGTTTATACATTTAAATGGAGTGGTGTTTGTGTCCACCTGATGAATGTAAGATCAAAACATGGAGAAATCATCTCTGAGCTGCGCATGTGATGGTGCTTCATACTGCATGTACAGCAGTGCTGATGAAGTGCTCACCTTGGATGTGGCTTGTTTGAGCTTGGCCTGCTCCACCAGCAGTTTGTAGGAGGAGCCTTTGTTGCTCTGGATCTTCTCCTTCTCGATCTGCTCCACCAGAGCTTTCTGTTTTGCTTTCAATAGATTTAACTGCTACAATAAAAAGGGCATGATAAATAAAAGCACTGCAAAAGCATTTGCTCTAGAAAACCCCATTTCATGGTGCAGGTTCACGAGAAGCGCAGATGAGTCAAACGGAGATGAGGGAAACCTTTTCCTGGGGTTTCTAGTATAGGACTTGGACCAGACTCATATGCACATTTACATTCATCACGCTCACATTTGGGAGTCCGGGTTTGAAGGTGTGTTGGGTTTGGAATGAGACACATTTACCTGCTTGTGGTGGACGAGCTGCTTGCGGATCTTACGCGAGTAGAGTCGATCCAGGCTGCTGCTGCCTTTAGCTGACCTGCTGGAGTTCTGAGAATGAAGGCTGTTGTTGATGAAGCTCCACTGAATACCTGGAGGACAGACCAACAACAACAGCATCACTTCACTGATGTGGGGAGAGTTACATCTATAACCTAGAATGAGTTAAGTGCAAGCACAGAAATGCAATTAAGTATATTGTATGAAACCTTTTTGATTACAAGAGTCTAAGAAAAACTGATTATTCAGAGATCAAAGAGGATTCTTCTGCTTTAAACAGCTCATAATGTGTGTAGTCAATCTGTAAATTGAATGAGATTGCGCAGCAGGCAAATATAAAATGAGATTGATAACTTGTAAATGACAATCAAGTTCAGATGAAACATGGATTTTCTTTCTTTTCTTTAAAATGCTCTATTTCAAAAAGTCCTGTAGTGGAATAAAAACTGTAAACTGTAGGTTTAAGACAAAAGGTAAAGCCTTCAGATGTTAAGATAAATAAATGCACAGTTCATATACCTGTATAACTTCTCTCTCGCTCTTTCCCTCCGAGGTGCTTCTTCCCACCTGCGGCCTCATCCTCTATACTGGCTACATAGTCCAACAGTCTGGACACCAACATCACTACCCAGCTGATCATGGGGACATCCAAAACACCTGGAAAACACACACACACACCATAAAATTCTGTGTGTAATTTCTGCTCCAGAAAACATCATCACATTTTTACAAACTTGAGGTTGTCTATGCGTTGCTCTGCATTTGTAACAGAGATGCTAGCGTTACCTTCAGTCCTGCGCTGGGCAGCAGCTTGTGACTGCTGCAGTGGAGACAGCAGGCTGTCCAGGAGGTTCAGGAGGCCCTCTAACACTCCACTGTTACTCAAGGATCTCTGGCCTATGCAGGACAGGAGCATGAACACCCTGGGATGGAACAAGATGAAGAATACTACAGTTAGCGTCTGCCACTGCCTGGACAGAACAGTGAACAAATCGGTGCTGATCTAATTCCCAAATGCACGAGTAGACAAATTGAAGCGTTTTAAGGACTGACTGCAGTTTGGTGGTGCAGTCTTGGATTCTTGAATCTCAAGCAAACTATAATTCATCATTCTGCAGATTGAAGCTCAAACATCCACGAGAAGAACAATAAGCAAAATATGTCGTAAATGGAGGAGAAATTATTACTTTTCCTCCACGGAGGGCTGCTCTTACATGTAATCTATTCACTTTGTACGACTCAGTCAGTAGTATCATTCAATGTTTTTAGTTTTTCATTTAGGAGTATTAAAGTGATGAAATGTTGCCTTGTGGAAACAAAATTTGCAGATTTGTATTACTATTTTTATATTCTTTTTATCCAACAGACTCAAGAACTGGATTTTAACAAGGAATCAATGCTTTTAGTTATCCATTATTTCCTGAGAATACTGGGCAGCACTGAATGGCTGACTGGTTGATCTGGCCACTTGTGGTAACAGCAAGTAGGTTTCATACAGTTAAAAGCTTTCCGTACGAAATGACCAGTGTATGAATCACGAGCAGCAGTAACACGTCGAGTAGAGACACTGGTGAATCACCTTACAGCTCAAAAACATGAACCATGTGATGAGGATTAATCCTTTCACAATGTGATATTACCGAGTAAAGACGACGCGTCTCATCACGTGTCGTACGTGGACGCATCGTTTTCTGTTAAACTATTTATACAATTGAAATCACACGTGGAAATGATAACAATGAAAAGGCTTTACAGAGGAAATTAGACAGACCACGTAAATATATTGAATCGCTATTGATGGAAAAATGCAGCTCGTGAATGATATCAATACTGGGCCATGATGGGTTAAGACGCCATAAATTGCAACGTTCCTGGTTCAAATCTTGCCTAGGCTGCATAATTCCCTCCCTTGTTTCCTGTCATCTATGTACCATCTATAGGGCTGGGCCATATGAACAAAAGGTCTCCATGTTTTGCTCCGCACATGCATTTTTGTGTAGGCTGTAATAACTTGATTTTACAAACACAAAAATTATATTAATTCAATAGGGACAGCCCTGATTATCGGCATCTGCCAAAGCAGGGATTCCCAAAGTGTGGTGCCTCTAGGGGGTGCGCGAGAGGAAAAATGTAATGTGATCTCATGGTGCAGTCCTGTCCCCTAAAAATGACGTTCCCCCAAAACTAAAATGCATTCTCAATTACGTTTGACCACAAACTTATTTTCTCCCTGATAACGTTTGTGTTTGACGTATTAAAAATGCGTTTCTCATCAACATATCTTTGCCATACTCTAGTCTTTATTATTTTTCTGTGATCTGCCTCGCCTCTACCCCGCCACCCACAAGTTGTTGCCCCGCGGCCTGTTCCGAGGGCTGACAGACCTGACGATCGGATGCCTCGCGGCGGGGGCGGCTGGAGACCTCGCGTCCCGGCGCCAACGGGTGAGCGCCCGCCACTCAGAAACATAAAACCAAGTCCCGGATTTCACCCGGGGGATATTCTGGAGGTATTGTGACCGGGTGATGTGCCTCGTTGCTGGGGAGGTATGAGCCGAGAGTGGCAGGTGTTATGGAGGTATATATTACAACTCTGTGTTGTTCCCGTGCGTGGATGAGCGCATTTCTGCCGGAGACAGGCGGCGTGTTGTGGTAGTATTCTGACCGCGTAATAGGGAGAAGGAGAGGCGGTGGTGGAGAGGGAAAAAAATGTTAAAGAGATGGTGGAATGTATGATTGGAGAGAGAGAAGCAAACAAGTTGGACGTGATCCCGCGTCCAACGACACTGTGTCGCCGCATCGATGCTTTGTCCGAAGACATCCTGGCTACATTAGTTGGTCGCGTGAAGAAGAGTGAGTTTTACTCTCTGACGAGCCTACAGATGTGGCCAATCGTCTGGTGTACATCCGTTACCTTTTCGAAGGCACGGTGCAGGAAGAAACTGTTCTCTCGTTAGTCCGATTTGTATGCAGCTATAGGCTCTCTTGCTTTTTTTTTTTCAGTTGTGGGGGGGGGGGGGGGGGACACCTTGATAATCATCTATGTATTATAAAGCAGTAGGGAAAAT
This sequence comes from Lycodopsis pacificus, assembly GCA_028022725.1. Classification (NCBI taxonomy): domain Eukaryota; kingdom Metazoa; phylum Chordata; class Actinopteri; order Perciformes; family Zoarcidae; genus Lycodopsis; species Lycodopsis pacificus. The sequence goes on along the minus strand of CM051699.1, from coordinate 3,445,748 downwards.
CAGAAACAGATGTCCTACCTGTCCTGAGGGAAGATTAGCAGTTGTTCAGAGTTGTAGAGCTCCTGCAGTACGTTGGAGAGGAACTGGCCCCACCAACGCTCGCCTCCACAGAGCTGCACCAACAGCAGGCCGGCGTGAAGACGGATCTTAGGAGTCCCACTGATGCAAAGGTGTTTGAAGAGCTCCTCACAGGCCTGGGAATGGAAGGTACTCTGGAGCACCGAGGGCACAGAGTGGCCTGAAAATATATAAAAGTATGAATTAACAATGTTCGGCAGGATGCTGTGCATCTGCCACTGGTTAAACTCCGGGGAAGTATCCAAGCATTTGTAACCCTGTCAACTCCATAACATAACACTTGGTACCAGCAGACCCTGCTGTGTCCAGTCCCATATTCACCATTGTTGGAGTGCAGCAGGCTGAGCAGTGTGTCCAGTAGGTAGCGGATGATGGTCCTCAGCTGCTCCGTGGACGAGTTGTGGACCAGCTCCTGGACATCCGGAGCCCCGGCTGTGGGGAGCAACTTGCGGCTGGCCCCCAGCGACACACGCAACCGCTGGACAGCGTGATGAGCAAGGTTGAGTTGCAGCTGCAGCTGGATGCAGTCCTGGTAGGCTGAGAAAACACGTTGGTCCTCCTCCACCACCTTGTCTGGCTTTCGTAAGAAGTACTGGGCATTGTTGGCGCTGTTGAGAGGAGGCAGGTCGATGTTCTGCAGAAGGGTCTCCAGCCGATGGCAAGCTAGATTGTATCTGGTAAACAAGAACATGAGAGAATCGAGTGTGAATCAAAACGGTGTTGAAAATAGGAAAATGTAATGGAATCTTACTAATTCAACTTCACATTAGTGTGATGTTTTTTCAAGGATTTGTGTCTTCAATAGGAGCCTATGGGCTTGGGACTAAAAGCCACAGACCGTAGCAGAAGTCACAAAGCAATGAGAGACATACTACCACATTCTTGGTTTTGGTCTTTATGTGCAATTAGTTGATTTATTTTTTACAAATAAACATTAATTTCATTTGCTTCTAATCATTGTGGAGCACAAATATGCATTGTTCTGTAGCATGGAGCTTTTGAATTTTGAGACAATCCAA
>CM051699.1:3034651-3439651 GCA_028022725.1 Lycodopsis pacificus | reverse complement strand
AGGTGAATTCTTCAGAGTCTAATGACTATGGTCTCTCTGGCCATTTCGCTCTTTTGGAGATCGTCCTATGATTTGACTTTCACGACTCACACCTCAATAAACAGTCCTGCTCTGCTCATATGTCCTCGTCTCTCCACGTGTGTCACGGTGTGTGTACATCTCACTCAAGTCAGGAAACTTGTCAGAATACCCATATTTGATTGGCTGAGCTTCATCACGTGATGTGATTCACAACACATTGGTCGGTGTTTTTCCTGCACCGCTGAACAAGTGCCGTAAAGCTGGAATAATTATAAATAAAAACGCATTTTTTTTTTTTGTTTTTGGTCAGGCAAAGGCGCGACCCACTGAAAACGGGTCCGCGACCCACTTTTGGGTCGCGACCCACCAGTTGAGAAACACTGCCCTAAACGGCAGCGTTTGTCTTTCCACATTACACAACACTTTTCCAGCAGTGTCTGGCTGTAAGCCCTTACACAAGCTCCTCAAGCGTTGCATCGGTGAACGTTTTGACACAAGCAAAGAGAGGCTCTGCCTTGGCTGGTCTGCATGACATGACTCAGGAAGGACTCAGCCAGACATTTCGCCGTTCTCAGCTGAGGTGGACGGCTTCGCGCTGCATTAGGTTACTCTACAGTATTTTTATTCGTTATTGAATAAAACATTTTTTTCCCAAAAGGTTTGCTGTGTTTTGTACATGTTTGTAATCTAGAGGAGTTAAAAAAAATAACAAATATCCAAATCCCAAAATTTAAAACTAAAAATACCTACCCAACGAATTGTCAAATAGTTGGATATTCAAGTCCTAGTTTAAACCAATTATAATTGTTTTGTGTGGTGCAAAGCACAAGATGCAGCGCCGGTGCCCTTGCAAAATAGATAGTGCAGATAGTCGGAGGAGAAAGTCACATGAGATACGTGGCAGCGTATGCCCACAGTCTACATCCAGTGAGTCAGACTAGTGCATAGCTAATACCTGACAAGATGTCAGAGAGGTCAATCTCATCCGACTGGACTCCGATGCTGCTGTTGAAGGCATTCTTACAGGAGGAACCACTGACCTCCAGGTCAAACAGCACCGGGTCAAAAGGAGAGCTGTACAGGCCGTACCTGGAAGGAAGTAGAGGAGAGAGCAGACGCTTGTGTTTAGGTCGAAACATCAAGGAAGTAAAGACACTGCTAATGAGACAATACCGAGCAGTATAAATGAGCAGCACTTCAGCCACTCCTTGTGTCGACTAATAATAAGTAATAAAATGAAATGGTATTGGTGCATCACGAGCCTGTAGGGGCTGGAAGCCACTCTTGAACTGAACAGTTGAGTACCTGGTCTGCAGCAGTGCCTCCAGCGGGGTGAGGCGTTCCTGCAGCTGTCGAGAGATAGTGGTGAGCAGAGAGGCGCAGGAGGTACTGCAGCCCGCCAGGTCCTCTTCCTTCACGTAGTTCAGCAACACGAAGTACCAGAACACCGAGCCTGACACCAGACAGAGAGGAAGAGGTGTGGAAGTGAGTACTGGGTTGTGCTGTGGTCCTGTCTGGATGGTTATCTTAGATTTGCCAAACTATCGGGACATGGTTACGGTGCGGATAGGTCGTCTGGCAGAGAGTCTCGACAGCTTTTCAAATCTAGTGTAACCATCGAGACATGACGTGTTGTTCTGTATTCTTGTTCAGTTACTTACCACCTGTTGCTGCTGCAGGCAAGTAAGGCATATTGTCGAGCATAGCCTTCAGAAGACTCACGCCAAAACCCTGTTGACTTGGCTCCCCTTTCCCATTGCTACAGCGAGAAATACAACAGCATGATCAACATTAACCATATAATCACAAAATACACACGGGATGATGAAACCCTAACCCTAACTATTTCCTCATACAGGCCCTTTTGACCACAGGACCGTAACTATCCGTAACATAAGGAGTAACCATTATCATGGTTCTGCTTTTCTTCCAGTGTTCTCCTGAACCTATATTAGGGCACTGAATAAATTCAAGTTCAGGTACTCTCAGGGGAAGGAATGAAACAGCTGGTTCACATCACGACAAACAATACCGCAGGATGTGTGTTCTACAAGGAAGTCCTCTTCAATATACAGCTGATATATTCTAATACTAAATATTCAGCAAGTGTGTTTTGCTGCAATGCATTGTCCATATAGAATGCAGCCTCTGCACACATCTGTTGGAGAGTTAGTTACTGGGAAGTGCCTTTTAAAAAGTAACACTTGGGTGGGGTTGGCATTTTCGAAACCTGTAACATTTACAGAAGCAAACTATTTTGTAATTATGGAATTTAGCTGCCTCCTCCCCTCCAGCACAACTCTTTCCTTTACAACTTTCCATGGTCTCCTGTTTTTACACAAGTTAATCCATCTTGCCCAGATATCAGTCATGCCTAGTCTGGTATATGGGAGTCCTCGTTCATTTATTGAATGCTGCTGTCAACATCTATTAATTTGTTTACTATTTAGTAAGTTAATTAACCTTTCATTGATAGAGGAGCTGATTACATGGTTTGTGTGTATGTTTACGAGCCAAGAACTTACGTCACCTCCAGATTGAACTGTATTAATGAATTAATGAATTATTAGGCAATCATGTTCCCTTTCTGAAGAAGGTGTCCCTTTCTGAGGTGTATTTAATGCAAGTTGAATTTAGTTACTCAGTATGAATACTGACCGTTTGTGATAGCCAGAAATGTAATCACTGTACTTCATCTGGGCACCAATTACTGTGGTTACGCCACATATTTTGGCGAGCTGAAAGCATCATTACTGAAATCAACCATGCTCCTTACCTAATACAAAGTGCAAGAAAGCGAGCACATTTGTGCGCTATGCTGCGGCCAGCCTCGAAGAAACACATCCGCACAATATCCGTTAGCCGCGTCCGGGTTTTCGCCAGCAGGCCCTCCTTTCCTTCTCTTACACTAAAAAGAAGACAAAGGATATTTGACTTGTCTGTAAAATGTTGAATTGGAAGTTGTGTGTGACCCAGGTGTCTCATTTGCTATGCTGACGCTTTCGTCCTACCTGCAGGGTCCGTTAGAGAAAACTCCGGCCAGCCAGCACAAGATGTCCAGGATGAGGCTTTGAGCATGCTCAGTGGCCGGGCTGACGTCTGTCCGCCGACACAGCGCGTCCAGCAGCTTCTCATGGAAGTCTGGGAACTGCAGCATAGCACAGCGTTGGACCCTGAAAAGCACAGAAGAACAAAAAAGACAGTTAAATTTTGCCATCTGTACGGTAGAGACATCATCATCAGATTGCATGCGTTACTACACTAACCTTTTCTGTATGATGTGTTTTACTGCTGCAGTGTTTACTGTTCATTACCACAACATTATGACTATATAACAGTGTGAACAGACCCCGATGTCCCATCCCTCAACAGTGAGCTGACCTTTCTTTGGGCAATGAGGTCTTCTTAAACCTTCTGATTGTGACTGACACTTCCTGCAGCAGGTCACAGCCTCGCAGGTTTTCTACTTTCTTCAACGGTGCTGCAGACTCGGTTTTCACTGCCGACACCTTGTCCTACACGCACACACACACACACAAACAATAAACAAATGTGAACACAGACTGCACTAAAAGGACTGTAAATATTACTAACCGTAGGTCAACTTTGGAATATATATTTGGACTGAAATAGGACTGTGCATTTGGTCCCAGCACTTAAATTGAAATCACTCCAGGAGCAAACTGTTTCAATGTTCATGCGAGTATTGTTTGAAAACAGACGGGGACAAATATCAACCCATTTTTAAAAAAGGCTTGAAGTTGTGATTTGGTACCTTGGAGGCCTGAGCCCGTTGCAGCAGGGTAGACAGTGAGTGGGCTTTGGTGCCCTGAGGCTTGGCACTGGGCATTCTCACCACAGGCCTGGGGCTCTCCTCCATGCCCCTGTCACTTACGGCTTTGATGTGAACCAGGAAGGACCGGTACTTGCCTCCTGCCATGCCTGCAGTGGAGGGTGCGACGGGACAACTCAGAAACACTGACGAACCCACAACCTCATGGCTGATTCTTAAAATCATCTTCCTGAGTACAAAATCCTTCAATGTCAGGTTTGATCAGGTCAGGGACCAGAAACGGTAGATGTGACTGTCGTTACCTTTGACCAGCTTGGGGCTGGTGAGGCTGAGCATGCCCGCATGGCCAGAGAGGTCCAGCCCACTGGCCAGCCACACTGGACCACACAGGATGTCCTCCTTATGGTCCTCTAAGAATGGACACAGCATGGAGCCTACAGCAAACACATGAACCGTTATACTCAGGGCGAATAATACACATATTCAAGCGTTTATGGATGTTGAACGACAAGCTTCTGTCCAAAAAGATTAGTGAGGGCGGTCACAATCATGACATCTTAGAATGATTCATTAACTTAAAAATGATGCTTTTTCTGTTCATTTTATGCCAAAATGATAGTACAAGTCTAATACTATATATATTCACAAATAAAATCGAATAAAAAGGCAGGGGCGTGATCATCACAAACAAATAAATGCATTTCTATCTATGGAAAAGGGGCAAGTCCAGTGTAATGTCCAGCCCTGATGAGCAGTTTGCCTCACTGTGTGGAAGAGACTGGAATCATTCGGCTATGTGTAAGGCTACCTCAGGCTTGACTTAAAGATTGCTTTCCTAACTTTGTAAAAACAAAACGTAACAAAAATATATATTGAATGGTTATATATTAAAAGAAATCCGATACCCGATCCAGTTATTTGAGTCAGTATTGGATTGATAGCAGTATCGGTGCATCTCTACTGGTTGTAGTGATGCACTCAATAATGGATACATTTACTTTATTAAAAAACGAATTGAAAGAGTCTTTCAACAAAATAAAAAAACAGATTCATCAAAGACAATCTCAAACTAAACTGGTTGCATTATTTACCTGATGTGTCTTCTATGTCCATGAACTGGATGTCCTCTGTGAAGTCATGCAGCAGAGGCTGTCCGTTCCTTTCCCCGTTAGCATGGAGCACGCTGGAGAGGGGGAAGGAGATCTGTCTGTCTACCGCCGTCTCTGTTAGACACGAAAGCCAAGATTTAGACACAGATAGCGTTTCCATATTCAAAACGCCCCAATTCATTTGAACAGGTATTGAAAAGACAAGAAAGAACATCTTGAACCACCATAGTTGCAAAAAAAAGACAATCCCGATCAAATCACGGCAGTTCCAAAGAACAATCCTGCAACCTGGATGTATGTGTCAAGGAATCAAAAGGTTTAGAAAGAATGCATCTCATAGCAGTGTCCTCACCGCTGACTTTGCCCAGCCCGGGTGATTTGTTCTTCAGTAAGGTGACCTGGATCTGAGGAATGTTGACTATGTTGGCATTCAGCAGAAACTTGAAGTCCACATGGCCCACCATGCAGGCCTTGGGCAGCACCAGCTCAAACACATGCTCGTCCCAGCTGGAGCTGCAAAGACAATACGGGTCACCACCTGCTCAGACATTCAACTGAAACACTGTAGATGACTCATTAGGAGGAGGAGACCTTCCATGTTTCAGGCAAGTTTTAAGGCCACCTATCACAATGCTGACAGGGGATTTTACTTTATCCCAAAAAATATTTCCAAAACTTATAAAAATGAAACGTTTTCATATCAGGAAGAGATTGCTAATGACATAATGGACATTTTTGGAAGGAAATGAATTGCTCCATTGTCATAACACAGATAATACAAAGTAATTTAAATAGATCATCATGAGTTCATGGCACAGGATGAAGATCTCTTTAAATTACTTGTTGGTGCTAGAGAGAAAGCCATCGTGTGGAAATGGCTGCAGACAGACCCTCAGACAGTATCAATGAAATAAACTGTATGTACATTTCAACTGTGATGTCATCATGTGACATAGTGAGAGAAATAGAGGTCAAACACTACGTGTTCCTATAACCAATTACATATGACATCACCGGTACGACTACTGTTTAGTTAGTTGAGCTACCCATCACTCTGAAGCTTCCAGGTGCGGGTGTGTTGAGCTGCGTCTCCATGGTGCTGCTGGTGAAGGTGCTGTGGGTGGCGGCGCTGCTGCTGCTCTTGCTGCACCTCCACCCAGCACGGCGGTACTGTGGCCGAGAAGCGGGGGGTCAACGTCTCAAAGCGCGTTAGCTCTACCAGAGACATCAGGCTCTCCGTGGTCAGCGGTTGGTCCACCAGGAGGTCCACTCCTGCACAAAGGCCAGTTGGGGGACAATTGTAGGACATCAGATTACCGGTATCACAGAGAGGTTAAAGAATTGAACACTGCATGTGTCTGGTTAACTAGTTTACCTGAGATCCCAGGGCTGGAGGGGTTGGACGAGGGCTTGGCCCCCTCAAGCAACAGTTCAGCCCCTTTAGAAAGGGGGCCATCAATAAACATGTCTCCGTCATCTATATCGTCACACACACCTCCAATTTGAAGGAAATGAAGTTCTCCACCTTCAAAAAAGGGAAGTGACAAAATCAACAAATTTGTTGACTTCTATGTCAACGCTTAACTCAGTTTATTGATCTTTAAAGTACATTTAATCATCTACCATTTTACTTTCACTATCTTTTTTAAATTGAAATCCAAATCACCAATTCACATTCCAGTACTAAATGCTAAACGAGTAAAATCAGAGCCAGGTCAGTATTATATTAACATAACTTCATAAAGTACATACAAATAAATATAGCAGTGGTGTATAGTAACGAAGTAGAAATACTTCGTTACTGTACTTAAGTAGTTTTTTTGGGTATCTGTACTTTACTACTTATATTTCTGGTGACTTTTTACTTTTACTTCACTACATTTTGCAAAGAAAACCGATACTTTTACTTCACTACATTTCCCCTGAAACCTTCGTTACTCGCAACAAAATCAAATCTATCTTTAGAAACAAAATGAATCATGAGAGCAGCGTCGGGGACTGTGGTGGAACACAGACTGCAAGCAAGCAGGTTTGGTGAATCAGTGGTCCTAGCAGCAAGTTAAATCGTTGGTTAATCACGTTAATGCACAATTGCAAACAAATGCTCTCAAAGCCGCGGTGTTGTGATTCCCAGTGATGCCAGGATGCTATATGCTAAATGTGACAACTGGCCAGCCAGCGTTTCTCAGATTGGAGTGAGACGAGGAGAAAATGTGATGTGGTGATCTTCGCAATAGAACATCTTTGATGTGTCGAGTCTTGGCCAATCAGCGTTCAGATGTGTACAGCGTCTTCATTTCCCTCCGTTAAAGTTTAAGTTACGTTATGTTCCGTTACCTGTTAACGTTCGTCATAATCGCGATTTAGAAGGAAAAAACGTAACGTGATGAAACCGTGTTCCGGTTCAGTTCACGCGGTCACTCGTTAACGTTAAACCGGAACACCGGCGCATCTGGTTGCAGGTTGTTTGTTTTAACTCAAAGTAGAATGAGGCGACTTCGTGGTCAGAATAACTTTTATGACAACGAAACATGAGGCCCAGATACTGATGACATGATGAGGCCTAAGAGCTTCAGGGAGAGGAGGCTGTCTGTAGCGCAGCTTGACGCAGGGCTCAGCTGTGAGTGGAGCTAGGCCTGGATAAAGGTGGAGGTGGGCCTGGATAAAGGTGGAGGTGGGCCTGGATAAAGGTGGAGCTGGGCCTGGATAAAGGTGGAGCTGGGCCTGGATAAAGGTGGAGCTGGGCCTGGATAAAGGTGGAGGTCTAAACAGACGTGAGTACAGCTTCCTACTGTCACAGTGTTTTAAATACATTGATAAGGCAGGGTATGCTAAATGCAGCCTCTGCTCCAAGGAGATAAAGTACAGCAACAAGGGCTCACATGTCCTCTCATCACACTGTTCACTGTGCTGACCACAGCCAGTGGACTAACAGTACCAACAGTCCCACGTTGCTCCCAAGAACCCTGAAGTAATGAGAGAGGGTTAAGGTGCCTGTATCTTCATTTCAGCGGGTTAATTTAAATAATTGAACTGGATTGAATGCATATTAATTGCAAATATAAGATAGGCCACAATTCTAACAAATGTACAGTAACAGTAGAAGTTAATATTAAGCCATACAGTAACAGGGTTCAATGAAAACGAATCACTTTCTTTGTACAGGCGATGGTTCTCGCTACTCTTGCTATCTTCATTTTTATTTGACCAAAACGTTTGAAAATGAGACCTCGGTCTCAATGGATTTTGTCTAAATAAAGGTTAATATTAATAATAGAGCAGAAATACTGATTAATGACTGAATAATATATTAGTTTTTTGCTTAAAGTAAATGTCTCATCACTTAATTTTCTTCTCAGAATATACCAGAATGCTACATTTTAAACCTCATACTTAAGATCAATTTTGATATTTGAGTCATGTTGTGGATGATCAGATGGAGTTATGATGGCAGCAGTCGCCCAATTGCAGATTCAGCTTGAGCAAAACATTTGCCTATTGTGTTCAAATCAGGCCCATAGGAGTTTAAAGGCATGTGTCCTTTCTCTAAACACTGACCTGATGCATCAAGTGGATATTTTCTGCTGAACATAATATTATGCATTTGTCCTCTACATCCTCTAGTCTAATGAGCAGACTTATAAACGCACTGTTACAACTCCTTCATAGTGTCATATTGCTTTTCGGAGAATTATGATGATAAGTTCATAGTAGACGCAAAAGTATACTCATGTACAATATATTATGTTGAACATTGTTGCTCCTGGATGGATCACAGCCAACCCAATTATGTTCAACACAGCTCCATGTGCTTGGTCATGGTGCCACAGCACTTAAAAGAATAAACTTCATAATTCTCAAAATTCTGACCCTTTGTTTTTTTACTAACAGCATTTACTTGTACTTTTACTTTCAATGAACAGGTTATGATGTTCATTTAATGTTCAGGTTATGATGTACATTTAATATCAGAAAAGTACTTTTGTACTTAAGTACAATAAATATCAGATACTTTAAGACTTTTACTCAAGTAGTATTCTAAAAGGTGACTTTTTACTTTTACTTGAGTAGTTTTCCAGTAAGGTATCTTTACTTTTACTCAAGTATGGCTTTTGAGTACTTTATACACCACTGAAATATAGTAATGGACATCAAACAAAATGCAGTTATTGACTTTTGCGTGTCAATAAATAACAAACAACACACACACATTGAAGCCAGCCTATCCATCCTAGAAGTTAACAGGGCTGCTGTCTGAAGGGAAACAGATCCAAGAAGGCAACACTCACCTTTGGTACAGGCACAAAGGCGATCAGTCCCAGAGCAATAGGTAACTGAGACAAAGGGGTCAGTCTCCTCTGCTGACCCTTCCTTCTTAGGCGGCTCCACCTTGGCCAAGACCTCCAACGTGGACAGGTCCAGTATCATAATGTACCCAGCCCGCGTGGTGACCACCAGGTGGCCCAGGCCTGTCACCTCTAACCGCTTGCACTCTTTTTGGCCCAAGGCTGAGGTGGACGGACTGGTGACAGTAACGCTGCTGCTGCTGGTTGTGGCTGCTCCACATGCAGTCCCATTTCCAGAGCCAGCTGAGCCTGCCGGGGCCATTCCAAACCCAGATGAGCCCTTTTTAGACCCAGAGGGGTGCGCCTCCTCAGGAGGCTCTTCACTGTCATCCTCCCTGCCATCAAGCACATCTGGAGGAAGCAATATAAGAGAGGTGATGGCATCCCAAGGGTCCCAGATCTGCTGCACCTTGACAGGTTCCTCGTCCAAGGTGACAATACGAGTGGAGTAATTGAGTTTGTAGAGTGCAAGATAGCCTCCACTCCCACCACTTGGGGACCTCTGCTGCTGCTGCTGCTGTTGTTGGTCTCCTGGGGGCAGAATGAGGGGTGTCTGAGGCGGTGACCCACCTGAGTGGTGGCCTTCCACCCCATTGGCCACTGAGTGTAGGGGGTCTCCTTTGCGCTGGCTGCAGAGGGCAGAGTGCAGGCGGTTGAGATTGTTGAGAGCCTCCACTTGGTTTGTAGCGCTCAGAGATTCAGCGCTACACGGCTGCAGGCCGACCAGCAGGTGCACACCGTCCCAGCAGGGCGTGATAGAGTCCACGTAAAGATTCTCCTCTTCCAGCTGTTTCGGCAGCCTCAAGCACTGCACCAGAGCTCCTGGTCGAGGCGGGGTGGAAGCAGTGGCTGCAGCCAGCGTGCTCCATTTGTCCGTGTGGCCGTCTAACCCTACCAGATTAGTTGCTGCATCAGCAAACTGCTGAATGTAAGTGATGGGAGGATCCTGAAGAAGAAGCTGCTCATGCGTGTCGAACTCCATCTCTATAATCTGTGGCACAGTGAAGCCCTCCTCGTGGAGACCCTTGGTCATCAGGTTGTTCATTTGAGCAAACACCTGCCCTGAGGACTTGTCATCCACCTCTCTAATACTGTACAGCAACAGCACGGGTATAGTCCTGCGAACAGCCGGCAGAGAAGAGGGGCTTGGTGGTTGGGAACCTACTAGGTTAGAGAAGACCTGCTCCTGGGCTGCAGTCTGGGGGTTGCAGGTCTCTATCTCCATAGGGCCCTGGTCCTGTAGAGGTCCAGGATTTAGGAAGGGCTCAGGCCCCTGAGTCCTTAGAGGACCATCTGTGGTCCTGCGTGTTTTAGCTGGGGTTGTGGGTGGGGGTCCAGTCATGGGGGTGACTGATGCCGAGCGGTAACTGAGCAGGCCTCCGGCCAGCAGACAGGGGAAGGGAATGTTGTGAAGGTCAGGGACCTTATCCTTTGCTTTGGCCTGGCTGTGGACCTTGGCTTGGTTTAGTGAGGGGTTGGCACCCAATTCCTCCAGGTCCTTGACCGTGTCCTCCAGCACACTGGCCACCACCTCCCACTGGAGCTTCTCTGGCTGCTGAAGAACACTCAGCGACGTCACCCCTAGGCTCACGTCCATGCTTTCCCACTGGGACTGCTGGCCTGGAACAGAGGTAAAAGAAGAGGGCTGAGGTCTTTCCTGTCTAGAACACCAATGAAGCATGGGAAATGCCATTTCAGTGAGGCCTAACATAAAGAGATGGATCGACATGGCTTTAGATATGATTCATCCAATTCCAAACAACAACAGCACCACCAGCCCTTAGAAAGGATAAATTCAAGTCTTCATACCTGTTACTGACTCTGATCGGGAATGCTCATCACTGTCTGAGTCCTCCAACTGGTCATCACTGGAAAAGAAAAAAAAAAAAAAAAACATGATGAAATGCTATTGAGGAGTTTCTCACTAACAGCTTGAGGCAACAAGGAAATCAAAATGATACATTTCTAAATGACCAGGCGATAAATATCTTGCTGAATTGTCCCCCTTGATGTGAGGTCATATTCGACTAGTTGAGTTGACAGAACAGTTACATAGAACAGTTATCTATGGCCTCTGTAGCTTTGAACAATGCAATGACAGTTGCTGGCAAAACCTGTACCTTTACTGGTACTGACCAAAAAATAGTCTGGCACACAACATAGTAAAAAGGTTTTTGTATGAAGATAAAACATCAGATTCAGCTTTAATGGCCGTCTAATCTTTATAAACAGATTCAGCATTTATATGCAGAGCAAGAGATGGGACGCATTGAGCCCACTGACTATCGTCTGGAGATGATTTAGATTTCCATTGGTATAAAATTAGCTTGTGAACTGGAAACTTCTGAAATGATCTGTGTCTCAACTGCAGCTACAGTCTCACATCTTAAGTTGCTAAACGGACTGTAAACAATAAGAAGCTCACAGAAAGGAAGTCTTGACCTGGATATCTGCTGGTTACACCAGAACCCCAGAAATATAGCTCATTGCCCAAAGAGGCTTGTCTGTCATCTGGCTGATAGCCGAAGTGTGAACACATATTCTGGCAAGAAATCTTCTTTCTTTGCACACGCAAAGTACATTGCTGACATGTGCGCACCAGCCTAAGATGAGAGCGGCATGCAGGTAAAAGATATTTGAGTTTGGATACTAAGAAGTTTACATCAATGTTATCATTTTACCAAATTTCTGTTGGAGATGAAAGTAACCAGATACATGTACTCATATTCACTGCTGTGGGACATAAATAATGTATCAAGGCAGAAGAGTTACACTTTTTGTATTTCTCTCCAGCCATTACTCATTCACGTTTCAGAGAGTTTGGAATCTCATGATGAAAGGTCTCGGAGGACTGTTTTCATCTGGCATTGGTGCTCGTGGCCGGTGCACTTGCTGAAGTTCACTCTCAGCTATTTCCACTTCTGCAGCTAGGTGCCTGAAATATTCGTCAGCTGCTCCAATTAGCCGCAGGTTGAGTCGTCTGTCCCAGTTCAATGAGTCTTGCACTGCTCTTTCTAGCTCATCACAGTTTAGGTCTTTGTAGCAACTCAGCACTGAAGTGATCACTCTCAATCTCTATATCCGACCTTCTGCCCTAGCAGCAATGACCTAACTAACTGTAGCCTGCGAGGTTTTCACTGAGGGAACGTCCTTCCTTCTCTGCTGTACACCATGGTGACATGTTTCCATAGCAACCTCAACCTCAAGGATTTGTTGTGTGTGTATACTTAAATTAATCAGTGGGTGTGTGTGTCTCACCTGTCTCCCTCTAGCTTGGGCAGGTCAGAGCAGGAGGATGACTCCTCGAGCCAGGCCAGAGTTGGTCTCCGAGACTCAGTCAGCTCATGGTGGCTCTGCTCACCACCGCACAGAATCAGCTGCCTCAGGATGGCCGGGTCATACGGATTGATGTCAAACTTCAAGTGCACCTGTTCAGCACACAATTACAGACTCTAGACTCCGGGTTCAATACTAACACGTACCGTCTGACACAAACACTTTTGAAGGCGACACAAGACAGATGATACAGTCTCATATATTCACAGTTAGATGCTCTGACCTTCATCATTTTGGAGACATCCCAGATACAGATCTTGCCCCTCTTGGTGGCAGCAGCCAGAAACTGCGGGCAGCTGCCGAAGCCATAGCAGGCGATCTTGTCCGAACTGTCGGGGCTGTTGGGAAATTGGGCGGGGCTGGTGGCCAGTGTCACTGACAGCGGCACGTTCTGTGTGTGCTCGCCCTTCACAAACGGACAATTGGGAGAATGGCGCTCATGTTCAGACCTGTGGGTAGTGGAGAAGTGTTGGTCATCAATGATATGTTATCGTAGATAAATTAATGCATAATTAATGATATCTACTCACCAGGGCTCATCTGTAGGCTCCCAACAGACCAGACACACACTGCAGGTGAAACACATGGCTCTGTCGTCCCCTGTTGAGGCAGGCTGTGGATAGACAGGGTAAATTATTAAGTTATTGTAAATTATAATCATCTGGACCAAGATGGCGGAGGGTGCACAACGTGTCTCCAGATTCTGTAAATTAGTAGTCATCTGTCTATTTGTTTCACATCTGCACACTAAGAACAGTCTTGCATACATGTCATATAGCCGACAAGAACTTTTTAACATTGGTTTTATCTGCAATCTCCTGTTTAGGCATAGGAGGCTACCAACTAAGAAATGTTTGCAGGTTGTGTCAAGAACAAAAGGTCAGGGAAAGAGAGGAGGGCTAAGGGCAAAGCTAAAACTAACTCATCATCGGCCGTCTCTCTACAAAGAATTTTTCTCCCCATTGAACGGTCTCTGATGAACAAAATGGATGAGCTGCAACAGCAGATAATCACTCGTAAAATAATTATGGACTGCAGCATCAAGATTTTTGAGGGAACATCACTCAATAGCACATCTGACCTAATGTGGAGCTACATCCTCCAGGCAGATAGAACAGCAGATCTCTCCAGTAAGACCAGAGGTGGGCTACTTTACATTTATGAAAACAAAACTTGTCACAAGGAAACCGCTAACACCAGTTACTGCTAACTGGGAATATCTCATGGATAAGTGGACTTTTGTATCTGTTCAGAGAGTTCACATGGACTGCTGTGACTGCAGCATTTCACCCCCGGATGCTAATGCTTAGTTTGCAATGAAAGGGCTGCATGCTGCCACTAGCAATCAACCAGTGGTGGGCCGTCAGGGACAGCAAAGCCTTCTCTGCTGGCCTAAACAGAATCACAAAGTTATAGCCATTTTATAATTTAATAATTTTTCATAAATACACTACATGTATTCTAATTATTTTCTCATTGCACAGCTCCTGTCTTCCTCAGTTGCTCTGCTTCCAGTGCAGCTTGTTTTAAGTAGAGCTTTTATCCAATCAGATTTCACCTCTGTGTCTCTAGGTAAGAAGAGAGGCAGCGGCCTGCAGACTCAAGTGAATCCCTTTGCAGTTTAAGTGAATGGGGACGATATTGCTGATTGCAGAATCAGATCACTTGACAAAAGCTTGATGATATGCTCGAGGATTTGGTGTCAAAGCATAAAGCAAAAGCACACATTTGGCATTATTTTAGATTTCAACCCAATGTTAACAGTGAACCTGATAACGTTATTGAGGCAATCGGTAAACTTTGATGAAGGTGGCAGCATCTGAAGGCAAACACACACCTTCAAGTGCTCCACCCCTGGATATAAGTTTCTGGGTGTCCATATCTCCATGAATCTTCTCATGGACCCTCAACACTTTGACCCAGTTCAAATAGGCACACCAGCATCTGAAGAAGGTCCATCCGTCTCCTCCGATTCTGGTGAGCTTCTATCGCGGCTACTGGACCAGAAAGTACTGAAGAGGGTGGTGAAAACTGCCCAACGCATCAGCAGTTCTACACTCCCTGCTTCCTGCTGAGGCTGTCGCACAAGTGATGCCTGCCAAGTGTTTGCCATCCTCTCCTCTGGAAGGCTCTACAGGTCTCTCTGTTAAAGGACCAGCAGCTGTTACCTTGCGAACTCTGCATCACAGCGACACTGTTCATACAGTATATATTTGAATGTAGGATTAATTACCCTCTGAGCTTTTATTAGGGGTGTAACGGTTCACAAAATTCACGGTTGGGTTGGGTACGATACAGTGGCGCCACGGTTCGCTACGTTTCGGTAAAGTAGAAAACTATAAATGCCAGAGAAATGTACTTTATTTTAAAATATATTTATTCATTACAACTAACATCATAAAGCTATTCTTTGACTTTGAACAATGATGGAACTATACCTGAGTGACCCATCTTCTGGGGTGTCTTCTTAGCAACACATAAGCATAAAAAACTAAAACTGCTCCTTCATGTTATGTAGTATTGTTACTTACATCTTGTATTGTTACTTACATCTTGCAAAAGAGATTTTTAATCTCAATGGGACTACCTGGTTAAATAAAGGTTTTTAAATTTTTTATTTTTATTCAAACGTATTCGGTTCGTCATGCGTACCGAACCGTGAGCCTCGTAGCGAACTGTTCAATACGAATACGCGTATCGTTACACCCCTACCTTTTATATATTACCCCATTTTTGCACTTCCCGTTAAATGCTAAACTGCATTTCGTTGTTTCAGTACTTGTACTCTGTGCAATGATTTCAACATTGTATCTAATGGTTGTTGCTGATGGAGACATTAACATGTATTGTTCCTTTGCACAGACACTGATGCTTTCTCTAGCTTTAGGTTGTTGGCGTGACACCAAAGCGCATAAATCTTAACAAGAGCAGTCGCCATGGTTAAATTCAGTTAAATGCAGCCATGTTTCTTCCTCTAGCTCAGGGGTCGGCAACCTGCGGCTCTTCAGCCCCTCTGTTGCGGCTCCCTGAGTCTACATCCACACTAATACGATCTCCGTCCACACGGCGTTTCAGCATCGTTTTCGAGATGATCTCCGTGCAGATTAAAACGCCTGAAAACGAATATCACGTGACTACGTACAGTGGGCATGCGGGTGGGTGCAGATTTAAACAGGAAGTAGATTGGTTGCTCAAAGCCGCTAACCGTGGGTACATCCCAAGTCTCTTAATTGCATCCCCGTTTCTCTCACTTGCGTCTTTTCCTTGCGTCTTAGTCCCTCCCACCAAGGATGCATGGAGAGACAACCAACCGACGGAATGCATTTGTCTTATTTATGAATTATTTGCGTGTACGTTTTGAAATTCTGTTTATAAAGTCATTAATTAACCCAGAATATGATTATGGTTTCTCTTGAACACTGGAATGAATGCATTAGGCTCCAAGTTAAACTTAATGATAAAAGTCAAACACTCAGGAACGATCAGCCTCACGTGACTGAATGAAATGATGATAAATGTTTTAAAAAGCTCTCCGACTTTAATTGTATCCATCATAAGTTATTAAGGGAAATATCCTTCTAATAAATGAAGAAAAGTTGTTTGTGGTCCTTTTGTTGTTTAGTCTACAATACACATATTTAAACCAGATGATGAATCAGAAAACTAATCAACTATAAAGCTTGAGTTTAATCTGTGATCTGTCTTCACTCTGGTATGAAACTCCAGTGATATTTAGAAAAAGCTGATCAGTCTGATCAGCTGCAGCATCCAATCACATAACTGATGAACAATGAGGGGGCGTGTGGGCCTTTAAAACACCTCCTGGAAGGCCGTTCCCATGTGTCCTCACTGAAAATATAAAATGTTTTAATATTTTGTCAACTAAATTTACGTCGCTGTCAGGCGCCTTTCCCTACAGGTGGCTAATCATGATTTGCAGACCCCCCCCGCCCACACTTTATAAGCTGTGATATCAAATACCGTAGCTTTTGCGGCTCCAGATAAATTTTATTTGGTGGAAAATAGAGCAAAATGTCTCTTTGGATAGTAAAGGTTGCCGACCCCTGCTCTAGCTGAATAGTGTTCCAGTGACCTGAAACACCAACTGCACAAGCTCCACTGTGCAGGCAAATAGCCCTTTGACAGCATGCATATAACGAATGAATATATAAATCAGAGTAAACAGATATAAACTGAGTTCTCTCACAACCTACCTGGTGGTAGAATCCTGCTTGAGCCATTGGATCAGGCTGAGCCCACCTGTACCCAGCATGTGGCCACGACGTAAACGTCTCCCTCCTGTTGGCCTCGCTGTACATCAAAGACCTGTCGACAACACCACATTTTACAATCATGCTGGTGGGGAAAGTGTCACAGTAGCCGTTTTGTAGTGGACAATATGTGAAATCTTTGACATACGCATAACTTTGTCATAGCTGCTACAAATGCGACTTGTAAAGGGAACATTAAATGTTCGTTCCTGACTGGCATCGCAGGACTAACCTGGAGAAAAAAAAGTAATTAGTCTGCACAAGCTAATAAATCATGCTCTCCCATTAATAATTAGCACACACAGATAACTTATTTGTTCTCTGGAATGATTTCAACTTTGCCCTAGGGGTGGGCGATATGACCTAAAACTAATAGGATGGTATTTTTAGGGGATTTGCATTATTACAAAATGAAAAAGGATACTCAAATCAAAATATGATTCTACAAATTTTCACTCTGTTGGCTATGTACGGCAACATATCTTAATAAAGAAAAAAAAAATACTTGTTTATTGGCTCCAAATAAGAATGAAAATGAGCTAAAGGCCTACATGTATTTTGAGAGGCGGAGTCTGCCCCTCAATGAAGATAATGGGATTCATTCCGCGTTAGTAGCCTAGTTAAAGCCATGCGTTTGTTTTGAGTTGTGAGTGAACTGGGCCTCGTTTCAGAAAGCAGGATTAACTAACTGTGAGCCTAACCCTGAGATGGAAAACGCTGAGTTTTCAGCTCAAGAACAGCTGATCAGAGTTAGTTCACTCTGAGTTAAGCTCATAAAGGGGAATGAAAAAGCCATCCTCAATGGAGCTCTGATTCCACGATTCAACAGTTCAACGGGTAAACAACGGGCAGCCTCCACTTCAATACAGTGGAAGTAGAAATACTGATGTATGTAAGCTATATACTGTGTACATGCATCTATAAAAAAAGAGCCCGAGTCATAGAGGGGAAAGAGTTAATAAGTGACACAATTATGTTTTATTCTGTATTGTTAATTCATAATTTACCAGACTATAATAAAGTGGGTGAGAACACACCATTTGTCCCCATATTACACTGATCTATAAATCTAACCATGCTTGTCAATTGTTCGTTTACCATACCCACCATGTGTTCTCGAGGCTAAAGGGGAGGCACCCAACCATTTCCTCTATTTATACACTGGATGATGTCAGCAGTGATGTCATAGGGTCAGACCAAGTATGGGGGGGGGGGGGGGGGGAGTAGAGTACCGGTATGTAAAATTGTTGGCTACCTAAAGGGGTGCTGTAAGGTATAGCTTTTGTCTGTTAACTATTGGAGTCAGTAGTTGGTGTCACCTGCACTCATGGCAGGAACTAGATCCTGCTGATAGAAGGCTCTATATAAGGAGATGACTTTGACTGTACAGGGGGAGAAAAGAACATCAGTGTGTAGCTGTGTGCACGTGATTAAATTACTTCATGATGAGTTTACTTTATGCAGTTAAGCCAAGTTAACCGTTTGTTTCTATATACGTTTGGCTACACGTGTAGCATGGCACTTTTGTAAATAAAATCACATTTTTGTTGATAAAAACTAGCAAAAAGAAGGACATGCAGAGGTTTGATTTTGAGCCAAGAGTGACTTTATATTTGAACGCCAGGGCAAAGAAATGCAGTAACTTCAGATTTTCCTGAGGAACAAACTAATATCCGGGCCTGGATTTTAAAATACACATCGTAGACTCTGTTGGACCACTACTGTACAAAAGACACGTGGACTGTGAGCAGCGCGGCTCGGCTCAGGACAACTCATCTACAGATTTGGCGTGGGTCGCCTATTTTGAAGAAAGCGGTATACAATATAAATAGAATGGAGGAACATTTAAAATATTTTCGTGTTACATTGACAGAACATTGTTTAACAGGCAAACGGGCTGAATACTAATCAAAACTGCAGTTAATCCAAGTGGCTCATTTTGACAGTCCATGGCCTCACAACTTTCACGGATTATTTATGCCTCGCAATAACGTCGGTAACATAGTGACAAAGTGGTCACACAGTGCAATTTAGTCATTTGTGCAGGCTCAATAATTTAAGAGCACAAATTGGTAGTCAATGCACTTAAACTATTACATTAAGAGTAAAGATGTGTTGCATGCATGAACATTTTTAACCTGGAGTGAACCTTGCTGATTGGGACATTTCTATGAGCTGCATGAGTAATTCCTGTGCCACAACATACTAGGTGTTATCCACTTTAGGAAAACAAATGACGTTATGAGGAGAGAAGAGTGGGGAGGTCTTTCATACTGAAAGACAAACTAATTGCATGCTGGTGTAGAACTGATCATTTCCTCTGTGGTCTTGCAGGTAAACCTACATGTGTCACGCTGATGCTTAAAAACCACGAACTCCCTGAAGAGGTGCATCTGTTCCCTGCTTGCTCACCTATCTACAGAGCGCCCGGGGCCCACCCCAAGCTCAGGCCTGGCGCTTGACAAGAGGTAGGAGAGCCTGTCCATGATGGATGAGGCCACAGACAAGGCCGCTACGTTCTGGTTTATCTTCTTCAGCTCATTGACGATGGCCCCGGCCACCAGCTTCAGCATGTGGTGGGGAAGATGGAAGGTCACTGTCGCCCACTGAAAGAATAAAGGAGATCACAGAGAGTGGAGAGAGAGGCGAGTTTTAGGATCGCAAAAGAAAAAGTAGATCAGACAGAGATCGGGCCATACATCAAATTGTCAATTTTCTAAAGCAGACACTGGTACAAGTTAATTTCAATACATGATGACAAGTTAGTGTTCTCATTACACAGTAATGAAGCTCCAAGAAGGAACTGTCTGCAGCAATGAATTATTGTATTGATAGAAGTCAGGAAGACAAAATTAAAAGATTAACCATGTTCATTTCTTCATTTTTGCGCAACACCCCAAAGTAAGAACCATAACATTATTTTTGGTAAATTTCAGGTTTATCCACTCAAAAGCTCAGTTTTAAGTGTTAAAAATGTTGCTTAGTGGGGACGGGGAGCTAAAAGGGACAGAAGATGATGCATTTTAGGTGCATTTAGATTAATTTTGTTATAGTTCTTTTTTTAGGACTGTTATGTAAGCAACAGCCCCAATTCAAATCTAACAGTTTTGGAGTAACAGTTGAGTACATCTGGTACAGTGGGGTAGATAAAAATGCTATATTCATTAGGTTATTTTGACAAAAAACGCTATATTCATTAGGTTATTTTGACAAAAAACAAGGCTACACAGTTGGCATGGGTAATAACAAAAATATTTGAGAAAATAATCTAAATGACCTTTCACACGACGCGTTTTTTTAAAGTTAAACATAAAATTAACTTTTAGCCCAGCGAAAAGTCATTGTGGCACCGCACAGGCCGTTTGAAATAACGGGTTTTCCATTGCAGTTCCACCGTTCTGTGTAAAATGAGCCGTAAAATAAATAAATAAATTCAAAGTTCCTTTACCAATACCAAAAAGAATAAGAAAATACTGTTTATGAGAGTCTAAATCTACTCAAAGTAAAGGTGGATTTTGCTTTGGTTACTTCTCATACTCAAATATCCCTAGAATTGGAACCATGACTCAATAACAAGTAGAATCAAAATCAGTCAATATTGTCAACATACAGTTACAGTCTGAACCACTTCTCCCTGTCCAGGGTTTTAATCATTTACTGAGAAATGATAATGCTGCCAAACTAAATCATGGTCTGTGTTTACCGCTGCACTGTAGTCTCGCTGTGGGTCCAGCTCGGACAGCTGAGGCAGGATGAGCTCTGAGATCCACTCACGTTCTGCGTTCAGTCCACTAAAGGTAATTGATCACGGATGGCGTCGCTCTCTCAGACGGATAAAGAAATGAAAAGTGCTAAAATGGGTTGCCAAACATACCTGGGTGGCCGTTAACATACCTGGCTGGCCCATCAAAGTCTGTATGTGTGAAACACTGCCTTTGTTTCTAATTGCTTTTACATTTATATTGAATTACGTTTAATTTATTTCACAAAACATACTTTTGCTGGACTACATACTGAAAGGTTCTTCTCAATGAGCAGGTAGTTGACTCGTCTCTAAAAGAATCTTACTCACGTGAAAGGTTATATCAAATATTGAGTCATACATTTGTATTATTGAATTTGTGCTCATACAAAGACAGTGTAATGAATTTAAAACAAGTCAGTCATTTTTTGTAAGAAGATGTTTTCGTTTCCCTGGCACAAAAGGGGAATAAATAACAGCAAGTACAGAGCATCATCAGTAATCGGACAACTTATTATTCAAATTGGTTTCGACCTAGAATTTCACAATCGGTGCATCCCTAGTTTTTATGTTAATAACCACTATAGATGTCTTTGACAAAGTAAAAGGATAACATGAACAACTATTGATGGTTTACACTGTCTTTAGAGCAAACTCATTTGGGACAGAAGTGAAAATACCAGCTGGACCAGCTGCTAGAACAAAACAACAAAAAGGATCATACCAATATGAATCTTTGATGATCGGCAATTGGTATCAGCGGCAAAAAAAATAAAAATATAAATCACACGTTTTGTGTCGTCTCAAGCACATACTTTCAATGAAACAGTGATTGTAAGATTAAAATGTCGATTAACAACTTCAATTTGAGGTTGTTTACAGCCAGGTGGCCAACTGGGATGATCACAGTAAGGCCCTCTGATCACTACTTCAGAATGTAGCCTTGTTCAGTCGCTTTGGCAAGTTAATCTACACAATTAAAATCAGTCACAGAGCTCCCTGACATGACTTACTAGCCATTCATCAAGGTAAGACTCCGATAGTAAAGGACACAGGGAGATACGTTTGGAAACGTTTTTTTTTGATTTAGGAACATTATGATTTTGAGGTAAATGATTTAAAAAATACAAATGGATCAAATACTGTTTCATGACACGATTGTGACTTATCTAAGGCCCTCTGCGTTGCATCAACAAATAAACAGTGTATAAACTATTTGTTCTGAATAGTTTGATCTGTGGTCTCTAAAGGCCGATCAGAAGAGACGATCTAATGACACAAAACACACCAGATAATTTCTCTATGCGCCACTGAAATGACTTTACTGAAGTTAAACCTGGCTTCAGGTTGAGTGAGTTGTCCAAGGTAAACTAAATTATTCTGAGAAATGAGAGGTATGTTCGTGAACTATCACATATACTCCATAAAGTCTGTTAAACATCTAGACAAAGTGAAAGTCAAATTGTTGAGTCTCAACTAACAAGATGTTGAAATGTTACAAATAATCTATAAATGATTAGTAGGAGGATTATCCAAATAAAGACTTACCTTATCAATAGTTAAATAAATATATAATGCGACAGAATAAATAGAAGGCTTCAAGTAGACATCGTAATCCTTATCGGTCGATACTACTTCCAGTGATCGTCGCAGCCTTAAGGCTACTGCACTGGATTATACTGTACAAGTGTTCATGTTATTGTGTCCACCGTTAGGACCCTAACCTACAATGCTGCTCTTATTTTGCCCAAATGCAAAGTAACAGCACTGATGGGGAACAGAAAAAACAAAGGCATAGTATAATGCAGTACTCTGAATGAGCCCACAGTGGGGAAACCTTTTATAGTCTTTTGACTGGCTCCTCTCACATGATCTTCTCATGTGACATCCCATACACTGAAACACTGCTCTCCACTTCCACGTGTGACTAATAGCTACATTTAAAAAAATCCTAATATGTTGATACGAGGACAAAAAGTGAGCATATATTATTACAGGATGTAACAATAAAACAAAACCCCCTTTCGAAAAAGGTTGTCAGACTAACCTTGGCCACTTTGTGATTGGCTGCCGTCTCGTGTGAGGTATTCTTCAGACCTTCTTTGAGCTGGGTGATAAAGAGTTCATAGCCCTCTGTGTTAGACACATCAATCTTCTCCTGACAGGCTGACAGCATCTGCTGGGCCTAAAAACACATACAAACACACATATTAGTTATAGTTCTCACTGGCTGGGTCAGGCATTGGGACTGCCTTCATCACAAATGAACGGTCGTATGGGTTTTTAACCATCTGATGCATGATAACGTGACTTTACATCAGTGCCTGTAGTCAGCAACACCTAAACTAACTAGAGACTCCAACAAACAACTTGGGTAGCAGGCCCCACAGACACACATGCATATAAGAGTGAAACACTTTGAGCATCTGCATGTGACGGAACCACAACATGTTTTGTAATGTTACAATATATTCCCCTGCTTTTCCTATAAATAAACACGGGTATGTCCACATTCAATGTTTCTTGCCCGAATGAAAGAAAGGTCGAACCAAAGTGTTAAAGGACAGGTCCACATGTTTTCCAAGTTTAAAAACAATACTCAGGTACTCTGGGTTGCAACATATCACAAACCTCACGGTTCGGTTCTTTAGTCACGGTTCGGATCATTATTCGGATCAGCAAAGAAAAGGGGAGGAGACAAGTAACTTTGCTTTCCATTTATTAATTAAATAACTTCAAGAACACTTACAGCAGCGAACTTTGGGCTATAGTCTTACATAAAAACAAAAATATTGAAGAAGTCCAATTTGAAACAAAATTAAATAAATAAATAAAACATTCACGAATACTCAATTCTGTTAAGTTTAAGTGTAACCTGAGGTATGTTGATATCCTCGTCCTTTGATCAATATTGAAAGAAAGAAACAGCAGTGAGCTAACTTCCACTGTTTTAACTGAACTGAACTGCTCGGCAACAACTTAGGTCTATGTTTACTTCCTGTCAGGTTATGTCATTCAAATACACTGCAATAAACTTGGAATGTTTCCCATTACTGTGAAATGGTCTTCACCTTCATATTTACATATATACATATCTCCATTGTCTGGGGAGAGGGTCGACCTTTCTGTGGTGACTGGGATATTATTGGGCCTGTCTAGCTTCACTCTGATACTTCTGTCAGCACCTGAACCAGGTGTGTGTCTGTGTGACTCTCACAGAGGGGGCGTGTCTACAGCACCGGACTATGACTCTCCACTCCACCCTGATGAAGTGAGCAGTCACAGTCAGCCGTTGTCATATGTCTCTCTCTTTAAATAACGCCTACATACCATGCCGGTTTTGTCCACTGCCCTCATCCCGTCATGAGTTACAGGGAAGACAAAATGCTCCCAAACCTGCGACTTAATTGACGCCGGGGGCTTCTCAAGCTCCTCCGCTCACCATGACTTTCACAGTTAAATGCTTCTAACCTGCTCCGGGCAGGTGAACACACTACTGCTTTACATCTGTTCACTGACACTTTGCATTGACATTCGGGGACTTGTTACTTGAAAAGGAACAGCAGCAGTAGAACTTTATTACACTATGATGATTAAACTGTAAAGAAATTGCAATTGCAAAAAAACTAAATTGATCTGCGGTTCACAAGTGTGACCCCGAACCGTGAGATGTGACCCCGAACCGTGAGGTGTGATCCGTTACACCACTATCAGGGGCCCATATGAATATTGAATGAAAACAGTTAACATGTGTAATGTGTGTTGAATGTCTGTCACTGCAGCGAGCTTCAGTTTCAGGAAATTGCTAAAATCAATTGAACAACTAGTTCAAGTCAAATCACTGAAGGTAAATGAACTCTCATTTCATCAAAAGCAGTTGAGCTGCCAGCTGAAGAGTAAGAGATGAAAGCAGATGAGACGTCCAGTGATTCCCAAAGGACTTTTTCCAGCAGCGGTGCTGAACTGCATGAGTTTCTTTTCTTGATGCCAGGCGATATTTAGCGAGTCCACAGACAACGAGCAGGGCTTTAGTTATTTACAATACAAATCATGTCAAAGTGTCGAAACATTGTTGATAAACCGGAAGCCTCATTGGCATAAGTCACATCCTGTCTGGGAGCATTTTATCCTCCTTTCTGGAAACAAATTGGTTTTGTGTCCCTAATGTTAGTTAATTGCTGAGGTAGCAAAAGTTATGAGCTTTTGCCACATTACAAACAAGTTGCATTTAGCTCAAATCATAACAGAAAACATGAGCTAGTAGAAGCCCACACCATCTAGGCAGTAGCATAACACTACATTCATTAGTCAACCCTGAATTTCATCCAATATTTCCTCCTGACGTTTCTACCACTGGACCACCCCCCACAAGTGGCGACATTTTGACAGTTTATTGATGTAACATTCTGGCTTTCTGTGTGTGTGTGTGTGTGTGTGTGTGTGAGTTACCACAGAGTGGAATAATATTTTTGGATCATAGAGTTTAGCGGTCCTTTCCAAAAAGACAAAGTTAGTACCCCCTTTGATAAAAAGGAGTTGCCTATCTTGGAGCTGTATAGGGATTTGGATGAATACTGTATGTGGTCAAACCTGAGCAATAACTATACACAGTCACTTATTTCTTTCAACAATGAGCATTTTTGACACCATTATTGGTTTAATACTGGGCTATACGCTACACTCCAAGTTTACTGCTGCAGTTATGAAAATAGAGTGGGTGAGCGTGAGAAAGGTTAATGTAAAAGTAATGTGAGGGAGAATTTGAACCTGCTGAGCCTTTCATATACCCAGATTGAGCAGTTTATTCCACTGAACAAAAGGCTTAGTGCAGTGATTCTCAACTGGTGGGCCCGCGACCCACTCGCGGGCCTTTGCCTGACAAAAAAAAACTAAAAAATTTAAATTTAAATAAAAAAAATTTAAATAAAAGTTGTGATTTTATTTTGAAGGGCTTTTTTTTTTTTTATGCAGTGGAATTATTCCAGCATTTACGGGACTTGTTCAGCGGTGCAGGAAAAACACCGACCTATGCGTTGTGAATCACATCACGTGAATATATATGAGTATTCTGACAAGTTTCCTGACTTGAGTGAGATGTACAAACACCGTGACACACGGGGAGAGACGAGGACACAGAGAGCAGAGCAGGACTGTTGAGCTGTGAGATGTGAAAGTCAAATCATAGGACGATCTCCAAAAGAGAGAAATGTCCAGAGAGACCAGAGTCATTAGACTCTGACTGGACAGACTCATAGAGGTGAATTCTTCAAACACTAATTTCTCTTTTTAGAAGATGAAAATATAATATTATGGCTTTTTCACTTCACCCTGAATGAACTGAATTTAAAGCTGCAGGGCAATTCAGTGAAAATAAGTTTTCTAAATTGAATTTCGTTACGTAATTTATTTTTTAATCCAGCCGTTATCTTACTTGAAATGAGAAGAACATGTATTCATGTATTTCTATGTATTATTTATAATCCATCCAGTTAAATTTGAAAAATTATTAATATTTGTTAAAATATAATTGATGTGTACTTTCTTTATTTGACAGTTGTTTACTACACAGATATCAGGCGACAAGCATCTCTGTACGGAGCTTCCTCTCTTACCTCTGTGACCGGCAGCTCCAGCTGAACCATATCCTCGGGCTTGGCCACTGGAGGCTGGAGAGCCGTGTCCAGGAGCAGGATGCCGTTCAAGTCCTTCCTGCATCCCACTGCATAGTCGTCCACAAAAAGCACCTTGTCCACTGCTGGAAAGTACTGACACCTGACACGACCGCCAGGTTTAGCTGTGACAGGAACAGAGGACAGCAGACAGTGTCAGGAGGTTTGAAGGAGAAAGTGACTACCTGAGAAACCTCAGTTATTCAACATGCTTGGTCTACCATCTTGTGCCAAACAACTCAAAGCCAAACATTTGCTCAGAGAAACGAGTCTGACTGGCCACCTTTTACACTGATAGCATCAGTTGTTGCTCTACTGTCTGGATAACTGGACCGACTATTAAAACCTAAAAGGTTTTCTTAGCTAATTAATACAAGCATCATTCAAATTCATTCCATTTTTCTACGTCACTTTAATATTGTTCTATCCTCTCTGTGGAATTGAAAACAGATATATTTACCAGCAGTTTTTAAATTGTATTTACTTTAATTCATTGCAATGGGTTTTCACATTACAATAGTGATTTGCGGCTTCTTTATAATATGAGATATGTTTTCAGCAGTGAATTCCTGTCTCTTAACTTGCACAAAACACACCCAGGCATGAAAGCTAAGGTCAGATTTGGTTCTCTTATAACCTTCGTGACAATAACTGGTCACTGAACAGATGAAGTTAACAGAAGAATGATTTAAGGCCAGTGAGGGGCGACTGTGGTTAAGTGGAGAGCAGGGGCCGTCCTTCAATCAGAGGGTCGGCGGTTCGATCCCCGGCTCCGGTAGGCACATGTCGATGTGTCCTTGAGCAAGACACTTAATTAACCCCAAAAAATTGCTCCCGTAGCTGTGCCTACGGTGTAACAGCATCTGAATTGTAAGTCGCTTTGGATAAAAGGGTCTGCTGTAATGTAATGAGGCAGATTTCTGTCTTGAAATTTACAAAAACATGTTTTCACTTGGAGGCAACAGCAAAAATGTAGTAACACATTTGTTTACAACACTTAGCCAAAGTATTGCATTTTCTGCTACACTACAGTAGCAGTAACTTGTGCTCATCAATGTCTAGGACTGTAGCGATTCTGTAAGGGAGGCTTTTCAAATAATGAACAATGATAATGATGATAATGAACAATTAACACTGTAGGTGCGCAACAGCACAGCCAGACTGCTCCTGTCTGTACCTTTAACTCTCTCACACACCATTTTTTTTCACCATGACACCGGTATACCGTTACAACCCTAAACAGATCTGGTTTCATGCTCTGTATTGGAACTATTTAAATTACATTGTCCATAAAAAATTAAATAAATTCTAATTAAAATATGACATAACCATCGATCCAGAGAAGGTTCAACTGGGCTAAACGTTCCATCAATCACAATTGACAGACATCTGAGGACGACAGACAACAACAGCCCTGTTTTAAAAAACTGGGAGCTTCTGCTGAAAATTAACTGAGATTAAAGTAAACTGAAAGTAAAGTCAACAGAAGATCCAAGCTCAGTGTGGCTGCAAGTCCATTCCATTTCACTTTCAGAGGGTTTGTATAGCGTCACTTTTATGTACACTATGAACATACACAGCTTCCATGGGAGAAATATTTTATTAATATTCTCCTAGCTGGAGGCGGGGTACACCCTGGACAGGACGCCAGGTAATCACAAGGCCAACACATTGAAAACAGACACGGGAGCACTGTCTGTCTGCATTACCGTGCTAATCTTATTTGCAGCATAAACCTTGCTCTAAAAATTGTATTTTAAAGAAAGTTTTTGTATGGTGATGGTGGTTGTTCGTAAGACTATTCCAACAATGTATAGCACTTTTTAACTTTGTTTTGAAAATTGCCGTTTAAATAATGTGTATTATTATCATTATTACGAATATTCCATCAAACAAAAATATGTTCATCTCCTAAAAGTCCTACTTTTTCAAAAATGCTTCATCTTAAGGTAATCTGAAACAATCCTCAAATGGGCTGCAGCCTGTCAAACACAATCGCCAGTGCAAAACAGCAGTTCTATAATAGTACAGTAATTATGTGTTTACTGAAACTGTTTACAATCAACGACCTCATTAACAACAAAGCTGAGTACTTGCTAATAGGAGAGCTATGGTCTAATTCCCATTTCAAGAATGACTATATTGCATTAAACACTTGGAAATATAACTTTTGTTCAATGATAAAAGTCAGGGTTAAAGCACAAACACCAGCATCCATCTGCAGATTAGCACAATTTAAGATGTAAACAAATGCTGACTTCAAACCCCTGTCTATAGGATACATGCTATGATGATGTGTAAACAAAGCAGAGTTACCAGGTCAGTGTGGAACGCTGCTTGGGAAACTAATAGCCAAGTCTTTGGAAACATAGTATGCAATGTCCTGTCAGTAATTACATTTTGACGGGACTTTGCGTGCAGACATGAAATACCACCAAGGGTTTTTTGACTGAATTAGCCAAGAGAGCCCAGCATGCATGTACGGCCCCAATACACCAACTCTGCAGCACCCAGTCAGTTCACTTTCAGCATCACACCAATGCTTTTAAATGGTTGACAGTATATACACCATAGGTTGTAAGGTAAGCAGCTAACGTGCCGCTAGCTAGCTTAGTGGCCATCACCGTTATTCCCATGTACACACTGGACAACCTTTGGCTAGGTAATGGTAGGTGTGCTGTCTCTGGATGCAAAATATATTAATTGTAATTCTAACGACATATCGTGACTGACCACTAGAATGACAGAAACTGACAGGAAAGATTGACCGGCTAACTAGCGCTGTGCTAAGTTAACCAGCTAGCTAATAGCTTGGATGGTAGAGGCATGTAGTAAACAGTGGCGAACACTAGCGTTGAAGAAGCACTCGTTTTATTTGGACTACAAACAGATCAACGTCCAAAGACGGTGAACAAGCAGAACAGGCAGAGCGAATCCTGTTTGCCAAATAACCGAACTAACGTAGGCCCACAGACAACTGCTTGGAACAGCTAGCGTTAGCCTGCTGAGGTTACAACTCAGCCTTATGTCGCGTTTAACGCAAGTGTCTGTTGACAACCAGTGGTTGGTTTCTCAAAACTGAAACCGTTAGTGTCAGGGCATGACACGGGGCTCCGGTGCTTACCGTGCAACGCTGAAGCCTGGAGAATGGCCCCCGAAGTGCCGTCAATTACTTTGATACTGCCGCGGCTAGTAACGGCCAAGATAGTGTTGAGGGCCGGGTGGTAGGAAAGGCTTCGCAGGCCCTCCTCGTCGCAACGCAGGCAACCGTCTCTCAGTACAATCCAGTCTGAAGGGGTGGACGAGCCGGAGCCCGGCGAGGCCGCGGCCGCCATCTTTCCTTATTTTTCCCTTCCCTTGCTTCTGGGGTTTGTAAGGATTAAATAATACACGTAATACTGCTAATTCTAAGAGACTAACTCCGAACTATCACTCCTCTGCCACTGCTGACTCCTTATGCGGCTTCTTCTCCTCCGCCCGTTACCGCAGCAGCGGCTATTCACCATCAGCGCTGAGGAACTCCAGGCTGAGCGTTCTGTCAGTGACACGATAGGTAAACGGAGCTAGCGTATCTTCCTGCCACTTCCCGCGATAACACCAAGTGCAAACGAGAACAAAGGGTGGAATAAATAATTGACTATCAAAATAATGGCTCTGCAACAAACATGAAGTAACAAAGGTTTCAATCTTTAGCCTACTGTGTCCTGCAGTGGATACACAATTGATGCAGTCTAGTTATATCCACCACAAACTTTTACCTCAAGTATTACCACACACTTTGAATCAAACCTTCATTTTAGAGCCTTAAATATGAAGCCTAATATATATATATATATTTACTTGATTGATTTATATTGTAAGGTGTTCCCGTTTTATATCCTGATACTAGAACTGCAACTAACAATATTTTCACCATTGCTTTATAAATCTGTCACGTTTTCATTTCTGTTGTTTATCTCAAAAAAGATAAGGAGACACAAAAAAATCATTTATCGGACAAATTATACAACAGTGAACATTTTCAACAGCACTAAGGTCCCCCCCTTACAAAACTTTACAGCAGGCCCCATGACAGTGAATATAACTGTCTCTACCTCCAAAAATTGCACTGAATCTCTTATGCAATTATTGTAGGTGTTTCATCCTTCCATTTAAGAGGGAATAGTCAGGTGGTGCAAAGGCAATAGTATTAAATTTATATTTTGGAAGAATTATTTCACACTTTTGAGAGGGTTTTGAATATGTTTGTTCAGAGGAGAGGGCCAGGCAGCACTATGGTCTGTTCCCTGTACATTATAATGGTCAGGCGATCACAGTCATGAAAAGCATCCAATGCTTATAAGTATATAAGTATAAGTATAGGCCTTTTTCATAGTCCTTTTGACTTGCAGTAAAAGAGCAGGTGTAGCCTAATTATTAGCGCTAATAATTACTGTATTACTACAATGGTTGACTGGACAGAACTGAACCATAGTTGGTCAGTTGTTGGTTCCAGCTGTGCTTTTCCAGATATGACGAGTTGAAATGTCTGCAGGGAAAATGTCCATCAAGAGTAAGTTACATTGTAGTAAATCACTTTTTGCTTGGCTGTTGGACAACCTTTTAAAAAGGACATTTTAATGTGTATGTTGTTGCATGACTGCCTAACATATTTATGTTTTCCAAAGTATGACAGTAAAGAGCAGACACACACACACACACTGTTTTTTATTACCAACCTATTAACAACCCTGTCTGCTGTGGAAGCCTTCAGGTTTGTGGGATCCACCCAGGGGCGGACTGGGGGGAAAAAGTGGCCCGGGAGTTTACTGTCAGACCGGCCCACTCAATACACGGCGCGTTGCCCACTCAATGCATCGCACGTATCAACCAGTCAGTGGCCTACTTGGAAAAATACCCACACACTTAACATTATTTTGGATGATTACAAAGAAATTATATCTTTTTTTTTTGATCCACCAATTTGCCTGGATGGACACATTGAATAAAATAATACTCGCTATTGTAACACTCCAAGGTATAGTTTGCTAGATGAATATGCTTAACTCTGGGCTAGTATCAGATGGTTATACGCAGTGGAGCTGGTGGAACATGTTCTCTGTAGGGCTGTGCCACATCCAATCAATTTCAGCAAACATCCCAGAATGATTTAATGCAAAACAATTAAGGTATCAAACATGTATTACTACTTTGCAGTTAAATATTTAACTTTTATTCCAACATGAAAAAAGCAGTAAATAACACTTTGACAAACACGTCAGGATATCTTATTTGTGTCACCCACACAGGGAATTCAGTATAATATAATAATATATAAATCATATAATATGCTGTATCATATAATAATATATATATATATCATATAATGATATATATATCATATAATAATATTCACTATAATATAAAACACACACACGCACAAAAAAAAAAAATATATATATATATAATGATGTATTTATAACTATATATCATGTCTCAGCAGGTGCTTCATGTCTCTCACTCCCTAACTGTCCGTGCTGGATCTGTCCCCGTTGTTTTAAAAGGCTAAATAAGTTATTAGCATGACGTCATCCAGCTAGCCAAACCTGTCTGGTGTACAGCTAGTAGAGACTCTTCGCATACTGCTTCCCTTACCTGCTGTCTGATTGTGCAGTTTCTCCGTCAAAGTTCTCCTCTGAAACGGCTCTTGGAGGAGCAGTGCGCGCCTGTAGAGACGAGTCCGGACGGAAACGCGCAGCTGCGCGTTTCTACTACTTGACTAGTAGAGCTGAATCTATTTGAGGACGCTGATTGGCTAAATTGTATGTCACTCATTTATATCTTTAATCAGCATTAAAGCATCATTGGCTAAACTGCTTCATAGACCCGCCTCTTTGGGGCAGATTGCATGCTGGGTGTGTGTGTGTGTGTGTGTGTGTGTGTGTGTGTGTGTAGGGGTGCTGCCGGCTCACAGATGGAAACCATGAGTGTGAATACAGATCCGAGGAGTAGTATAAATCTCAGTCAGCGATTATTGACTTTAAGTATGAAGTAAGAGTCAATTTAACGTGTTCTGTGAAGCATAGAATATAGTTGGTCGGCGATCTCAGAGCGAGGGCCGGTTGATGATGGAGGTGGTCCGGTATTGGACCAGCCCAAACCCCATCGGCCTACCGGGGATTCCCCCGGTATCCCCGATGGCCAGTCCGCCCCTGGATCCACCATATCCCACGACTGTAAATGGACTTCCAACATAGACACGAACTGAAAATGTTAAAACTAGCTCTGAAAATGAGCACACAACCACTGAAAAAATGGGACGTATGCACTGAAAAGGTAGACGTGCGCATTGAAAACAGGAACACGTGCACTGAGGAGGAGCACACACACTGAAAAGGGATGCGTGAGCGGAAGGGTATTCAGTTAGTTGTATTCTGAAACTCAATACTGGTTATTAGTCTTTTTATTTGTGATTTTGTTGTTAACTTCTGCTGTCTTGACGATGGGTATTTTGGATTACGTTAGTCATTTATTCTCAGTTAAAGGATAAATTGCACACTTGGTTTAGAGATATATTTTACAGTATTTGTTTCATGTTATGTTGGTATTTGATGTTTGATTAAAATATGTGAAAGACGCTATTTTTGATAAATAAAAGTATCTTTATATTCGGGTCATAGGAGAGCCGTCTGAACCCCCGAACTGCTCCATCGAGGACAGCAGAACGATTGACGTTGAACTTGCAGGATTATCAATGTTGTCACTGAACTCTCTCAGAATTTCAGTCATGGGGAATGTGTTATTTTGGCTGCCTGCACACTTGAATGACAGACCTATCAGGAAGTGTGATATGACAAGATGACCGTGTCATATCATCATTTTTGATATTGTGCAATGACTCAAATGTTTCAATGATCTATTGAGGCCAACAGTATGTACCTGACAGTACTCTTGTCCCTCTATCTCTGTTTGTTGCAAAAACACAAATGTACCTTGAAGTTATTTTCTATGTAGTTCCTTATTTTGTTATCATCTGTGGCTCTCCAGTGTTGGTCAATTATATTTGATCATTTTGAAATAAACTACAGCAGTGTTATAAAAATTGATAATAATGATAACTAGAAAATGCATTTCCTGCTGAAAATGCGTTGGAATGCTGAAAGCTGAAATTAATTGTGAAAAAATTGCTGAAAATTAAGAAATGGGAGACTATCTGTCTGAAAAATGTTGAAGCCCGAAAGCATTTAAACTGCACTGCTGAAAAACCTTCTAGTTGAAATGTAACTATGGTGTCTGTAGCTGAAAGTATGAGGAAGAAGAAGGCTTTGAAAGTTGAAGTATAACAGGATTTGAAGATTTTCTCCATAGAGATCCCATTCAAAAGAAAATTGCAAAAAGCTTAATTCAAAAAGTTTAAAGATTACAAAAATGAAAAGTCAAAGCACCCCTCTCCTGAAAGAGCTGAACATTTTGATATTTGAACAATTTCTGTAGCTTAAACAAATTTCAGAAGTAGTGATATTTGTAGTAATAGTAGTATAAGTTGTAGTTGAAGTAGAAGTATTATTAGTAGTAGAAGTATTAGTAGCATTAGAATAAGTAGTAGTAGTAGCAGTAGTGATATTTGTAATAGTAGTAGTAGAAGTCGTAGTTGTAGTAGAAGTATCATTAGTAGTAGAAGTATTAGTATTTAGAAGAAGTATTAGTATTCAGAAGAAGTAGTAGCCTAGTATCAGTAGTAGTAGTAATAGCTGTAGTAGTGGTCGTAGTATTTAATATAACAGTAGTAGTAGTAGTAGTAAAAGTAATGGCAGTATTTGAAGTAGCAGTATTAGTAGTACTAGTAGCAGTCGTACTAATAGCTGTAATAGTATTAGTACTGGTAGTAGCATGAATAGTAGTTGTAGCAGTTGTAGTATAAGTAATAGTAGTAGTGGTAGCAATAGCAGTAGTGGTAGTAATAATATTGATGGTAGCAGTAATAGCACTAGTAATAGTAGCAACAGCAAAAGTTGTAGTAGAAGTAGTAGCAGCAGTAGTAGTAGTAATAC
The DNA here is from genome assembly GCA_028022725.1 of Lycodopsis pacificus. Classification (NCBI taxonomy): domain Eukaryota; kingdom Metazoa; phylum Chordata; class Actinopteri; order Perciformes; family Zoarcidae; genus Lycodopsis; species Lycodopsis pacificus. The sequence goes on along the minus strand of CM051699.1, from coordinate 3,405,334 downwards.
TAGAAATATTAGCAGCAGTAGTAGTTGTCGCAGTATTAGTAAGAGCATTCATTTTTTCAACAAAAAAGCCTAATTTTGAGTTTAATATTTAAATACAGTTAATCCATGAGGCTTTTATTTTGAAAGGGTGGGACTGGGTGGGGGAGGGAGGGGGAGAGGAGACAGAATCATAATGTTAGATAAACACAAACCGGTTATTAAATGACAGGCTCATCACAAGCATTTCAGTTAGGATTCATTCTGTGGGGCTTTTATTTTAAAATGGCGTGTGTGTGTGTGGGGGGGGGGGGACCTGAATGACTGTATGAGAGAGAGACACACAGCGAGATAGAGGGAGAGGAGTGTATGTGCGTGTGTGTCTGTGTCTTTGTCAACATCACTAATTACTGGCTCAATCGCAAACACCTGTGTGCCTGAAGCCATTTGAAAATATTCTCCATCGAGATCCCATTGAAAATAAAAAGCTTAATCATTCAAAAAGTTTAAAGGTTAGAAATATGAAAAGTGAGGCAGAGAGAGAGAGAGGCTCTGATATCTCTGGCAAACTTTCTCATTTGGAGATTGTACTATGTTTTATCTTTTACAGCTTACATGACTATTGTCCTGCTCTGACATGTCTTTCCTCGTCTCTCCCTCTTGTGTCGCGGTGTGTGTAAATGTCACTCGAATCAGGACACTTATCAGAATCCTCATATCTGATTGGCCGAGCTGCAACACGTAACAGCTGCAACAAATCATGTCTCCAAGACCTGAATGACTGTATGAGAGAGAGAGAGAGAGAGAGAGAGAGGTGGAGAGAGAGAGACAGAGACAGAGAGACAGAGAGAGAGAGAGGTGGAGAGAGAGAAAGAGAAAAAGAGAGCGAGAGAGAGAGAGACACACACAGAGAGAGAGGAGTGTATGTGCGCGTGTGTCTGTGAGTCTGTGTGTTTATTACTAATTTACTAATTGGCTCAATCGCGAACACCTGTGTGCCTGAAGCCATTTGAAAATATTCTCCATTGAGATCCCATTGAAAATAAAAAGCTTAATCATTCAACAATTTTAAAGGTTAGAAATGTGAAAAGTCATAGCAGACCTCTGGTGAAAGAGCTGAACATTTTAATAGTTGAACGGTTTCTGTAGCTTAAAAAATGAAGGACAAGAAGAGGTGCGACAGAAGAAATAGAAGTTGAATAAAGATTCGAAGAACAATTGTTGGAATGCTTAACAGCATGCTTAACAGCATTCCAACAACTAGAAAAAGCATTTCCTGCTGAAAATGCGTTGGAATGCTGAAAACTGAAATTAATCGCAAAAACATTGCTGAAAATAGATATCCAATTCAAAAACAAATTGCAAAAAGCTTAATAATTCAAAAAGTTTAAAGATTACAAATATGAAAAGTCATATCACACCTCTCCTGAAAGACCTGAACATTTTGATATTTGACATTTTGATATTTGACATTTTGAACAATTTCTGTGGCTTAATGCTTAACAGCATTCCAACAATAAAGTTGGAACGTATTTGTTGGAATGCTGTTAAGCATTCCAACAAAATATGTCTTTTCTAAATATGTCTTTTCTAAATATGTCTTTGTATTGGAAACAATATGATATTTCTAATGTAATTCAAAAATCTGCCAATGTATGACAATTAACATACAATAAATATCGTGCAAGTGATAATTTAATATCTTTTTGATTTTCATTTGACTCAAAGGGATTACTGTTGGTACTGTTAAGTATTGATAATCATAACATTACATGTTGATATGAATAAAATGGTGAAAGCTTTAGATTACGGCCGGCAACGGGCAGCATTATTCTTCCCAATTGAATTCAAACCAAACCATAAATAATTGAAATCTTAATGATAACGTATAACGTAATGATACATACTTGTAGCTGCAAGGGAACAAGATGTGACATTAATGAATAAGGGGGAAACAATGTGGGAACTTAATGAATTATTGTTGGAATATTGTTGGAATGCATTCTGGATGAGATTCTTGTGAAAAAAACATTTGTGTTTTGCCACTGTGTCCACAATCTTCACTCTTCATGCATAATTTCTGGATGTAAAAGTAGCTAATATTGTCCTTGTCGTAGAAACATTACTGTGGAATCCCACAGATTTACACATTTGACAATGACAGAAGCCATTAATTGACAGGAAAACCAACTTTCTGCTCCATAGAGACCAATGTTAAATTTTGCTTCAAAAACAGCTTCCACAGAACATGGTACTCCATTTGTAGATCGCCAGTTAAGCCACATTTTTTACACTACAGACACAATTTTTACAGGATCTGTTTCTCAAGTCATCCTTCCGCTCATTCATTAATATCGGAGCAATAGGAGCTACGGTTATGGGAGTTTTGATGATTTGTTTGAGAGGTGTTTCCCTGTTTTATCTCCATGAAATGGCTTCAGGCCCACATTAGTGATGTTGATAAACATCCAGTCTCACAGACATGCCTGCCTCTCTCTCTCTCGCTCTCTCTCTCCCTGTCTGTGTCTCTCTCTCATACAGTCATTCAGGTCTTAGAGACTTTTAGAGGACCCCCCACACACATACACACACACACTCTATTTCAAAATAAAAGCCCCAAAGAGTGAATTCTAATTGAAATGCTTGTGATGAAGCCAGGCATTTAATAACCTCTGTTTATGTGTATCAGACATTATGATTATGTCTCCTCTTCTTCCTTCTTCTAATTACTAATACTTCTACTACTAATAATACTTCTACTACTACTACAAATATCACTACTACTACTCGTAGTTATTCTAATGGTACTAATACTTCTACTAATAATACTTCTACTACTACTACAAATATCACTACTACTACTAGTAGTTATTCTAATGCTACTAATACTTCTACTACAACTTATACTACTACAAATATCACCACTGATGAATTTTTTTAAGCCACAGAAACTGTTCAAATATCAAAATGTTCAGCTCTTTCAGGAGAGGTGTGATATGACTTTTCATATTTGTAATCTTTAAACGTTTTGAATTATTAAGCTTTTTGCAATTTGTTTTTGAATTGGATATCTATTTTCAGCAATGTTTTTGCGATTAATTTCAGTTTTCAGCATTCCAACGCATTTTCAGCAGGAAATGCTTTTTCTAGTTTTGTATGCCATCCTGGAAGTTAGCGTCACACTGGTTCCCTCAATATAAAGGCAATGGGATTTTGGATTATTACAGAAAATAAGCTCTCTGGCAAACAAACGTTTATGATACCTAGTCTTTTTGTTCTGCAAGATAATCTTCACAAATTAATTTTGTAATTTTTGAGGTGGCATGCAATCCCCAAGAGTAAAAAGCCAACGTCAGGCTATAAAGGAACTACACATCTCTATCTAGACACTTTTTTTTTTTTTTTTAAACAAGAAAAAAGCTACTAAGTTCACTGGAGGGATACTTACTGACGTATTTTATGTTGTAGCACAAAATGTGGAAATCTTACACCTTATTTCAGGCATCTAACAAAAAAAACAAAAAACTTTGAGACAAAGTACTAGGACTCATTCCTGCAGCACTCTATATACAGCACTATTTTGTCACTCTAATTATATATATATATATATATATATATAGACAAAAAAGGAAACAGTGCCAAATAACTATTAATTTACTGTGATTATTGATCCAATGATTATATTTCTGTCTTACACGGCTGGCAAACAGGAGTCAAGGGTGGGAAAACAAGGCACATTTAGCAGACAATGGTTTGTGTCCCTCTAACTGCCCCAGTCCACTTGCTTTTGCTGCTAAAGTCCATAAATTAACAAAACAAGCCTGTGAAAAATGAAAAGCATAGATGGACACTCATAGAAGTGACTCACAACAATAAAGAACATTGTGCTCAACAATCTCTTTCTTTTTTTGTGGCGCTGTCGCTTCTGTTGAATTCTTCCTTCAGCATGAACACCACATATTTGGCACCACCTTCTTCAGTTGGATCAAGAGTAAAAAAGAAACCATTAAATGAATATACAGCCCTGGGTCTATTTCCTGCTGTTTAACGAGAAGCCTGCAACCCGACGTTTAAGCTGTAAAAGCATATGCATTTTATTGACCAAAGACATGAGGGACAAAACTATATACATTGTTATATATTCCTAACAACCCCACGGCCTACAATCTAATAGAGTTAAAAAAGAAATAAACACCTTTAAAAAAAAAATCCTGGTTCTGTAGTTTGACTCCCCCTCCATGCCCCAGGGTCAGTGTCCATGAAAAGGTCCAGTTTCAATTCATCCAGTCACACACCAGTATATAATGACAGGAAGTAGATATACAAAAGGAGAATGGGATAGATGAGGAGGGGCTTCTTCGTTTTAAATTCATCTCCGACGAGCAGTGAAGCAGCACTGTAAGCAGCCCAGAACACTCCGAACAGCTGAAAGAACAGAACAGACGAGAAAGAATCATCTCATTTATTCATCAATATTTCCACCACAGAACCCGGATTACTTCAAGTAGCATGAAGGAGGGTGTTGCTTTTAGAAAAACGACATTGGGACTTTTGTAGTCATCACCTCATACCAAATAAAGGTTTTCCGCACATGTTACATTTAGAAAGTATTCAGACCACTTCCCTTTTTGTTATGTTGCAGCTTTATGCTCGACATTTGTTTATTAATCTTCCTCTTTATCAGTCTACACACAATGGATCCCATATTGACAAAATGAAAACAGGATTTTAGACATTTTGAAAAGAAACTTAAATACCACTTTGATATATTCAGAACTTTTGCTATGACACTTGAAGCTCAGGTGACTTCCATTTCTCTTGATTGCTCTTTGAGATGTTTCTAAACCTTGAGTGGAGTCCACCTGTTGTAAATTCAACTGATAGGACACACGCCCGTCTTTATAAAATGAGAAAATGACTTTACTTCTGTCTTGATTTATTACCTCAGTAAACATTGTAAACATGAGTTTATGGTCTCAATCTCTAGTTTCAAGTCTTCTTCAATACAGCATGATGTTCATTTAGTAACTTATGGTCCATTTAGAGTCACACAGACCATAAAGCAGGGGATGCTTTAGGGAAACATAACAAATTGTGCATAAGTGGAGTAATCATTTTGAATATACTGTATGTAATAACTAACCAATCCATGTGGACCCAAGAGGAATACTTGTAATTGCGGTAATAACTCAAACTTCAATTTATTCAGCAAAAATGTCACAGATAACCCGCGTCTGGCTCCTTAAATATGAAGATTTACAGCACATCTTTATTTTATATAATTGTACATTTAAAAAATTATATACATCACGTTATTTGAAGGGCTCTGGGATGACTTCTTTTTTTTTTTCAAATACCCCTCTTCAGGATTTCTTTTACTACATGGAGCTACTCTTTTCAATACTCTGTTCATGACGAAATTAATGCTTTTTATAACATATATGGAATTTTAAAATCAAATAAATTCAGAGTGGGAAAATAAAGTTAAAATAACCATTCCTACTTATAAATATCTATCAAAGTTATACTTACACAACATGGAAAATAAGATTCAGATGTTTTTGGTAATGTGTGGTCTTTGACTCACTTTGATTAGTGTGGCAACCACATCGAACCCTCTGATCACTAGGAGCGGAGGGGCTATAACGATGAGAGGAAGAAGGGAATATCCGATCACTCCAAGAACCTGGCCGAAGGAAACCTGCTCAAGAGAACAATGGACTCCATAAGAACAAGTTGGAGTCAGGTCGGACTGTACTTTGACTGGCTGCAGAAGATAACTAGGTGTCAGCGGCACTTACCTCACCACCGAGAACACGAGCCAGCAGGAAGATTGTTAGTGATCCAAATATCCAGATGGTGATGATCCAAGACACAACCTGCCAAATAGAAGCAGAGTTTAGTGTCCTTCCTGAAAACTGTGAGAAGTTACCATGACAATTCACTGACATCCACATATTCAACCATATGTGGTAAAGAACAGCTCCACAAATATGACTTTACATGAATTCTGAGTTCTTTACATTGAAGTTGTGGATTTCTACCTTTAACTCAAGTATATAAACAGGCTCATTGGTTTCTGCTAAATGTTATTAAAGTCTGTGAGTGATGCAAAGTCCTAAGGCACGTATAAGCCTTTTCAACATCAGGAACTAAACAAACGTGTGTATTCGTTATCACAGACACTGCCTTTGTTTCCACAGTTCTCCACATGCTTTGGGGAAGACTTCCTGGATCTAAATTGAAGCACGACTGAGAAGCTGATACTACAGGAAATGCCCTCGAACACAGACTGGCCAATCATAGCGTAGCATCCGACCAGGGTCCGACAGCTGTTCGGCTCTGCTCCATAGACTCATCAATGCTTTCAGGTTTGTTCATGCTCAGGCTGGTTTAGAGGGTTTGGAGCTAGTCATGGTGAAACGTTGTGTAATAGTGATACCCGATACCCAGAGAGGAAGGAAATAAATGTTTTGAGATCAACGATGGAGTTAAAGCAGGGGGCGGGGCTTAGTGAAGGGTCAATTGCCAACCAAACACTACATAAAAAGGACCTAATATTATCATAGTTGGTCACGCTGTAAGCTTCTTTTATGATGTATATCCAAAATGTACCAGCTGGTAAAAAACAGTGTAAAAGTGCTAACAGACAATTCTGGAAGAGGATGACGGGCTTTACTGCTCACCCTAAACTGTCCATAGATGGAGATCATGGAGAAGAGCAGCACCACGGCTAGAGGGCCCCAGAAGTCCGGGTTGTCTCGGACCACCTGCCGGTTATAACCCAGTGATGGCATTGGCATCAGCACACATCGAATCTTGTAATAGATGTCCTTCAGGTCGATGTCCAGCTCCTCCCTTCTCACACAGACAAGATGACATTATAATGACATGCTTTGCACTGAGACGATGCAAAAGAAAAATATAAAAATAGCAACAAGTGGGTCTACATCAACAGGGCTGACGGAGATCTTTTTATTGACATCAGATCTGTGTCACTTGAATCTGCCTCTGCTGGTAAAACCACCACAACAGCCACTTTTTGGTTCCTGCACTGCTGCTGACTGGGATGTGGCATAAAGAGGAACATGCTTGCTCAGTGGTTCAGCAGCAGCAGCTGTCCATCATGATTCTGGGTTGAATTAATCCTTAAATAGCACTGGGAGAAAGCAGCTAAAACCTATATCAAAATGATTTGTCATATTTAACTCGGTGACGATTAAAGGACCAAACGCACTGAAAGCGCCTGACACACACGTTTTGAAGCACATCTATTGTTTTAAATGGCCGAACATGTCGCAAAGCGCCATGAGGGGCGTCAAACTGCTTTGACGACTCTACTCAGACCTTTTTCCGCAGCCACAGTATCATTTTGGAGTCAGTTAAAAGGAATAAAAAGCTAAGGATATTACCCCAGAAGACAATATTGTATTAAAGAAATACATTCTTAATTAACCATTAATTAATACTACTGCTGTCTCTTTCACTGATGACAAACGTTGCCGTCGGTAGGTCACATCACCTTTGTATCTTGATGAACCGTTTGTGTGCTCTCTGCAGGACGGTGTCTGTACTCGGACAAAGATTGTTTATGAGGTAAGAGGCTTTCACTCTGGAACAACATTGTGCAAAAGCGAGTGTTTTTGTAGTCTCAAGAACTCCAACTGTAATACATAAAGACATTGACTAAATAGTGAGCTTTCTCTTAAACACTGCTGGTTGTGCTTGGTATTTCAAAGCTGATGCCTGCAGTGCATTGTGGGAGCATCAATTGACGTGCGTCAAACGAGGAAATGTACTGAACAATGCACAGAAGATCGTGGTTCATGAGAAATTACATTTATGTAACATACTCAGTATTGTGTTTGTTAAAACAGGAATATCAAAGTAAAATGTGTTGTGACTGTCAAAGTATTTCCTCAGCAGGATGTTTAGGGTGTGCAGAGACATTATCTCCGTTATACGTCTGAAACAACCAGCTCTAAACCTCCACAATATGTGGAGAAACACAGAGGAGACTCTTTTACTGCTCTGATTTAACCTCAGCTTATAGAAAACAAACACCCATTTATGGTTTACTGGTGACCTGACTCCGCTCCGAAAAAGCCAGCGAACCGGCCAATCCTGATCGCAGCCAGACCGGCTTTATATCAACATACGCTGACTGGCTGTGTGCTGGTTGTAGGCCTGTAGGGTTAGAGCTGCTGTTATACTTTCAGGTGCCTTACAGGAGTAGGACAATGAGTTACCCAAACATATTGACTAGATTAAAGTCTGGTTGGTTCGAGAGTGAAAATGTTGGTTTTGATAACTCTTTGACTGATTACCCACCCTACCCTTTGATACACACAATAAGTACTCACAGAAGAGGTTTGTTCTCTTCACCGTCATCCTCCTCCACCTCCAGCAGCCAGCCGTAGCCTCGCTGCCTCAGGAAGGTGGTGGCATATGGATCTTTACCGCTCTCGCTGCCCACGTTTAGCTTAATATCCGGGGCACTGATGGTGCCGCTGAGCTCTGTGGAAAACACGTTTGTTTGGAGAGTTAACCGTTTAATCATAGGTGGGTGCGGAACAGGAAACACATACATATAACAACAATTTACACATGGAGCTCAAGGTTTTTGAAGCCATATTTCGCAAGCGCTCACTATATCAGTGTTCTTTTATATCAGTACCGCGTAAACATCATTGAATATTAGAGTAGAAAAACATCAACCTAGAGCTGAAACCATTAATCAATCAACAGAAAATGAATCGTCAACTATTTGGACAATGTGAAATAATTGCCTTAACCAATAACAAAAGTAGAGGTTGGTTGAAGCACAGTCCTCGCAGACATAGGTAAATGCATTATGCCAGCTGACATCACCCTGTTCAACATGTCTCCTCTGGCAGTGAAGCCTTACCTCGTATGTGCATAGTGTACATAGTTCATATACTATACATGTTTAATATTTAAGGACATTTCTGCACCTAACCCTACAGCTTTTAATAACATGTACTTGACTTGCACTGATGCGTCATCTTAAAGTATATTAACGTCGGTACAAATTAGAGTAAATGTTTTAGCCCCATTTTGAGTCTCTATTCTCAGTTTATACTAGTATTGTATTTTATGTTGCATTTAGTTAGTTTTGGTTATTTTGTATAATCTGACCTTTTAATTGTACTCGTTTAGACTACATGGGGTGGTGGGAAGGTTGTCAGTGACCAGTGTTTACAAGTTCTATGTTTATGTTGCATATGTTTTGTGCTTCGTCGTTAAGTGAAATTACTTGACTGGTAACGTTTGGTCTTAAACGTCTTGTTGTAATGGCCTCGTAACGTGGACAATAAGCAATATGTTATAAAGAGTCCAACTTCTCCAATGCTGTTCGTTTGCTACGTTCGTTGACGACACGTATCGGTACTGAACTAACGTTAGTTAGCAAAGCTAACGATAGCTTTCCCATTTCAATAGGTGACGTTAAGAGTGGCTATTTGGAATAGCACAATGTCGACCCACACGTAAGTACATGTTTTAGACTGCTTGCATTAGTACTTGGGTGGTTGCTCTACTGTAACACATCACGTAAACTGGTAAGAGGTTGGCTCTTCTGAGGCCTGCTAACTGTGGAACTCTGCTGGCATTAGCTTACCTTCCGCCTCTGTCGAAGAGACGAACGTAAAATCTCCGTTGGTGGGAGAGAACTGCATGGTTAAGTTTGAATTTCTGCCAAAGCCTCAGGTACAGAAATGTGACATTTAAATATACAGTCAGTGAAATATGCCGAGGAGCGTTAATAACGTTGTCATTGATCACAGCTCATCGGTGAAGTTAAACTATCGCATTTTGTTTTCGTTCAGTCGTCTGCGGTGGAAAGCAGGAAGAGCAGAGGAAACTGGGAAATGAGACACGTTTTATGATGCGTTCACGTCATGACATGAAGCTGGGATATGGCACTAGAAAATCCAGTTCAACTGAGAAATATATTATCCTATGTATTGGCCAATGTATGTAAAAATGAAACCCACACATTTTGTGTAATAAGTAATTTGTTTATAACATGTAAGCATTTTCTGAATTTTTGGAGGTAATTTCTCTTGGGAGATTGTCAAAGAAAAGACAGTAGGAGGTGACTATTAGAGGTAAACAAAGATGACGGCTCAGTGTGTTCAGCCAGTCATATTATATTTACTCAGAAACATTAAGGGTTAAAGATGGAACAAAAAAAACATGAAATCAGAGGATATTTATTTATTTTTAGTCATCAAATATTAGATTTTGTCATTGTGTTTTGACAAAAACAAGTAAATAGATGATTTGAAATGACCTCTCATCTTGTGAGGAAATAGCCAAGACGTTCAAATCACGGAGTCGATAATATAAAATAAATACCGACATTTGTACATCATCATTTTTTGTCGTTGTCATGGTGCAAAGTGGTGTCCCATTCCTATTTAAACAATTTCAACCCTTAGTCCCTCACACTTGGGCCAACAATCTCCCAGCCCGTCAGCCACGCCTTCCCGCGGGCTGCGGCCCGGAGCCGACTATTGAGAGAACTCGGAAGCAACACCGGCGTGCCTCATTTGAAGAGGCGAGTGTGGGGAGCTTTACATGTTACACATGAGAGGGCAGAGGTATGTCATTTAATCTCTACCAGGTGATGGCCAGACAGCAGAAGGGGGTGGGGGCTGAACCAAAGTAAACAAAGCACAGGTCAGTAGTACATCAACTATATAAACATGTTAACGGGGTATAGCGGTGAGGTTTTGGAGCGCATCTCACTTCCTACCTTTAAACCCTCCCCCTCTGGTCATCTGGCCAATAGCAGCAGCTCATACTGAAATCCTTATTTTGCCGCTAAAACTAAACTCGCTCCAACTCCTTCCCTGTATGTATGTGTCGATGAAAGTATCAGGAAATAAGTAAGTTTTACTTCGACATTATATTGCTTTTTCGTGTTGTTTAGGTCAGTGTGTGTCATCTTTGACATGGGTTGCAGCCACAGTTAGCGCTATGGAAGCGAAGAAACTGTCCACTTATTTCAGTTAAATTAGCGTTAACACGTTTATGAGATATCAGATGCCGTTCAATTAATTTCCAGCTGTAAGGACAAGAACGATGATGTCACCTGTTTAACATTTGATCCGGGTACTTTCTTTCCAGATTACCAACGTTATATTATGAATTTCCAATTTAATGTTGACTTGCTTATTGACAAGCAGGTCTTATTACATAATTCGATGGCATTTATACTTGCTTGAGGTTTTGTGCTAAATTCGGCGGTCATATCGTCCCCAAACAGGTCTCAATTTCCATTTTAAATAGTGTTTGGTGTTAGCTAGCTTTAGCAATCTATTGTGTTTTGTTGGATGAATACAGCGGGATTGACCGATAAAGCATTCATCCTGACAGTGGGAATTAACGTTAGATATGTTGGGTGCACTCCGCATCAAAGGGTGCTTAATATAACGCTGCGGTCTTAAGTGGTGAACTAGGTTAGCGTGGTATTTCCGTTCTACGAGAAGTAACGTTACAGCAAGTGTCCGGATTCATGATTACTTCAGATTGTAACGCTGCGGCAAGTACAACAGGATTCCATCTCCATCAGAGAGATGCATTCTCAGTGTAGTCCTACGTAGTCACTGACATTAAGCAGAAACAAAGGATCGAGTAGTTCTTTGTGAACCCTGTTTTTTGACATGGAAGCTGTTGGTCACACAGGATGGAGTCACTGCACCTAGAGGCGCACATGTCCGAGGATGAGCGCACAGCATGCAATCATCTTCTCACCAACTCCAACTCAGCTAATGGCTCAGATTAGAAGTTTTTGGTGATATAAGAAATATACTAAATGAAAATGAGGAATAGATACAGAAATGTACGCAGCTTTTTAAAATATAGAACTGTGTTTACAGATATGTCTTATCTAAACTAAGAGACAAAGCCATAAGATGAGATTGCCTTTGCAGAGAGTCACACATCTGAACGGCTGAACACAGTCACAAGAGGGCCTGGATGCCAAGCATGCAAAAACAAGAAATCCAGTGTCAACATTGTTAGCCTGTTTGGAAATGGAACTCCTGTATGTAGGTGTTGTTGTGGATATACCTTTTTCTCACCGAAAGTGTGAGCAGTTGTTTTTATCAGTATTTTCCTGATCGTTTTACAGCTGCAGAATCAGCGTGGCTCATATCAGCAGCTGGAAATGGGAATCTCTGGCCTGCTGCAGTTCATCAAAGATGCTGCAGAGCCCATCAATGTGAAGAAATACAAAGGCCAGACCGTGGCTGTGGACACGTACTGTTGGCTGCATAAAGGAGCATTTTCATGTGCTGAGAAACTTGCAAAAGGAGAACCAACTGACCAGTAAGCATTTTTATTATTCTAAAAAAAGAAAATGTGTTCAGAAATCTTTTAATATTTTGTAATTGTCAGTGGGGTTCTGCCTATTTCTCGACAATGTCCACTTATTGTGGTGGGGTCCAAGCATATAGTTGTTGATATGCTTCAATGGCACTCATAGCCCCTGTTCTTCTTTTCAGATGTTTACAGAAAACCTTTCTTTTTCAAAACCAAAATATAATTTGGCAACAAAATATGTTAAACATACTATACAGGCATGATAAACACAGTAAGCAGGTTAAGCATGGTCAAAGACTAGTGTGCTCTCAAGGCTTCACAGCTTGAACCACATGATCCAACCAGCACAGGCAGCAAGTCATATCTTTGAACCAATCGGCTGACTGCAGTCGTTTATGGCCCTAATTAAGCATACTGCAATGAGACCAGGTCACTGTTTATCCTGACCACATCAAATAGAAAATGTTTACAGCTATTTATCTATTGTGTCAATGCCACTAACAGTAATCTGGCAGTGAGGTGTGAATGTCCAAAACTGATATTGGCATTTTGATTTCTTTCAATCCTAGGTATGTGTGGTACTGCATGAAATTTGTGGAAATGCTGTTGGCCTTCAGTGTCAAACCAATTCTGGTGTTTGATGGATGCAATCTGCCTTCAAAAGAAGAAGTGGAGAGGGCTCGCAGAGAGTGAGTATTTACCTTTATTGTGCATGAGTGTATAGATGCGCGACACATACCTTTAATGGACAGCGTACTATACGGCGTACTATGCACCATAGAAAGTGTATGGCTTGACCAGATAGCTGGAGCTAACAGCTAATTATCCACAATGTGCAAACCGCTTTTCCTCTCTACACAATGAACATATTCTCCTCAAGTTGATCGCTTCACAAGCTGTCAGTCATTGTCCTTTGTTTTCGACCCTGTGTGCACTGATGACGTTACTTGGAAACCGGCACAATAGACCAGCAGATAAAATGCATAAATCTCATTGGTTGGTACATCTGAAACAGAATGACTGTTTTAATCAAGTAGATGGACTGATTGTTCAGTGGTTGAAGATGTTTTCCCTTTTATCTGAATGTCCTCTGGACTCTGAAGATAACAGAAAGTTGTTCATCATAACCTTAGCTTCTACCCGGGAGATGCTGGTTCTTCAGGCAAAATAACGCAGCAGCAATAGTTCAGTCAGAAACAAAACACGGCTAGTTGGCAGCACTGTTAACACATCAGAGAGAATTCCACTGCTTTTTCAACAAAGTGAAGGAATTAAACTGTAATTGTTTCCATATACTGTGATGCCATTTTTTACATGGTACTTACAAAGCAAGTAAGAAACATTGAATTATAAAACAGAGCTCAGCTCAGACTACAGACATGGTACGCTTTATGCTGTGGTGGCCATTTTCTATAAATAGAGGGAAGCACTGCATACCCTCTATTGGGAGGAGCTTCACCACTGGATCACATTAGTGCTGATACTGTTTGTTGAGTGATTATTACTCAATCAACAGACATTTCTTTTGTAGTTTTACAATTTAAGTCATTCATCAAGCAAAAACCGCTGAACAATATCCGGTTCCAACATCTCAACGAAGGATTTGCTGCCTTTCTCTGTTTTCCATCATTGTAAACCAAAGATCTTTGGGCTCTGGACTGCTGGTCGGACACACCAAAGAATTTGAAGATGTTTCCTTGGACTCTGGGAAACTGATGGACATGTTTTACTTTCAGAGAGCAAACCATTATAGGATTGATCTAAAAAATAATTGAGAGATTCATCAAATAAATTTCATTCATGAGTAGCTACAAAGTGGCCTTTTGTGGACTGAGCTCATCCGGTTGAAAACTAATAAATACTGAGGCCAAAGCTGGGAAAAGGATATACAGTCGCAGATCACTCACACAGAAACGAACCCTGCAGAGAGTCTTGTATGAAGAAAGAAATCATTTGTGACCATAACCGACACTGAAGCTGCATTGTCATCTGAGAAGAACTGAATGCACACGATGATCCAGTGTTTTTCATACCTGGTAACAAACATGCTCAGGCAAAGCTTGGCCTGTTGGAAGGACTGCATTCCTAAACAGCAACAGAGCAACATTGTTATGTGTGAAGGTGCCGAGAGGAATGTGGGACCAGACAGCCCCTCTACAAATAAATACATATTTCATTCATGTACTTTTCAGGCGTAGAGAAGGCAACCTTCAGAAAGGGCGACAGCTACTACGTGAAGGCAAGCTGTCGGAGGCCAGAGACTGTTTTACCCGCTGTGTTAACATCACCCCGGTCATGGCTCACAACCTTATTAAGGTGAGGACTCACTATCTCCTGCCAGGCTGAAGTCAATGGTATGCGTGCCTTTTAGTCAGGAAGACCCAGAATCCACTCAAATGACAGCACTTTTTATTTTTTGTTTGAACTGCATCATTTTACACAGAGCAACAGCATTGCTGTAAACTTAACAAACTGAGTGTTTATGACCAAACAACAAAGCTCACTGTGATTGAAACGAAGGGCAGCGCGCCTCATTTCTGCTCCAATGTTCTCAGCTTCGGGGCTGAGTGTCAGTGAACCAGACCCAGTAGAGGCCCTCTACAGTTTCTCTTCCAGGTTGCATCTCAACCCTGCCAACATCAGAAAGGCTATGACTATATTTAATTTGGCTATTTAGACCCCACAGTTGCATGCTTTGCTTTCTTTGTTTCTCTGAAAAGTTCTTGTATTCTTCGTGGTTACATCCAGTGATGTTGGTGTCGTTGTGTAGAAAATGTTTTTTGTGTTTGTTTTAAACCAGGCTGCCAGAGCGAGAGGAGTGGACTGTGTTGTGGCTCCATATGAAGCTGATGCTCAGTTAGCGTACCTCACTAAATGTGGTTTGGCCCAGGCTGTCATCACAGAAGACTCTGACCTGCTGGCATTCGGATGCAAAAAGGTACGCAGTACTAGATCCAGGGGCTCCATGGAGAAAATCATTCTTTGTCCCCAGATGTGTTGCTGTGAAACGCATACATGAAGTAGTTTAATAAAGAGAGTGTTGATGTTGTCACTTAGCCCCTTCCATCAGTGTATGAATGGGTGAATGATGACATGTAGTGTTAAAGCGCTTTGAGTGATCAGAAAGACTAGAAAAGAAGGATACAAGTACGGTCCATTTACCATCACCGGTAATTATCAGAATTACATTTTCACAACAAAACCTTACCTAAACATGTTAAAACTAAATCAAATTGAACTTAATAAAATACCATGAATAAAAGTTTGTAAACAAAAAAGAACCAAACAGAATGTAGTTTTAGAAACTGTGAGAAAAGACAAGACTCAACCCAACTGCAAGGTTCTGAATGTTAAAAGACCGATGGAGCCGGAACAGATGGTGTTTCATTTGACATTTAAATAGGAATTTGTCATTGAGTTCAATTTGCTAAAATTATTGTTTATGCAATTTTAAAGCTGCTTTTAAGGTTTCATTTTCAGACAGGCTTATGATTCACTGGCTAGTCCATAGGGAGAGCCTCAGCACATTCACTCTTAATATCTAACTGTTTAACAGTGACGTGGATATATTGTGGCGCACAATGTAGATTAAAAAGCCACCAGCAACAATTCAGGAACACGTATACAATTAGATTTGTTGACTGTTCTCAGTTCACCTACCTCATGAAACCACAATCACATGATCAGCACTCCACTCATTTTGTCTTTATTTCAGAATCAGCTTCATTGGCCATGTGTGCTTATGCATACATGGAATTTGTCTCCGGTTTCCACTCTGCTCTCAGTGTACAAACACAAATTTACAATAAACAAGAAAATATATGTATAAAGAATAAAAAAGGGCAGCAAAAAAAAAGTAGAACGGATGTAGGTATAAACATTTAGCTATATATTATTTCACAATAAGAGCACACTGCTCACCAAGATAACGCCGTCCATGAATTACAAATAAATTCTCAAACTGCTGGCAATCAACCAAATTAGCAGGATGAGAATGAACTGGATAATTTAGCCTGATATCAGCTTGTTAGTTAAGCTGCCTTTTGGAGAACAGGGCCCTGATGGTTCTCTGGAGAAGGGTAATGTTATCGGTCGTTGTCGTCATTCAAACCAGATAAGTTTGCATGGGCAGAGAAAGGCATTAGTGCTTATTTTGTGTTCTTCGGTAAGAACAACAAGTAAGTTGGCTGTCCAATGAGAGAGAAATGACAGACTATATCAGATCAGCGTTAGCCAGTGAAACAACACTACAGTGTTGATCCTGTTTGCAGCAAACCCTACTTAAACGTAGCCTCATGTAGTGCTACCACTGCTCTTACATGGCCACCAACTTCTAAATCAATCGTCTTTCCCAATCATGCAGGTGATCCTCAAGATGGACAAGCAGGGCAACGGCCTGGAGATAGACCAAAGCAACATGGGTCGCTGTCACTCTCTGGGGAACATTTTCACAGAAGAGAAGTTTCGCTACATGTGCATCCTCTCTGGATGCGACTATCTGGCCTCCCTTCATGGCATCGGCCTAGGCAAAGCCTGCAAACTGCTGCGACTGGCCAAAGACCCTGATATCCTCAAGGTGAGACCAGATGGTGAGATGATTAAGTTGGATTATGCGTTTTGCAAGGTTACTACTATTTGAAGTTGTGATTCCAGAGGTACCTCGCTTTTAAGATTGATGGATCAACATAGAAGCGTATGGTGCACACCAAACCTGCTTCTGGGGAAAGTACGTTTAACACATCTGACTAAAGTCTGTAAAAAAAAAAACCTCCAGCATCCCTCAGGTCAGCTCGTGGAAAAAGTGGTATCACCATTTCTAAGGAGTCCAACAGATTTAAAGTGAGACTATATAGCATAAAGTTGAATTCATAAGCTAAATGATTCTATAATTGACATTAAGTACTGTCTTTGTGACTTTTGAGCATGACACTTACATTTACTACCTTTTCTAGACCTTTCAACCACATTCCAAATTGCTCAGTATGGAGATAGATCAGTTTAAAACAAGCCAGTCAGAATTCTGACTCTGCTCTACTTGTGCTACCGTTGCAGTACATTTCGATTTTAACCATTATCCCCAAATTGTTGTTTGTGGTCACAGCTCAGACTAAAAAAACAAAACTGAAAAAAACATTTCTTACTACAAACCTTTAACTTCCAAACTCAGTTATGAAGAGAAACATTGAATCTAAATATATCAGATAGGTCTAATAAAAAAAGAACCATACGATTGACTCAATAAATGAGTCTTTTATTTATACCACTAATTCAATAAATGTTTAGAATATAATAATACAACTAATTGAAGACTAACAAATGACATTTATGATTATATATTAAAGCTACTACGAGGAGCTTTCATTTTGTGTTGATTTTGGTAATCCCTTTGGACAAAATCGGTAATGTTTCTGAGCACCAGAGTCTGTTCCGAGCAACAGCCGGATTTGGATTTGTCCGCAGTGGGCCGGTTGCTGCTGGGGGCACCGCTGCAGTCTTAGTCAGATTTTGCTGGAATCGTACCGGGTGGCACCGATGTCGAGCACTAGGTTGGTAAAAGATTGCAGCAGTGGTCCAGTGGCAGACTGTTTATTGTGAGCTTTTGCTGCCCTGTCAGGTGATCAGAAAGATGGGCCAATATCTGAAGATGACTCTGGTCATCCCTGAGCAGTACATTGAGGGGTTCGTCCGAGCCAATAACACCTTCCTCTACCAGCTGGTGTTTGATCCTGTCAGGAGGAAGGTCGTACCTCTCAACCCGTACCCAGAGCACATCGACCCGGCCACCCTCAGCTACGCTGGACTGTATCCTCCTGCCCTCAGTCACATCATATGTAGTGTCACCTTTTTCAACAGTGGAAACTATTTGGTTTCATATTATTTAGAAAAGGGAAATTGTAAGTTCCTCTCCGTCACTTGCAAAGTATTTTGTCCTTGATGACATCGAATCCAGAAATCTAGGAGATGACAAAGGGTTGCAGATGGCCTTGGGAAACCTTGACATCAACACCATGGAGAGGATAGATGACTTCAGCCCAGACAAACCCAGTCCACAGGTATCAGATCACAGCCAATTTTGATAATCAGGTCTCCTTTAACTAAGTATTATTTAATTTAGAACAACTTTGTAAATGTCCCTTTTAGCTTTCTAAACCCCGCAGTCGCAGCTGGAACCACTCCCCAGCCCCCACTGGGCCCAGTGTCTGGAGTGGAGGCTTAAAGCCAGCAGCAGTTGCCCTGCCCCTGTCTGCTGCCTCCCCAGACAGGCTTCCCTCCACCAGGGGGAAGGAGAGCATCATCAGTCTGGTCGGTCTGAGGCTGTCCTCCAGAGAGCTGCAGGTGAAGAGACCACGAGAAGGTGAGCTATTAACATGCAGTGTTTAGATAGCTGCATGCTTTTTAACACTAATATACCCATTTTACCCCGTCGGTAAAGAAGTCGACTTCAGCGCAAAAATCTCATTGGTTGATGACGGATGATGATCATTGCAAGTTAGGCTGCGGAATAATTTAAGGACATGGTTTAGGTTTGAACATCTCCAGATTTCTTAGTTGGGCCCCAATGCTCATCTGTACATGATATGAATGGGTTTTTGATAATCTGATAATATCCAACTCTAAAGCAAGGAATCTCTGTATGTATCATTAACCGTCAAGATCAGTCCCTTGCATGCAGGGCTCTGTCATTGATGTGCTTATTAACAAGCTGCCCCGATAACCTGATGCACAAACCGGTTAAATCCCCAGGTCACCCGTCTGGGAGAGTTAGTGGCCACAATGTTATGTGTGTCGTCGTGGACAAATGCAGCCACTTTGGCAGTAAATCTCCACTGCAATTAATTAAGTTGTGAGCTGTGTGTCTTAGTGTGTTGCAAGTTCTAGTAGAGAGAGCGTGACGATGACTGAAGTTGTCAGCAACGTTAAAGCTGTGAATGTATCAGTGAAGTGTATGTTCAGTTTATCTGCCGTTTAATAAAACGTTAATATAACTCCTCAAGGCTAAATTATTGTGTCTCCCTTGCCAGCTAACTGCTGATTAAAGGGAAGGGGGTTAGCAACAACTTTGGCTCTTAAGGTGTGCTGACCTTCTTAAGGTGGACTAGCTATTCTCCTTTCAGCTTTTTCATTTTAAATTGTCGTTGAACTGCTTAAATTATAGAATAATCGGTCAAAATTCTGATGATCGGTTAATGGTTAAGCGGTACATTTTTAACATTCCTAGTAACCAAATTCCTCTTCTTCTTCCCTGGAGTCAATGAGCAATGAGAGACGATGACAACCGGGAGCCAAGCAGTCAGCCAGTACCAAACGGGCACTGCACTAGTATTGATTAAAACAGGATTTTATTTAATGTTTAACTGCGGTTCATTTTTTGCACTTATTATTGTTTTTATCTTACAGAACAGGTACACATAGAAACTTGACTTGTTGACTAGTCTAGGCTGTTTTGTTGTCCCTTTTTGTTTCAGTTTTTCCTTTTCAACTAACTTATTTGTTTTTTTGTCCGTAGGAGTTTGAAAGAATATGCTTTCAAAGATATTTTGCAGGCATAAAGCAAAAACAAGGAAACCATGGAAAAGTTCAAAAGAAACAAATAATAAATACAACTATAGATTCATCATAACCGCATTAAGCCGATGTTGAGTGTATTGCGGTTTAGTTTACTTTAGATTGTGGTGATAGAATTGGTTTTACAGTTTCACCCAATCCAGTCCTCCTTTTATGAAATTGAATTATCTGCAGGTTATTGGTCCTTTAGGAAACAGAGCTCGGAAATACAAACCAGAATGGATATACTACAGCAAATAATAACAGCAGCAGTTCCTAGCTTATAACATCTGGACTGTATTTGTCTTTTTCCTCCCATAGACTCTAGTGTATCAGATCAGGATGTGCTCCAGCAGTACTCGTCCTCCAGTCACAAGCGGTCCAGGTCAGACCCGCATCCAGACAAGCCAACATTAACCAGTCCGCCTCGGCCACGCAACCGCTTTGCCACCCTGCTGCAGAGGAGGAACCAGGAAGCTGAGGAGGACAGCCAGACCACATGCAGCAGGTGACATCACACCGAATGATCAGCTCCTTGTCAGACTCATTAATTACTAATCTAGACACGTATGGTTACCATGGAGGACTTTGTGGCAAGCAACACAATTAGCAAGCTCCCTGGCAGACCGCTGGCTACCTTAGCTCACTTGATAATTCCATCATGCTTACAGAAAATGATCTGGACAAAATTGTCACTTACTGTATCTGCCGATAGCAATGTGCTTACGATGTGACAAGTTTGTGGATGAAGTATTAAGTTGTTTAACTAATTTGGCCAGGTTAATAGCTTATTACAGAAGTTGAGCCCAACAGCATGGCCAGGAGAAGCTGCTCCTCGCCGCTAGGAGGCTACTTTGTTGGGGCGAGAGCAGGCTGGAGCTAGCTGACTAGCCTGCTGTCCCCTCTGGAGCTTCTGTTGGCTCTCCTCCCGCTGAAGTAGTTTGCCAGCAGCGTTTGAGTTGGCTAATATGGTCCTGTTGGTTAATGTTAACTTAATGTTAACACTGGCTAGCAAGTTTTGTTAATGTTTTCAGAGAATTATTCTGCTCCACCTACACTCTGCTCAAGCTGCCCTGTTTTTTTCTTGTCCTTAAACCCCGTAATGTGTTTCATCCCAGAACACATCTCTCTGAAAACATCCCTCAAGTGCCTCAGTAGCATCCTGTGACCACCACCTGACTGTCCTCTTGGTCACAGGGAGTTAAGAAGTACCCGGTCGTGATTCGATCTTCCCGGGAGGGGCGGGGCTTGGTTTAGGTCTCCTGAAATGGCAATAAAAGCATTGGGGTGTTGAGTCTGTGGTTTAGCGATGACGGAGTGGGCGGCTGATGGTGGGATGTCACCAATAACAGAGAGCATGAACTCCCGACGCAGATAAAATGGTCAGCCTCTCACAGCTTAGTTCCTGATCCTGTTCCTCCAAAGTGTTGAAACCACACCATATCCATATTAACAATATGAGCTAAAATAATGTAAAAACAAGGCAATTGAACAAAATACACAGGACGTTACACAAGCTTCTGCAACAGGCTGTCACTCGAGCGGCGCCATCTTGCACAACACTGTATGTTATCCTGATGTGGTTGTGTTTATTTCCACATGTAGATTCTTCAGCGGTTCCACTTCAGCCAGTCTGAGCACTAAGATGTCTGCTCAGGAGGATTTACCTCAGGATGAAGAGAACAGAGCGGGGAGTCCCACTCAGGACAATTTTCCCAGCTCCCAGACCAAGGACAGTGATGGTCCAGACATTCCATCTGTGGACACCCCCAGCCCGCCTGCATCACCTAGCACCACATGCCCCAGTTCAGTCAGTCAGGGCCCCAGGCTGTTTCAGTGGTCAGGCAGCTCCTCCACGGCTGAACAATTGAAAACGCCTAAGTCCACGTCAGGCCTGTCCCTGCAGCAGTTTCAGTATAAGAAGGAGAGTTTTTCCTTGTCCACAAAGACCCACAAACCCCCTGGAAACATGTCACCACCACATCTGTCCTCCACTGATGGAGAACCCGTGAAAAATAATGACCTCCAAGATTCACCTCCATCGCAGGACAGTGCCTACTTCTCCCAGTCCCAGCCTTACCTCACTTCCTGCCACAAAGAGGAAGTCCTCACCGACAGCTTCTCCTCCTCCTACCAGGAGGATACTGCAACTGTGCGTTCCTACAAATCTCCACCGCCTTTATGAATGTTTTTACATCTCTTGTGGTTGGGTCAGCCTTCACAGGCACATCATCATCAGAGTGTCATGGTTCATGAGTTGGTGTGCAATGCTATTTTGGTAGCATGGCTTTGTGTTCTTACATGTCTTTCATTTACTTCCTCAGGAAATTAATTCAAGCAAAGATTCTGAGCAGATTCCCACACACTCAACAGAAGCATATCAGAAACCTGGCACGCTGAGAGCAAAGGTGGGTTTGTGCCTCAGGCTACATCCATACTACATCATACCACATCCATACTACAATACTACATCATACATCCTTACTACATCCACACCACATCCGTACCACATCCATACTACTCCGTTTTCTCCGTCCACACGGCGTTTCAGCATCGTTTTCAAATTGATCTCTGTCCAGACTAAAACGACTGAAAACAAATATCACGTGACTCTTCACGTACACTGGCCATGCGGGTGGGTGTCGATGTAAACAGGAAGTAGATTGGTAGATTGATACTTAAGATCTTCTCTAAAATCTTCCTCTATGAACTCAAACAGACAGTTCGTGGAAAGTTTTAGAAGTTTTATTTTTCAGACTTAGTTACAGCGCTGCAGGTCTTGCTCTATTTCTCTCACACATCAAATTGACTTTAAAATCAACACTTACACATAAAGGTTTACTAGATTATGATCCATAAAAGTGGTGAAGACACGTCTCTCACTCGTTTCCTCTCGGTGTCGTTGTCTGTTCTCACTCGTAGCTCTGCTGGTGGCTTATCTGTCCTACTGAATAGCATTTACTGCTTTTGTTCCTTTACATTTTATCTGCGGACTTCACAATAGATGTGCAGAACAAAATAAGCATTAATAAGAACCGTGGCTTCAGACATCCGCTCCACAGGTCTGATAACGCCGCTGGTCACGCCGCTCAATAATCGCTCCAATAACAGCTGCTTCCTCCGTAATAATGCAGACTTTAACTGAACAACAGCTGCTAGGAAAGACAACAAGGTCACACCTGTAATCAGTTGTCCATGTTAAATTAACCTGGTAGTCGATCGGTAATCAATGTTGTTTGTGAGCTTCCGGGTAAGGGTCACGTGATAGGAGTGTGACGAATCAGGGAAGGACACGTCGTGACTGCTAAGAACCAATCGAGTAGTGAACGCAGGTGTGGGCGTCATTGTTTCTAAACTTATCCGTTTTCGACCGTCCACACAAAAACACAACCCGGAGTTTTCAAACGTATCCGTCCTCGGGAGCGTTTTCAAACTCCTCCGTTTTCGGTGCTCGAAAACGCCGACGTAGCGTGGACGCTCAGTGTAAACGTAGCAAAACATGCGTTTTCAAATGGAAGCGGAGTAGTGTGGACATGGCATGAGTTACGTCCAACATTGTGGATATTTGGTTAAATCTTAGTTCATTATTCTTCAAAGGCACCGAGTTGTCCCATCGTTTCTTTACCATTAGACTGGAGGAGGGTTGTGTCAGCCTGCCGTAAGGAGCTGTAGATCTCCAATGCATTTCATTAGCGTGGTGTTTAATGTCCCTTGGCAGCATGGGAAATGTGCTGGTAATGAGGTTTTTCCACAGTGACAAGCAAATGAACTAATATTACCATCCAACTCATTTTCATAACCAGCAAACCATGCCATTCATTACGCTTTGAAAAAGGGTGAATATATGTAAGTTCAAGAGGAGTCTTGAACGTACATGTATAGCCAGACCTATCTCCACAGCAGTCTGGTTAAGGGGGAAAACCGCTCTTGCTTGTTTGTATATCTTTAACCAATCACAATCATCTTGGGCGGTGCTAAACACGGGATTCAGCGACAGAGCCCTTGCAAAATAGTGTTTCAACATTTCTATTTGTGTTAAGTCAGTATCAAAGGAAATGTATCATTACATTTCTATTTTTCTGACATCTTTGCCAATGTCAATGCCATCAATGCCAAAAGGCAGACTGAGGGATATGACATGCAACGCTGCTCATTGGTGGTCATTAGGTTGCTCTAGTTAGAGCAACTAATGTTTTATTTCACAATAATGCCACAGTTTGTTGGTTGAGTTAATTCATTCTGTGGGACCACCGCAACCCCTCGTGTCTTAAAGTAGAACATTTTACACTTCTTAAGACAGCCTGCATTCAAACAGAGAGATGCCCCTGCAATAATGGCGATCGAGTTAGTGTATTGATTTTATCATCTCATTGTTTATTAATTCAGGGTTTAGAAATGTAGGATTTTTGTCATAGCAGTAAAAGCTTGTGTGTATTTTCCTCTATGGTTAATCTTGTGTCACACACATGGTCTTTGTCCCTCCAGGTTTCAGGTCTCTTGAAGCCAAAGTCCAGCAGCCGGGGTCAAGCAGCAAAGGTGCGAACACTGGGCCCGGCCAGGGCCAGTGGACTGAGGAGAACGCCTGTGGGTTCTTCCTCCAATAATGAAAACACCCCTGGGGTCCAGGCCACCATTGGCAGCCTCTGGAAGAATTTCAGCTTCAAAAAGTAAACGAGAAACTCTGTAAAGAAATCTAATTATTGATAGGATACACTACACTACACTAGTTCCAAGTTCCAATGTTCTAATAATGTTAAAAGAATAACAGCTTTGTTATGCAGTTGTGAGAAGGGGTGTAAAGGTTCCCAGTGTGGTACAGTGGGAAACCAACGCATGCATAAGGATCTGTTTCTTTACATTTATTTTGAACGGAGCGTAGTGCAAGTGTCAAAGACAGACACAACCCTACTGCTGAGGCAGCATTCTACCCACGCAGCTTTGGTAAACTATCATAAATATATAATATAGAAAATATATAAAGTAGAAAGTGTCACTTGGTAAAGTGCAGATTTCCACCAGGTGTATCTGCAACAACCACCACTGTATTGTGTGATTGAATGAATTCAGCCATACTCCAAAACTAGCAGCGTCGTAAAGCCTGATTTTACTCGCCCGCAGTGAAGCAGGCGTGAGGTGGGTGCTCCAGAACATGTGTGTGAAGGCTCTGCAAGTTGTCTCCACGCTTGGTCGTGCACCTCTGAATTTTAGGAACTAATGAAGGTCTTACAAAGACGGGCAAATCGTTTTTAAGTGCTGGAGAAACTAAAACAAAATCTACATCTGTGTAAATATTATGCAGCCAAATCAAATACAGGATATTTAACCTTTTACTTTATAATGCATTTAATACTTGACTTCTTTCTGTGCCGGGCTTTTGTAAAGGCTATAAAGTAGTCCATCAATGTGACATGAGTTTACAGTAAATTACGATCCCTCCCTCGTGTTGAGGAGGCAGCTTTATGGCGTTTGTACTCTCTGACATTTCACAGAATACTGCAACGAACAGGTCGAGCGTAAACGCCTCTGCGTGTTCAGAGCTCGTGTGTCGGCTCGTGCTAGGGTACCAGGCGCAAGTACAAACCAAGCTTTGTGTGGGCAATCGGCTCAAAGTTGTCGTACAAGGCGATCATACAATCTGGTAAAAAACTAAATAAAGTCAGCGAGCTGTATTGAACTATGCCCATCCTACCCAGTATTGAAAAGATGTCGGCGCTTGACAGTAATTGTGCAATCACCTTAGATGCAGAGAAGGCCGACCTTCACCTGCAAGCCACATCAGAAACGCTTCAACATGCACACATAAGAGCCTTCATGTGCATTTAGAAAAGTGACTGATAAATATTTACTGAAACTTTAAAGTCTAACATTTGAGAATTTGTTGTGGTCGTGGCCTTAATGTTACATTTTATTTTTATTTTTTTTTATGTTGTCAACATGTTGGCTTTGCAATTAACTAATACCTCAGACTGTTTGCATCATTTCAAGAAAATGGAATGTTTACATAATAAACAATTTTACACATAGTGACCAGAGCTGTAGTCATTTATAGTAACATAGCTGGGCTGCTGCTAAGGCTATGAGGTTTTCATTCTCACAAAGTATCAGAAAAAGTACTGTTGTGCCATCAGTATCAGTATTCAAGGTATCAGCAGTACGTATCAAACATTTTCAAACCATACCCAGCCTCACCACGCAGTGTGCGTGTGCGTGCGTGCGTTCCATCAGCAGTTAGCCAAACACACCATATGCAGAAATAAAAGTGAGCCAAGCCACAAGCAGGGATGTACGCAACCAATGGGCTGGAAAGTTTCGTAAAACGCACTTCATTCAAAAACATGCATTTATACCATCCTAAAGCCTCTATGAACCCTTTATGAAGGTGCCAATAGTACAAATACATCCAACCACCCATCTGCACAGGGTGTGTGCTGACGCGCATCAGCTCCACATCACAGGCATATCCTGCAACTTGAAGCATTTCTTTCGGCTTCAAGTCTATGGAGTAAACGGCTTCCCCCTCTGTGTCTCTGGCTGCAGAGAGAGGCAGAGCAGCTCTTAACCTGCTCCCCCCCGCCGGTTAAGAGTAATGAGTGAGGAGCTGGAGGTCAGCCATCAATCAATGGCAGTATCAAAGAGGCATAAAATGTGTTTTGATAAAGTGTGAGCCATTGCAATTACGAGACGTCTTTGAGCATGCAGCAATAAATGAGCACCCAAAATATGCGGTTTTGAGCAGCGGTATGCGAGATTAGCCGTGGACAGACACTCGTGCACACACTACCTATCTCATGATCTCCCAGTGAAGATAGTAAAAACACTGTCACGGTAGGACAGGAACAGTTTTAAACCTTTGACTAACGTCCACTTACAGTGGACAGTAGTGTAAACTAACTGTCATGGTGACATCATGGCTGTAATGCCAGTAACAGTGATTGTTTTAAATAGATCAGTTCTAAAACCGCTTTTGTGTTTTTCAGAGATTCCCAGAAGATTAGTGCGCGTAAGAAAGGAGAGCCCATGTCGCCAGCCAAAGACAACCTGCCGGCCAGCTCCTTACTCGGCAGCTTCTGATGTGAAGCTTTTAAACATACCATGTATGTTAATGATTTCTCATTAACCTGATTTTCTTAATGTACAGTTTTAAATAAAGCAACCGTCTTCTAATGCAAATGTATCTTGTGTGTGGTGTTGAGTTTCCCAACTAGACTTAAGTTGCATGAAGTGGAGTTTCATCACATCTTGTGAACACCAGCCAAAGAATGTGTCGCCTAGTTAAAAATGCACAGTGCATACTTGAGTGTTTACGCACATGCAAGCTGAGGAATGTGGCGATGAGACGTCTGGCTGCCTGCGTCTTCAGAACAGTGTCCAGGATCTTGACCTGTCGGCCTGAGCGCATGCGTTTTAGTGTGTGGAACAGAATACGTAAGAACGTCGGGTTGAGTGTGTGCCTTCACGTACCTTTTTAGTGGTGACATTGGAGAGAGAAACACAGTTCACCTCCGGGCTGGTGTTGTCAGCCTACTTGCAGTTTGGATCTATGTGGACCCCCAACTACCTCTGAGTAGATCAACTTGTTTAATCTCATGCTAAACTGTTGTTGTATGACCCCTCAAAGGAAGATCTTTATTTGTGACCTCTCTACACATTCTGCATGTTAGTGAGTAAGTAGTCCCAATAAGGAGTACTTCCCCTTTCAGATTGTTTTATTTCAATCATTTTTAAAGGCCCAAAGACTTAAAACCAGTTTAATTATACATTTTGCAACATAAAGGGCTACATGTTGTTTCAAATCCTTCTGCACACTGGGGAGGAATGTAAATAGAAATTTAAAAACACTGGAATCTGCTGATATAATCCCCTCCATGGCTATGCGTTTAATTGCTGAAGGTAAGCTCCCCCAGGTTGATAAAACCCACACATTCACTGAACATATCCTGAGGCGTAGTGATGTACTGCTAAATGTAAAAGCTATAGGCCTCCTGCTAACTGAACAAATGCAATGTTCATTTATTTGATCATTTCTAGAAAAGGTTTATGCTTAATTCACTCCTAACTCTGGCTGTAATTTATATAACATGCAATAACCAGTTGGAAACATTAACATGTTTTGGTTTTCACTACGTCAAATGACCCCCACCCACCTGTTGATATTTAAATCTAAACTGTAACAACCTTCTATATACGTATCTCTCGTGAGATTTGGGAGTTCTAATGTACACGATAGAAGGAGCGACAGCTGAGCAGTACAACAGGTTGACCTCTCGTCCGTAATGATTGCCGCAGTGAAGTCAGTGTTGTGTCCTTTCAATTTTGTAATCCAACTCTTGACAACGAGAATTTAACGAGAGCAGTTGTCAGAGAAGATGGAAGAGAGTTGCCGTGGGGCAGAATACCTGAGCTAATCCAAATACCAGGGATGCTTCGCTGCCTTTCAACCTGCTGGATTCATTGCACAAGAGGCCGTAGCCTCACTGGCTGCTGTAGCCTTGATGCGTGTATTTCCGAGCCACTTTTCTAAGAATCAGGGAAGACACAGTGAGGTGTTTTTGTCTTTAATCACATATCTACTTATTTCAGTCACCATGCTGCCTGAACACAAGACGTATGCCACAAGTATGAAAAATGGTAATCGTAGACATTAAACACTATTTTAGTCAGGACAGACGTAAACAAGCTCTTCGATCAGTAAAAAAACAACAACTTACACTTCAGTTATTTCTGCAAATGCCACCTAGATGTGTTTGTCTGCAATCAACAGAGCAGAGGGAATTGTTGCTCAGTGGGAATTAGAGGTTTATTAGGCCTCAGATGGACTGCAGGTGTTAATCAAATGGGAACATGCCGTATTTAGGTCACATGTATTCCAATCAGAGATCTACAGTTAGGTGTTACTGTTATAAACAGATATGCTCATTCGGGATCTTGTATGAGCAACGTATGAAAGATGAAGACAAATATTTAACATGTGGATGAATTACCAGTAAATATTTCATGTTCCAGGGTTCGTTCACGTAAACCTTTACTTCTTCGTGCTTGTGCAGATGTGATGAAGATAGATTTACAATTATCCAGACTTGTTTGGAATGCCTATGGGGGTAAAGCTTCTGCTGTGTAATAGATGTGTAATAGATGCAGAATGTTTGGAATGGAGTATGGAATCACACTGAAGTACAGTGTGTGTACGTAATTGGTTACGTTAGATGTTTGGTGCATCCAACAGTGTTTAGTGAGTTAATGTGCTTAATGTGTCTCTGCTCTGCACACTAGTGTCGTAGGAATGCAGTTTCACAGCATTCCAGTTGGAACACATGACATGAGCAGAGACTGTATCAACACTTACTCTGCCGATTGACACTTTTTTGTTCCAAGAAAATCGAAGTCAAACTATCCAAAATCAATCATTTATCAATTAGTTCATCATCATATAACTTTTGCTGACTAAAGTTGACAAAAGGCTGTACATACATACCGAACAATGAGACATGTTTTAATCATTGTAAAGCTTGAATTGTTTGGTGAAATCTGACACGTTTCAGTTCAGGAAGCACAGATCTGTTGGAGTCTGAGTGCTTTACTGCCACCCTGCTTCCAAACAAACTGGTTTTCTGAAGGAGTTAAAGTCAAACACAAGAGCTTCTCTAAAAATGTCAGGACTGAGTTAGAAAAGAGTTCTGGTGGTGTTCAGGTCATCTAATAAAAACAGCGTCTTCACAACCAATAATTAACATTGTTACATTTATTGTCAGTTTTGTTTCTAAGTGCGGGACAGATAGTGTGAGGTTCACCTGCTGCTCTGCACCTACACTTTGATCCCTTTAATGCAGAGCTGGCAGTAATAACACATCACTATCTAGACGCTAGTTTAATGCTTCGAATAGTCAAAGTATCCAGACTGTATGTGGTAAACACACACCTACCGTATATTTGCATTGATTATTTTGCCGTATTTCTGCAAAAGTAACCGTGTGCTCCTTGACTGAAACAGTCAACAGTCCCAGTTTGGGACCTGGGGCTCTTTACAGCACTGAGGCACTAGTTCTGAAATACATGTTGTCATTTGCTTGTTTTGTCTTCCCTTACACGCGCCTTGTTTGAGGAACGGCTTCAATAATAAGGAGTAAGGGTTGGTTTGGTGAATGTACGTCACCGAACACATCGAACAATATAACTGTGAAGGGACGTACTTATGACCTCACACATTGAGAACTTGTGAGTTGTTCCACTAAGGAGTATTCTGCCCTTCTCAGACTGCTCTATTTTAATCGAGACCTTAGAGCTAAAACGATGTTGTTTTGCAGAATAAAAAAAGAAAAGAAACACTCCTCACTTTCAGAAAAAAGAAATCAAATAATATGTCTCTAAATGTTTTATTACTTGATATCTTTGTTTTTATTAATTCTGCAAACTGTTCATTTGTACTAACAGTAAATTGTATTTGCTAACATGAAGCTGTAAATGTTGTTTCAAAGCCTTTTTTAGTGTCATTTATAAATGTCAATGTGACTTTGATTGAGATTTTCTTTTGTGTGAAACAAAACACACTCTGTATTTCTATTGAATTTAGTTCTTAAATTGTTCTTCCTTCATCTTTACTGTTACTCAACATAGAAGCAGGACCCTCCTGGTAATGTAACGCCCTATAGCTTCATGTTATGGCCACTAGTTTGAATGGTTTCTGAGAAATCATGTTGTGGCACGTTTGACGGCTCTCAATGCTACGACACCTAAGAGGCCAGTCAGAGGCACGAGTTGGGCCCAATTCAAACATATTTGTCATTGCAGTTGAGAACAAAACACAGCACCTGAGTTGCGGAATACGCCCACATTGACACGTACACAGCCCCCACAAGAGGCTGCAGCTCAGTCCTGATGAATGAAGAATTTTGGGCCAGTAATGAGGGGAATGCTGTTCACCGGCCGGATAACAAAATCCTGTGCCGCATCACCTGCAACATACCAGTTAAGTTGACTATTGCAGACATAACGTGTGCTGTTGTGACAGTAGAGGAGGTGTTTATGTGTGCATCTTTGTTTTACCAGTTCCACAGGTATTCATTAAAAAGCACAAGTTTGGACCTGAGACTGAGGCAGTGAATGAAACATGAATCGAGGAATTGCGGTTTTCTTTTTTTCCTTCTCTCTGACTTCACAAAAAGCAGCCGTTGGCTAAGAGACATGTACAAACGAAATCACCACCAACCCCTCACTCACAAAGTACTGTAACTTTGTTCATTTGACAGTGAATCTGTGTAAATCTGATTTCACCAAATCTCACACCAAGATATTCTCAAATGTAAATCTAAGGGGAATGCTGACAGTCTGGAGCTTAAGAAACCAGTCTTGTGTCTCAGTTTATGCCAAAATACTTCCATCATAACTTTCTATCTATTTACACATGTAACAGATGCTCTCTCTGTGTCTGTACCAGGGCTTCATACTGAGCTCAGTAAAACAGTATCCATGCCCCAGCTGCTGGGAATAAAGCTAGTGAAATGATGGACTGTACTCACTATGAATAAATAATCAAGATTCAAGGACAATGCATCATATGCGTCACGGGTTTGCACAACGAAATGCAGTTGCAGCCAATTTGCTTAACAAGAAAAACATGACTAAAACAGTCATGCATTCCTCTGCATGGATGTGCATAAACAGTGGCAACACAACAATTCACTGGGGAGTATGTCTGACATCTTAACATGTGAGTCAGCTTTGACTGTGTTGGAGCATCATTGATGTAAACAGAGTCCTGCTCTCTGTCCTGCGAATTGAATACAGATGTGGCCAGTGGTGCCATAGGGTTACTGGCCGGTTTATGCTGGCTTGTACAACATGTCGAAAGGTAGTTTGTGTTTACACCTTTTCAGAAAAGCCACTGTGAGAAGCTTAAAGAGTTGATAGCGATGATGCACTTGTGCAGTGTATTCGGGGGGACAGGGAAAGACTGAGCTGTGTTTCCTCCTGTACGCTCTGCTTCTCCTCTACTCTTCCTGCTGTATCTTGTGTCTCACACACACACACACACACACGCACTTATGAAGCTTTCAGCAGAGCATCATATAGGCTTACATTACAATCTTCTTGCGGGGGGCGATGCCGGTAACCATAGTAACTCACTCCTTCCTGCGTGCACACAGCAAGAGAGGAGTGAGAGAGACGCTGACGTCGGGGGCTGTTCAAAAAGCATTCTGATGCTCAGTCCATTCTGCTATAGTGACCTGTCATTTATTTGATCCCTTTTTTGCGGATGTGCTGTTTAATGAAGGCTCTGCTCTCAAGGGGAGATGATTGGGACAACCCAGTGTCATTTCAGAGTAAAAAACATTTGACCGCTCTACCTGCTTTATGGGCCGGTCAGACTAAAAAAAGAAAGAAGAAAAAGACAGTTCTGTCAGCCCAAAACGCACGTAGGCCCATCATTCATTTGTCTATCAAAGCTCATGTGGAGTATGTGATACATATAGGATCGTTACAAAGCTCCATCCTCCAACACGTACAGCTGCAACCTGGGAGACGAGGATGACGATGAGCTTTGTCCTCATCCTGCTTGAGTAATGTGTTCTGAAGGACTTTGGTGGTTCATTGGATGTGTTCAATGGAAGGTCTTTCTACTCGTTTTTTGGAATGCAACTCAATTAATTAGTAAACTGAATGAACACTGGTCAAAATATCAGGACTTCAAGTACAGGTAATATCTTCATACTGTATTTGAAGTCAAGTCAATAATGGCAATAATGGAACCATATTCTCAGAGTCCAGTATGAGGCAGTTTCCCTGTCACTCACTCTACTGCTGGTGTGGGGAGTGGGGACACAGACGGACAGACGTTCGTCAGGAGGATGTACTGTATACATCTCTTCCACAGAAACACAGACGAAGAGAAGCTTTTGGTTTTATCGTGTGGTATCCAGTGTTTGGAGCGTGACCCTATTAAACCTGAGCATATTGGCCTCTGCTGTTCTGATTGTACTAAGTGTGACGCATTTGTTTTTGAGGTACCTGTAGTTTTCACAGCAATAGGGTTAGCCCTGGTCCCGGGCTAGACGGGCCTTCTGTGCATGTTTTCCCCATTGCAGCATGGCTTTTCTCCAGAATCTCCAGTCCAAAGACATGCAGCTTAGGTTAGTTGAGGACTCTATATTGCGCGTAGGTGTGGCTGTGAGCGTGAATGGTTGTTTCTCTCTCTATACCTGTCCAGGATGAACCCTGCCTTTGCCCAATGCCAGCTGGGATCGGCTCCACTTACATCATTTCATATTGTCCCTGTATTATCAGTGTTCTGTGACTCCTGCCGTATGTGGATCATGGCTTTTATTTTAGGCATCCTTCATTTCACAAGTTGTTGTTCCAGAAAGCACCTCACATAAAGTTGGAATCTCACTCACCAGCTTACTCCCTCGTCTTCGCATCTATATTGCTCAGCATTTAGCTATTGTCTTTGTCTTACACTGACAACACCCTGCTTAGTCTCTTCTGTACACATTGTATTGGACATTGTATTAATTGGTTGGAAGGGTTGGGTAGTGACTCATACTGCATCCCTGAGTATGCATTTTAGTAAGGAGAATATTGAAGCAATAATGTCTTCAAAATAATTTTACATTGTTCCCCATTTGTCAGTTAGACACAGAAACATCTGAAAATAGGGTCCAGTTTGAAAAGTCACCCATTAAGTGAGTTGCACAGTTGGTAAGTCAGTCATTACATTACAGTCATTTAGCAGACGCTTTTATCCAAAGCAACTTACAATTCAGTATCTATCTATACACCGTAGGCACAGCTACGGGAGACGTTTGGGGTTAAGTGTCTTGCTCAAGGACACATGGACATGCGACTAGTGGAGCCGGAGCCGGGGATCGAACTGCCGGTCACCTGATTGCAGGCTCTCCACTTAGCCACGGTCACCCACAGTCAGTCAGTCACTCATTAACACATCACAGGTCAAAGTTTTGCATTCAAAATTGTACTCAACTAAAGGCCAGATATAGGTAAACTGATAGCCATTGGTTTATATTCTTGTTACTATGGTATGAAAATGAGAGGGTATTGACATGACACATGTTAATCATGTCTGCTCTTGTTGTTATTAAATGCTAGTGTGGCAATGTGTTGATTGACTGTAAAGTCTGTACACAACAAGAGCAATAATTGCTGACTTGAAGCTCTGCAACTGGATTTTCACAATATACCAAAAC
Source organism: Lycodopsis pacificus (assembly GCA_028022725.1). Classification (NCBI taxonomy): domain Eukaryota; kingdom Metazoa; phylum Chordata; class Actinopteri; order Perciformes; family Zoarcidae; genus Lycodopsis; species Lycodopsis pacificus. Next base: position 3,371,264 of record CM051699.1, on the reverse strand, counting down.
AAATCAAAACTACTGTAGCTTGGAATAATGCAAATATTGTTTTATTCCTAATAGGAAAGTAAAAAATCAATACCTTTGTATTGTAATTGGAAAAATTATGCAGAAACAGTGTTACAATTCTTTAACTACGGAGCCCGGGAGTGGTCAAAGACAACAATAGATACGTACATTTGAGGCCACAATTTATTAATTAGTCCACATAAGACCGTAATCCTAAATCCAATTATATTGCTCCCACTTTTTGGTCCATACATGATGTGCATGAGATAAGTGTGGATACAGAGTTCCAGCACAACACACTAACTTCAATCCAAACACTTACATCCACCATGATGTTTTCCAGGGCCTTCCCCTGAACGATAAAGACAGCTACGAACAATCATGTCTTGCAAAGCAACTGTTGGTAACATGTGTTGAGAACTCATCCTATAACTAAAACAAAGCTTCATTAAAGAGTCTCTAGCCAGAGCCAGGACTAATGACAGGTGCCTTCAGCAGGTGGCTGCAATGCATGCCAAAGTGATAAAATCATTATTCGTGCCCACAGATTATTAAAAATGTGAGAATGACATAATTAAAATGAGCTAATTATAACTTTTGTGCACAAATTAGTGGCCTTGATATTTACAGTTTTCTTTCTGTGGCCCCGCTCTGCAAAAAGACCCCCAAGACCCACACAATGTGTGTGCGAAGGCTTCATCAAAGCAGAAATGCCGAAAGGTGATTGTGAGCCAAGTTTCTGTGTATGCGAGTGTTGCTATGTGTTATTTCTTTGCAAACCTGGTTAGTCCTGTTAAGAAGGAGTGGTGTTTCTCTCTTGTGCTTTCTAGTCAGGTTTCGGCTGCCGAAAAGCCTGCGAAAGACTCTGTGGCATAGTTTGAATGCGGGGCGTGTGGGTGTGTGTTGTAAGGGGAACAGGGGGTGCTAGAAGAGGCCGCATCAGGCGGTACTGATGCGGCCTAACCTGTTCTCCTGGTTTGCTTGCTTATAGGCAGATCCAGGCTTAACTGGCAGATCCATCCTGTCTTGCCTGTCAGAACTGCAGTGACAATCTGAGGAGGCCATATCTCTCCCCGGGCTTTCATTGACTAGAGGCGTCTCTGGAAGCAGCATACGGTGAGTCCTTCAAACAATGTTCTCTATGGCCTCTTTGTGCTTGCTATGACACCACATGATGAGATCATTTAGGGCAACATTTACTAAAATGAGTTCTTAAAAAGCAAGTTGTTAGTGACTTAATAAGATAAAATGTATACATAGAAAGCTTGTGCATTACGAATATTAATTTGGTGTATTTATACATTATTATCTTCTTCAGAGCATTTATGCTGTGTTGGTCTAGGAAGAAAACTAGCTGAAAAATAACTTTGTGACTTGGTGCAAGTATATATTCTTGGTCTAAAGGAATCATATCAAAGTGTAAAGTTCTAGATCCTTATTCTTGACATATATTGGAATCAATATTGCCGTATCATCATTTCAAAATTTGTCCTTTTGAATTGTATATAAAACATAATTGTTGCAAAGTCAAGATCTTTTGAAATATGTTGTGATTTCTGGCATCAACAACAAGTGAGCATTCAAAATAAAATGACAAAAGTGTAGATAAAGAACACACAGTATATCAAATGTTATGTTCAGTATCGCTAACAAGCACTGCTGTCAGTGTGACTTGTAGCCGTTCTGACTGGGACATTCCATCATCCGCCGTCATCTGACGCACACCCTGCTGTGAGTCAGTGTGGTTGGTATCAGTGTTGATGTTGCCACCCTGTTTTAAATGATGCACATATTAGCCACACTTTTATTAATCTCTCGTGACTTTCTTGCCTTTCTTGTTTCCTATGATTGGCAGATTTCTGGTTTGTGAAAGTATGCATATAGTCTGAGGCCACTGTGCAGTTCTGTTGCTTTTCAACGTTTCTTTCAGTCTGTGCAGTAATATCAGCGATTGTGATTAGTGTTGCTCTAATAAGCTCAGTCCCCTGATGTGTATTTTGAGCTCTCATTCTATATATTCTTACAAAAATGCACTAAGCGTACCTGTCAACAGGTCACTAATTCGTTCACTTAAGGCCTCTAATTGCACATAGCAACGCTGTTGATTTGAACTATTTAAACGGTTATGATAATTAGCTTTTGGCGGAGCGTCTCTTCATGTTGCCTAAACACTGATGGGTGTTGACTGATTAACTCCGAGTTTGTTTTTGCGTTATCGGACAGTCTGGATCTTGGTGGAACAAAACATCCTTGATTGTCCTTTTTTAGAACTTGTTTCACAACCCCGTACTACTAAATGTAAAGCCTTATCTGCCATTATTTATGCGACTATGCTGCAAGTGAATTACATGAGCAGTTCCATGTGGAGATGTTGGGGTGTGGTTGAAGGGTGGTCTGTGTATGCGTTAGTCAGAATGCATCCTAACCAACCGGTTTGGATGCATACATTGCCCATGAACAAACCTGGCACAAGCTTTGGATTCCTGAAGTGTGAGGTGATCTGGTGTGTGGGCGTTGTTGTTTCTCTGTCAGTCAGGGTCAGAAAATGAAAGAGTTGCTAAAGACAGGTGAAGAGCCCAGGGCACTGCAGGGATGTGTGGTTAGAGGCATGAACTGGCTCTGGTGAGAGATACAGACAGCTGATGGAAATCATTTCCAAATCTATAATAAAGATCGTCGGCTATATTCACACTATGACTTTTGATGATAATGTTTGTACTGTTGTCATCTTCAATGTCAAGACTTTAGATAGCTTGTAGGCCATCACTTGTCAACATTCATTTCCTTCATATTCATAGTGGATATTTTTGGTAATTGATTACATACTGGAAACCTAAAGTGGTGCTTTATAATGCCAAAATCCATTCTTGGCGAGGACTCTAAATAAAGGAAGGAAAGGATTTTCATGAAAAATTATATGGATTTCATGGAGACAATGACTATTTGTTAAATTCTGCATTCTTCCCTGCATTTTAATCTTCCACAAGGTACATGATATAGTTATGTCACTGATTTAAGTTATACTAACATCAAATAAATGTGCTTTTCTCTGGTGTTTTACAGATTACTTTGCTGTGGTGTGGTGTTTCCATGGTTTCTTGTGTTTTGGTAAAACATTCCAGGAGATGTGGATGTAAATACAACTAAGAAATATGGTAAGAATGAAAATAAGTACATATGACTGTCACAAAATAAATGTTGCTAAAATGTGAATGTCTCATCTTGTGTCCTGTGAACCATTTTTAAACACAGAACGGGAACAACAAGAGTAGATGTTTCTCAGAAAGTCTGGTCCTCGATGACTCTGAGAAAGGAGTCGTTATTACTGGAATCACAGATGACACACTCGCTGCAAGGAGTGGCTTAAAAGCAGGTAAGAGAAAAACAAGTACATATTGAAACTCAAATGGTGTTCTTGCTGCAGTTTTGGAAATCTCAACCAGTATCTGTAGCTAAAGGATTTATGGAAAAGATAGAAACATGCTGTTTTTGATGAGTTGTTTGTACTTGCTCCAGGGGATAAGATTGCTGCAGCCACTATACACCTAGACCACCTCAACAAAAATGAAGTGCTGAAGATCCTGAAGGTCCTGGAGCCATATGATAGCAACATGAAGGTTCTGACAAATAAGCAGATGGGCGCCAGTGCTGGCCTTGGCTCCTTTGAATTAGGTCTCAAAGACCCGACAAAGGTAATATTCGCACGGGTTGGTTCACCCAAATTTAAAAGGAAAGACTTACCCCTAGTTGTGGGATTGTGTTTCAAAAGTAGTTCCAATAAAAATGGATACCTCTAAACTATAGTATATAAAATTATAAAATCAAAACTATATGCAGGCTATATACCCCAAGAGGTAAGACAGAAAAAATGTTTTCTTTGTTATTTGGGTGAGGTGACCAAGTCTGATGTGAGCAGACTGTTGTATGAGCTATAGACAAGTATCAATCCAGTCAAAGTCATCCTCCACCGATATGATGTTAGTTTCTGTTAGGGCGCTTCAACAATCCCTAAAACCCATGACAAATGCTTCCTTTGCACATTTTTTTAAACAATTAAATTGGAAAAAATTATATTTATAGTAATAGTAGTTCTCCAACACAGTGCTAATAATAACTAGGGACGGGTATTGTTAAAATTGTATAGATACTAGTACTATTATTAATACTTCTTATCGGTTTGGTACATTCGCAGCTAAACAATTCGCTGAGTGATTAGCTTTCATTGATTAGCCTGTTGTTATTAGCCCTATGCTCAAACTCCGTATGGTATCGCTAACGCTTGCTGCAGTGGGCGAGGATGGACGGCTGCTCCACAAACAGATAACTGAACATTTCTGCACATTTATGTTCTGCTTGTTGGCCAAATGTTGTGACAAACTGCTGGTGTTACTTCACTTACTTGTGAGGGTTTTATTGCATTTGTGACAACGAGAGTTCTCAGTATCTACTGAAATATAGAATGTAGCCACACTTTGGATCTTTTTCTTCTCTCTGCCATGATGTGTGTCTCACGCTGTACTGAGCCTGAGTGTGTGTGTGTCAGAGTAAAGCAGAAAGACAGAGACAGAGAGAAGAGGTTTGAACGCTGCCTTTTTTACGCGGTGATCTTACTCCGTAACTTCAAAAGTACCAATAACAGAACCGTTAACGCCGGACCATGTCGATACTTCTGGTATTTACTACTGTCTAATCGGTTACCGTTTAGAACTGGGTATCGGAAGGCATTACTAATGATAACAATATAAGCTCGTTATAACTTATTAATGACACTGAAGAGCTTTAATCAATGTTAACCTAATTTGTTTATCCCTCCATTACCAACAGATGCTCAACTTAAAAAAGGATCTGTCACTGGATGCATCAGCTGAGGCACCCGTTGTTTCCCTTGATGGCCTGAGAGGAAAGCTAAATACTACACAGGGCTTGGGGGGTGAACTAGGTGGTCCCACTCTCAATGGAGACCTTCCCAGTTTCAGTCGAAATAAGCCATCAGCCGATGCCGGTGCCAAGTTCAAAATGCCCTCACTGGGACTGACTGGACCAGATGTAAAAGGAGACCTAGATGGCACCCTCAAAGCACCTAATGTCAGTGTCTCAACTCCCAAGCTCAACACCCCCAGTGCCTCACTCGACATCGAGAAACCAGGAATCAAGACAGGCAACCTGAAATACAAGGCCCCAAAATTCTCAATGCCAAACTTCAATCTCCCTCAAATTAACACACCAAAAGCAGACATGGATGTTTCTGGTGATTTCGATCTCCCTTCCGTCAGTGGAAATCTAGAGACACCAAATCTCAATCTGTCAGCCCCAAAATTAGATGTTAAAAGTCCAGATTTGGACCTGAATGGGCCAAAAGTGGATTTGAATGGTCCTGACAAAATCAATTGGCCCCATCTGAAATGGAAAGGTCCCAAAGTTAAAGGACCAGATGCCGACATCAATGCTGACCTGTCTGCACCTGATTTAAACCTCACCACACCAAAGATCGATGGGGATCTAAGTGCACCAGATGTTGACATCAACTTTCCCAAAGCTGACGTCAAAGGCCCTGACCTAGATGTCCAAACCCCAAATCTCAATGGGGACATTGATACCCGATCTGGTATCAACTGGCCTCATTTTAATTGGAAAAAACCCAAACTTCATGGCCCAAAAGCTGATCTGGACTTAGATGCAAACCTGAACACACCATATGTAGATCCCTCTCTTCCAAAAGTGGAGGGTGTTGACATTAATTTGCCAAAGGCTGAGCTAGACATGCAAACCCCAAACATTGATGTAGAGCCTACATCTGGTAAAATCAACTGGCCTCACCGGAAATGGAAGAAGCCCAAACTTCACGGCCCAAAAGCAGACTTAGATGCAGACCTAAACACACCCAATTTAAATTTCTCAACTCCAAAGATTGAGGGTGACATTAATGTACCGAATACTGAGCTGAATCTCCCAAAAGTTGACCTTAACAGTCCCAATGTAGACGTTCAGGCCCCAGAGCTTGACATTGATAAGAAAATTAACTGGCCTCATCTGAAGTGGAAAAAACCCAAACTTCATGGCCCCAATGCTGATATGGACCATAGTGCAGATCTGAGCTCACCAGATGTGGATCTCTCGGTTCCTAGAATTGATGGGGAAATAAGCACACCAGATGTTGATCTGAATTTACCCAAAGCTGATATTGATGCTGGCAAAACCAGGTTCCCAACACTCAAAAAACCCAAGTTTCTGCTTTCTGGGCCAAAGGTGAAAAGCCCAGATGTTGACCTCAATGCCCCTGACTTGAGTCTCACAGCTCCAAAGATTGATGGTGAGATAAATGCACCAGATGTTCATCTAAACTTACCCAAAGCTGACCTGAAAGGCCCAGAGTTAGACATCAATGCTCCAGATTTTGACAATTCTGGAAAATTGAAATGGTTCAACTTCAAGAAACCCACATTTGGTACACTGAAGGGTCCAAAGGGTAACATTGATGCTGATGTGAGGGTACCAGGCATGGACCCAGACATTCACTTACCTAAAGGCAATGTGGTTGCACCTAATGTAGGCCTTAAAGCATCAGATTTCAGCTTGTCTGCACCAAAAATGGGTTTTGATGCACCAGATCTTGACATTGATGTACCAAAGGCTGATCTGAGAGGTCCTGGCATAGACCTTAAAACTCCAGAGGTTGATGCCTCAGCTGGAAAATTAAAGCTACCCAAAACAAATCTTCCAAAGTTTGGCTGGTCAGGGCCAAGACTACCTAATCTCAATGTTGATGCTGACAATGGCAATCTTCCTGATGTAAATCTTAAATTGCCAACAGCTGATGTCAAAGCACCTAACTTGAATCTTTCTACTATTAAAGGAGATCTCAGTACTCCAGATCTAGATCTTGATGCTGATCTTAAGACAGATATTGACCTTTCTGCCCCCAACACAAACATCAGTGTACCAGACCTCAACCTTTCTACCCTGAATACTAAGGGTCCACATGCCAACCTTAATTTGCCCAAAGCTGATGTAAGAGGACCCAGGTTGGATCTACCAAAAGCAGACCTCCAGGTACCTGATCTCAACTGGAAAGCACCAGATCTCAGCCTGTCTTCACCAAAGACCAAAGCACCTGCCACACTGAAAGCTCCAAACATGGATATCAACCTGCCAAAAGCAGACCTCAGAGGACCTGACGCGCAGTTAAAAACACCAGGTCTAGATATTGATTCACATCTGGGTGACTTTAACTTTCCTCATTTGAAGCTTCCTCAACTTGGTCTTTCAAGTCCTGAATTAGAAGTTCCCAGTGTTCAGACAAGCCTAGACACACCTGAACTGGACATCACAGCCGAAGCAGATGCTGAAGTTAAAGGTTCCCCAAAAAGTAAGTCAAGATGGCCCTTCAAATGGGGATTCAAGTCTGGTTCAGTAACCAATGAAGAAGGAAGTGATGATGACTCTGAAACTGATGTGTCTGATGCTGAGGTGGACGTTCCTGTATTCAAAGTCCACAAACTACCCAGGAACAGCATTGATGGTATGGGAGGAATTGAGGATATTTTAAGCTTATCAAAACTTGACACAGAGGCAAAAGATTATGTTGTCAGCAAAGGGATCCGCTTGCCAATGGTAAATGCTTCAACAAAAACAGGAGGAAAGATTGACATCATGGAGAGACTGAATAAGGCAAAGGAAAAAACACACTCAGCTAACGACACACCAACTGAAGCGAAAAGAGATATCGATCTCAAGCTCTCTGCCCCGAGACTTGATGTCAATTCCTCTACAGATGCAGATTCTTCTTTGGTGAGAGGAGGTACTTTCAAAGTGGAAAAGCCAGAGTCTGTACTGGGCCTGGTTGCCCCTGAAATTTCGCCATCAGATGAAAATGAAAAATTGTCATTGAGCCTCTCCAATATGCTTGGCCTTAATATCAAGAATTGAGATGCTGACAGATTCCTGTTAGGCTTACCTGATAAGTAAAGCTTCAGCCCGGAAACATTGTAAATACATGTAACTTAACCAATTATTTGCCTTAGTTTGTGACCATTACATATATTAACTGTTTAATTTACTCTTGCCACAGTATACTTCAAATGATGCTAGCTACCAGTAATGCGTCGGTCAGCGTTCTTTATTACCAGCACCCATCGGACCCGTTATGAGAGCCAATTTGCACCGCCCTACCTGACCCGCAAACCGGCAACTTTATGTATTATAGTAGCCTAGCACAATTGTTCGGACTGAGGTCTGAGACAAGGACAGAGACAAGCGGACATGAGCACTGCAGTTTGTGGTGTGTGTGTCTGTGTTTGAGAGTGCGAGAAAAAGAGGGGAAGAAGAGGTGGACTATTTCACACAATGTTTTTTTCCAAGTTATTAATACCTTACTTAGGACACTCCTTTCTCAGTTTTTATACCCACCAGCCTGAACTCATGATATTTTCTAATAAGCTTGGCCCGAACTCTCCCGACCCGCGGGTCGACCCACGCATCACTACCAGCTACAGTATCCGTCTTGTATCGATACGTCAGTATCGAACTTTGGGTAGCAAAGTGAATAAAACATGTTGTTATAAACTGTGTATATTCTTGTTATTTATATAAGCTTTTTTTTCCCAACATTGTTGATTTGGAAGTAAGTTACTTTTTACATAACTGCCTCAGTATTGCATGTGATCACATTAAGCTGTTTAAGTTTCTAAGAAGTGCATTACTTTACCTTAAAATCTTTACTTGATAAGAGAATTGGGTGAATGTGTTTGTGGATATTTTTGTTCAATAAATAACTCAACTGATTGAATATGCTTGTGATTCTTTCCCAACATTGTTTTAATAATAAAACTGATGATTTGTTGGTTTGTATGCAAAGTAAATTAATATATAAAAATGAATAAGATGCTTTACAATTTATTCATTTACAAATCTGTATTTATCTAAGAAATTTCTAATTATTGGAAAGATTTTCTGAATGCTTACTTATTAAACAACTTTTTCAGCTAACCTACTGTATGCTGAATAACATGTTCTGTAGGATGCAATAGCATCAATTGGAAGTGTACCAACTGAACACTGTCTAGTTACTAGAATATGTAATAAGGTACTAGACTCTACCTTATTACATATTTCTTTCCAAGAATATATATATATATATATAATTATATGTGAATCAAGGAGCTTTAATAAAATAAAGCTTTGCTGATAAATAAGTTAAAAAAATATAAAAATATAATTCCTTGTTAAAAACAAAAGGCCTGTTGTAACTGTGTATGAATTCAACAGACATTTGCCTTTGAGGTTGATGTTGTTTCTTAGTTTTCCTTTGAAAATGACTAAAGCTTTTACAGAGTTTGACATGTGTGTTTATTTCATACTGACAAAACAAGTGCAATTCAAAAATATAATTCAGTTGTTTCTTCAAACTGGAAACAACTGAATAACAAATAACATTGAGGTGAGCAAAGGTTTTAACTGTATTGGTTTGCAAATGTAACTACTTTGATTAGACCAAATAAAGGAGATATCTATGAAATAATTATTGTTGTGAGTAGAATCTTCCTCTGATATTGTTCACTTAGCTCCATTGCCAGCGCCACACTGGATGCAACAATAGAACATGGTATACAAGACAGACAATGCCATTATCACTCAAAGGTTGTGCCATATCCTGCTAACATGGCGTATGCTGTATGATCATGAGTGTTCATTACAAATATAAAACAACATACTTAAGAAAAAATAAATACCCTGACATTCCCTTTGGGCTTTGTTTGCTTTCCAGACATATGCAGTCAGATAGTCATTAATACGACAACGAGTATACAGCCATACTAACGGCTCTATTAACTGTTAACGTCTGTGGAATTACTGGACATTCTCGTCAAAGGTGCGCTCACCTTAACTCATGCAGTGAAGCACCGTAGGAGAGGGAAACGGGCCGGCGAGCTCGTGCGTCTTCGCACACGTGGATTTCGCACACCGCTGCCGGGCATATTTCTCTCCAACGTCCGCTCACTGTGCAACAAACTGGACGAACTTCAGCTACTGGTGGGGAAAGACAGAGACTTTTCTTCATCCTCCGTTTTCACTGAGACCTGGCTCTGTGAATACCGGATTCTGCGCTCCAGCTGGCTGGCTTCCAGCTGTTCAGAGCGGATCGCGACATGGAGCTCTCCGGCAAATCGAAGGGTGGAGGAAGTTTTTATACCAACAGTGGCTGGTGCAACGATGTGACAGTGGGTCTGCAGCACTGTTCTCCTGATCTGGAATATTTTATCATAAAATGTAAACCCTTTTACTCCCCCCGTGAGTTCACTTCATTCATACTGGTCGGTGTTTATTCCACTGCAGGGCAACGTGCAGGAGGCACAGCGCGCGCTCGCTGACCAGATACGGTGTGTGGAGCGGACCAACCCGTACTCTTTAGTTATTGTCCTTGGTAACTTTAACAAAATAAATCTCAGCCACGAACTCCCCAAATACAGACAGTTCATTAAATGCCCAACCAGAGAGGAGAACATTCTAGATCACTGTTACACCACAATCAGCGGGGCCTATCACCAGGAGCGGACTGCGGGAAAAAAGTGGCCCGGGAGTTACTGTCAGAACGGCCCACTCAATACACGGGGCGTTGCCCACTCAATGCATCGCACGTATCGAGCGGTCAGTGGCCTACTTGGAAAAATACCCACACACTTAACATTATTTTGGATGATTACAAATAAATTGCATCATATATGTTTTTTTATAACATTTGGATCCACCAATTTGCCCGGATGGACACATTGAATAAAATGATACTGGTTTGTAACACTGCAAGGTAGGTATAGTTTGCTAGATGAATATGCTTAACTATGTGCTATCAGATGGTTATACGCAGTGGCGCTGGTGCACATGTTCTAGGTAGGGCTGTTTTCTATTTCCCTTTAATAACTTGAGGGTTACCGTAATAATTCCCTTTAACAGGAAACGATACAATCTAACTAAATTCAGGTTACCTTTAATTCGAGTTTACAACAAACGCAACACACACAATTTGGAAAAATGAAATTAAAGAAAACCCTCGTTGCTGGCAGGATGTGTCGCCTGAAGCGTGGAAGTCCAAACTCTTAGTCCGCTTCACTCAAGAGAGCAATAAGATAAAGTGTGGTACCTTAGTTAATGCTGCTGATAAATCGGTATTACATTACTAATCCCCTCCCCCCAAAATAAAATAATAGTAATATGATAAATAAAAAATAAAAATATCTACATAAAAGGCTGTAGTGATCTAGAATTAATTGTGGAAGGATAACATATAGCAGATATGTCACTATCTATATGTGGCATTCTAAACGTGAAGAGGCGGGGCTTAGGCGGCTTGTCTGTAGTTCAGATCAGAGACGCTCCGTGAACTACTATCGACCAGAATGCCGGCGCCGGCACTGAATCGATTTGAGGATGCTGATTGGCGAAATTGTATTTCACTCATTTATATCTTTAATCAGCATTAAAGCATCATTGGCTAAACTGCTTCATAGACCCGCCTCTTTGGGGCAGATTGCATTCTGGGTGTGTGAGTGTGTGTGTGTGTGTAGGGGTGTTGCACCGGCTCGCAGATGGAAACCACGAGTGTGAATACAGATCGCGAGGAGTAGTATAAATCTTCGTCAGTGACTATGAGCATTAAGTATTAGAGTAAATTTAACGTGTTATGTGAAGCATAGAATACAGTCGGGGTCGGCGATCTCAGAGCGAGGGCCGGTTGATGATGGAGGTGGTCCGGTATTGGACCAGCCCAAACCCCGTCGGCCTACCGGGGATTCCCCCGGTATCCCCGATGGCCAGTCCGCCCCTGCCTATCACGCCGTCCCTCGTGCTGCACTGGGACTCTCTGACCACATCATGGGCCATCTGATTCCCTCATACAGGCAGAAATTAAAGCTCTGTAAACCTGTGGTGAGGAAATTCAAGCAGTGGACCAGTGAAGAGGATCTTCGGGCGTGCTTGGACTGTACAGACTGGGATGTTTTCAGGACTGCTCGTCTGGATGAGTACACAGAGGCTGTGACTTCATACATCAGCTTCTGTGACGACAGCTGTGTTCCATCAAGCACCAGGGTGAGTTATAACAACGACAAATCCTGGTTTACAGCAGAACTCAGACAGCTAAGGCTGCACAAGGATCAGGCATTTAGGAGTGGGGACAAGGACATGTGAGGCAAAATACAGGTTTAGTAAGGCAGTAAGAGATGCTAAACGACTGTACTCTGAGAAACTGCAACACCAGCTCTCTGCAAGTGACTCTGCTTCTGTCTGGAGAGGTCTGAGACAGATCACCAATTACAAACCTAAAACCCCCAACTCTATGAACGACCTCCGCCTGGCAGATGATCTGAATGAGTTCTACTGTCACTTTGATAGATAATGGGACAGTCCTGACTAGGGGTGTCACGGCTCACAAACCTCACGGTTCGGTTCGGATCACGGTTCAGGAGTCACGGTTCGGATCATTTTTCGGATCAACAAAGAAAAGGGGAGGAGACAAATATAACTTTGCTTTCCATTTATTAATTAAAGAACTTCAAGAACACTTAAAGCAAAGAACTTTGGCCTATAGTCTTACATGAAAACAAAAATATTGAAGATGTCCAATTTGAAACAAAATGAAATAAATAAATAAAACATTCAAGAATACTCAATTCTGATATCCTCGTCCTTTCATCAATACTGAAAGAAAGAAACAGCCAGTGAGCTAGCTTCCACTGTTTACACTGAACTGAACTGCTCGGCAACAACTTGGGTCTGTGTTTACTTCCTGTCAGGTGATGCCATTCAAATACACAATAATGTTACATTACTGTGACATTATTATTTTCAGATGAGAATATCTCCATTGTCTGGGAAGAGGGTCGACCTTTCTGTGGTGACTGGAATATTATTGGGCCTGTCTAGCTTCACTCTGATACTTCTGTCAGCACCTGAACCAGGTGTGTGTGTCTGTGTGACGCTCACAGAGGGGGCGTGTCTACAGCACCGGACTAAGAATCACTCCGCCATGGTGAAAGCGGTCACAGTCTTTTCCTTCTCATAGAGGTCTGGAACAGCTTCACACTGAAGTGGGTGCGTGAGTGGACTTCGTAGCGTGGCTCAAGCATTTTAACCAGATTTAGAAATCCTTTGTTTTCTACACCGGAGTGTCCCCGTCGCTGACAGACGGGATAGTGTCACTTCATATGTGTGGACATGCCGATGCTTTGCCGTTCTCTTTAAATAACGCCTACATACCGTAACGCTTTGTCCACCGCCCTCATTCGTCATTATACGTTACACGGAAGACAAAATGTTCCCAAACTTGCGACTTAAATGACGCCGCGGCTTCTCAAGTTCCTCCGCTCGCCATGACTTCACCGTTAAATGCTTCTAAGCTGCTCCGTTCACGTGAACACACTACTGCTTTATATCTGTTCACTGACACTCTGCATTGATATTCGGGGACTTGTTACTTGAAAAGGAACAGCAGCAGTAGAACTTTATTACACACTATGATGATTACGCTGTAAAAAAAAAAATACTCTATTGATCCGCGGATCACAATTGTGAATTGTGACCCGAACCGTGAGGGCTGATCCAAACGGATCACGGATCGATCCGTGATTCGTGATCCGTGACACCACTAGTCCTGACTCCATCCCCCACAGCCCCATCAACCAGCCCCAGACCATCAGGTCCCCCTCCCCCAGCCCAGCAGGGGCCCATGCCTCTGTACCACCCATCCCAGTGTCCCCCCCCCCCCCCCCCCCAGTGACAACTCTCTCTATTCTGGAGAGTGACGTCAACAGGCTTTTTAAAAGACAAAGCCCCCACAAAGCAGCCTGCCCGGACTCCCCCTCCACCCTGAAGCATTGTGCTGATCAGCTGTCTCCGGTGTTTACAGACATCTTCAACACCTCCCTGGACACATGCCACGTACCAGCCTGCTTCAAGGCCTCCACCATCATCCCTGTCCCTAAAAAACCTAGGATCACAGGACTTAATGACTACAGGCCCGTCGCTTTGAGCACCTTGTCCTGTCCCACCTTAAAACCGTAACTGACCCACTCCTGGACCACCTGCAGTTCGTCTACAGAGCCAACAGGTCTGTAGACGACGCAGTCAACTTGGCCCTTAATTTCATCCTCCAGCATCTGGACTCCCCAGGAACCGACGCCAGGATCCTGTTTGTGGACTTCAGCTCTGCTTTCAACACTATCATCCCGTCTCTGCTGCATGACAAGCTCTCCCAGCTGCACATGCCCGACTTCACCTGCAAGTGGATCACAGACTTCCTGGAAGCATCACGTGCAGCTGGGAAAGCACGTCTCATCCTCCAGGACCATCAGCACCGGTTCCCCCCAAGGCTGCGTTCTTTCCCCTCTGCTCTTCTCCCTGTACACCAACAGCTGCACCTCCAGTCACCAGTCCGTCAGGCTCCTGAAGTTTGCGGATGACACCACCCTCATTGGACTCATCTCTGGGGGGGATGAGTCCGCCTACAGGTGGGAGACTGACCATCTGGTGACCTGGTGCAGTCTGAACAACCTAGAGCTCAACGCTCTAAAGACAGTGGAGATGGTTGTGGATTTCCGGAAGAATGCAGCCCCACCAGCCCCTATCACCCTGTATGTTTCCCCCGTCGACGCTGTGGAGTCCTTCCGCTTCCTGGGCTCCACCATAACCCATGACCTCAAGTGGGAGCTGAACATCAGCTCCATCACCAAGAAGGCTCAGCAGAGGATGTACTTCCTGAGGCAGCTGAAGAAATTCAACCTGCCAAAGACAATGATGGTACACTTCTACACAGCCATCATCGAGTCCATCCTCTGCTCCTCCATCACGGTCTGGTACGCTGCAGACACTGCCAAGGACAAGGGCAGACTGCAGAGCAGCATTCGCTCTGCTGAGAGGGTGATTGGCTGCACTCTGCCATCCCTCCAGGACTTGTTCGCTTCAAGGACCCTGAAGCGAGCAAGAAAGATTGTAAGCGACCCCTCTCACCCTGGACAAAAACTGTTTGTGCCCCTTCCATCTGGCAGGAGGCTGAGGTCCATCAGGACCAAGACCTCACGACACATGAACAGTTTCTTCCCGTCTGCAGTCGGGCTCATTAACAGCCTGGGACCCCCCACTGACTCTGTCATCCCCAGGACAATTTCCTACCGGTCACTCCCCTGCACATCCCTTCTAGGTTCTTATTTACACTCGAAACCTTTACACTTTTACACTACACTTACATCTCACTTGTTTATAGTCCTGTTATGTTTGTTTGTGCACTTTATTTTAAATCTTTCTGTAAATTGTAATATGTTTCTACTTTGCACTGTGTTGATTGTTGTTGATTGTTAAATGTTATGCACCTCCCTTCATGTCAAATTCCTTGTATGTTCAACATACCATGGCAATAAACGGTTCTGATTCGGATTCTATGAATACTTGATCCAAATGCTAACATGCACATGATGAAGATGCTAACATGCCAATGTTTAGCAGGTATCATTTTTACTATGTTTACCATCTTAAATTGGCATGTTAGAATGCTAATATCACGAAACACAAAGTACAGCTGAGGCTGATGGGAGTTTGACTTCAGCAAAAAATTGTATTAGACTAATTCAAATTTGATGATGGTGCTTCAGAAAAAAGCAGAGGATCCCCAAATTTATTACAATTCATCCCGAGGTGAACATGAATGCCTGCACCAAATTTCTTGGCAAACCATCCAATAGTTTTTATGACATTACGCTCAAAACTATAAATGTCAACCTTTTGGTTGTGCTAGTCAGGAGATCACTAGTCATTAGGATACATAATGTAGGAACCATGAATGTACAAAACTATGTACCAATCCATGTAGTGAATGTTGAGCTATAACACTGGATAAGAGAAAACCTTGACCTGCTGATGGCGCTATAGGAAAAGTAAGGAGCTCCCCAAAGTCATAGGATTCATGCCCTGGGGACCAGATAAGGCTTTATTGATCCCAAATGGAGAAATTCAGATAATTAAAATCATGAATATTTGTACAAAATGTTTGTGTGCTCTATCTAACAGTTAAATAACCAGGGCCCAAAGTGGTGGAACAACCGACAGAACAACAGATTGGCCATCAGACAAAACAACATTGCCATAGAGCCAGGCGGCTAGCATGGCTAAAAAACCTGTTAATCAGCTGTAAGCCTTGTCAGTGCTATTCTGTCTGTACTGTCTGTTGGTCATTGTTTTATCTTTTTCTTAAGATCACTTACTAAAGTTACCAACGATGAAAAGCTTACGTAGTAGAAGAAATCCCTAACAAGTACAACCCTGACCAAAGGAAAATATACAGGGAGTTAATGAGCCTGTTGCCAGCGTGACGGCCAGTCTTTCTCTATCCAGCTCTGCAGCAGTCGTAGCACATCGATGCGCTGGTAGATGCGGCAAAGTTCGGTGAGCTCAGTGACCGTCTTCTGGTTGTAGCGCAGCAGGAACTCCTGGGTGGGGCTGTGGGACAAGGAGCCCTGGGTCCGGTGCTCCAGCAGGGTCAGTTCATCGTAGCTCATCCCCCAGCGACTTGCAAAGTTCTTCCAGTTTTTGATGGTGCAGTGATTCGGATCCAGCTTGAGCCGCAATAAGTCCAGGAGATCTTTGTCGTTCATGAGGTCACTTATCTTGGGAGGAGGTGCCGGGCAGCAGCACTTTTCACAGGGGCTGCTTAGTAACTGCAGTTCTTTTGGGTAGTCTAAGCTCAGAGATGGACAAGGAAGATTAAGTTAGCACAAGAGAATGTGTACATTGCAAATTACAGTATACTGACATAAAATCTGAAATGGAATAAATATCTCAACTAAAGTTTCATTCATTTCTGAATTAATTTATTCAGTCACTTAGACTATCGGCCGCCTGAAGGCTATTGCAAAGTATGGCCATTTTGGGTGTCCCTGTGACCTCGTGGCCCCCCCCCCCCCCCCATGTCTCCCACCTGTATCTATTGTCAGCTATCAGACATATAGTTGTAACTATACTGTTCCTGTTAACATGTGTAGGGTGCTGTCACATCAATAATGCTAGCCTTTCCACTTGAATCCTTTTATCCAAGGTGCTTGGGGAGGTTGCGCTCCTGCCATTACTAAGCAACCAAAACCTGCCCGATGTGATGACGATGATGTAATAAGCCTCGCTGATTAAACTAAACAAAGTCAGAACAAAGATAAATGGATTTCCAGCCCTGTCAATGGTAAACAGTAGCTTTACTGCTTGATTTGTCTGTCAGTTTGGCCGACCTTGCAACCGGATGTTGTGACGAGGTGGAATAGAAGAAGAAACATTCCTTTATTGGTCCCACAGTGGGGAAATTATTCTCTGCATTTGACCCATCCCTGTATATATAGGGAGCAGTGGGCTGCCAATGACAGGCACCCGGGGAGCAGTTAGGGGTACAGTGTCTTGCTCAGGGACACTTCGACACAGGACAGCAGAGGATCGAACCGGTGACCTTTCGATTGGCGGACAACCCTCTCTACCCAGTAAGCCACGGTCGCCCCATAGTCGGGGTAGCCCTGCACTAAAATGATCAACTCCTCCTCCATGTATTTAACGCAGACTGACATTCATGAAAGAAAGGAAAGATATCTGCCAGCTGAAATGGGTTGTTCCTCATGCTGCGTGCGCAGCTTTTTATCCCAGGGTGCCTGAAAAATAGGCACCTGGTAACGCTGTTAAACGCGCCTTCCGTATGTCTACAATAACAACAATGGATTGGAGGGCTCAGTACTGTTGTCTTCATTTGCTTATAGCTGGCAGAAGTAAGTATTTATTTTAAAGAGGACAGAAACTGTGGAATTTCAATGTCTGCCTTTTGAAGAAAGACTTTATTAGACACCTCTGTGCCCAGTGGGGACACTAAGAGGACCCAGAAAGGGACACATCCACCATAAGTCCACAGATAGACACTGACTGTCACACTAGCAAAAGTGTGACACTGAGCTGGCTGTGCATTTGTGTAAAGCAGTTGTTGCCCTAATATATATTCCACCTACAAAATGTTTTAAAAAACTGTTGCTGTTATTTCACAGCAAACTACCGGTAATTCAGTATGATTTCAAAATGAAATGTCCTGCATTGATAAGGCTGATGATGCTGTGAATATTTTTGGGCAAGTTAAAAATCCAATAACAAATGAAGGCATTTTTAATGCAGAAGGATTAAGTCATGATTTTACTAACGTTACAACAGATTAATATACCTGGTGATGTAGATGTTGGGCAGGTGCATTCTTCAACATCTTGAACTGGCTACAATAAAAGAGAAACACAAATGATTAATACTAGTTACATCACATCCTGTTTACTCATATGCTCAAACTCAACTGCAATATGAAGACATTAGAAACAGTCACCATTGTCTTCACACGCATCCCTTTACACACCAGCACATTATACATGAGTTAGTATGACAATGTAAATATAAACGGAAGATAAGTCAATGCAGAAGTGCCTTGAACTTGCATTCATTCTATGGTTGTATAGAAGTCTATGAGAAAATCACTCTACTTCTCTCTTGATTTATTACCTCAGTAAACATTGTAAACATGAGTTTATGTCTCAATCTCTAGTTTCAAGTCTTCTTCAATACAGCATGATGTTCATTTAGTACATTATGGTCCATTTAGAGTCAAACAGACCATAAAGCAGGGGATGCTTTAGGGCGGGGCTACTGTGATTGACAGGTCTCTACCACGGCGGTGTCCGGTCTGGGATTTGTCGGTGTTCTCATCTTATAACTTTAAGCCTTTCACTGTGTGTTTTCACGTCATGAAAGTTAATGTAAGCGCCCACCCTCTTGTGTCACAATGTGTTCATTGTTTGTTTTTAAGTAAAATATGTATCTGTAAATCTGCAGAGCACCTGCTGGCTTTGATTCTGTATGATTGAGAATTTGCCTTAATATTTAACTTTATATTGATATTATATAATATATTGGGGGTATATACTGTATATACTGTTTCCCTCCTTGTACCATCTATTCTGGTTCTACTCCCTTAAAGGTTTGGACTAAGGTATAGGCCTAATATTGTGAAGTGGAAAACGCTGTAGAATTCACCTGAAAGCTCCACAAAACTGGTTTATTGGTTACATTTTCAAAACTTCATAAACAAATCAGCTGTTTTTCCATGTTGACATCCGGCTAATTTGACTACCTTCAGCAGTAGGCTGTTGTCACATTACATTGGTTTTCGAACAGCAGGGCTTTCTCCAGTTTCTTTTTGATATGCGTTTGGTGGTGGTAGGTGCATGTCTCCACTTATGCAAGTTATGTGCCTCAAACTGTGGATACGTTTAGTTAAACATGCCTCAACAAAAGCCACGTTGCACACGACGGCACATCAAGGCAGAGAATCAGGACACTACACCTGGAGGGATGTATACATTGTAGTGGTGATTGGACGGAGGGGAATGGACCAATTATCTTTTCAAGTCCCACTGCGAACATTTACATTCCCTTACAAGTTTATTTTTGAACAATGTTGTCTCTTAGAAAGCTGCACGACAGAGAATGAGGTTAACACACTTTCTGCCTTCTGTGTTCCTGCTGTGTTATTAGCAATACTCACTGCTGCACCTTCAGTTCAGTGGGACAAAACCACATCCTGTACGCTCACCGCCTCAACGAAGAAGTAGCTACCCACTGAGTGCACCTCTGCCTCGGTAGGTTTATATGCATTTAGATCCAAATCCGCATAGTAATGACAGTGATTGGTGATTGGTTGATGGCGGTCATATATTTGGACAATACACGAATATATTATTTAAGGCACAGACTTTTCAGGCCGAGTTCTTGCCCAGCATCCTAATTGTTAGACATCAGACCACACGTGGGTGGCAGTTATAAATGACTGATTTTACTCATACCTAATAAATTGAAATAATTGTTCGACATGTTTTTGTTAAGAACCACAGGGGACTAAGAAAGATCTTTATTGCTTGTTTGTTGCTGCTAGTGTGAATCTTTCTAATCTCATTGGCTGTTTATTATGCCGATGTATCTTGTTGACTATTCTGTTTAATGCCTATCTATAACTGCCACTGGATAGGCCTAAAACGTATGTGCATTATATAATATTTTACGCATAAGTCACGGTTTTCAGACTTTTCACTTGTCTCATAAATCAAACAACCACTTAAAACATGTTTCCACACTCATTCAAATATTTGTGGAAAGACTGGATTAAGTTTGTTAGAGAAATGATGTGAATGTTGGACGGTCTATTCGAAAAGATTTGACGCGAGGAAATGAATCAAAGGAAAAAACTGTATTGCATCTACGCTAACTCAGTGACGCAGGTTAAACGTGCATCGGTGGTCAGTTTGAATGGAACAGTGCGATTCATCGGACCTTCTCAACCAATTCACTTTTTAAAAATAACCTCAAAGGAAATAAGAGCATCTTCAAAACGACTGATACATTCAGTATTTTAAATACATCATGTTGCCCTTCATGATAAGAAAGCGTGGAACAGTTTGTGGTTGAATATTCATCAGCATTAAACTACCTGACCTTTAAGAAAGAAGAAGAGAGAGGAAGATCAGGGGGCCTGAGAAGCTAAACATTCAGCTTTTTTGTCACTTGTGTAACACCATTCTGTGTAAATCTATATGTCTTTAGTGATGTCTCTGTGAAAGATGACGATAAGGGACCTTCAAACACAGGTTGCATTAAAGGCACCCATACTGACCTGTCTTATTCTGTCTGAGGAGGGGCTCAGGAATCCAGAGGCCATGGAGCTCAGGTGAAGTGTCACAGCATCTGCATGAGACACATTACAGTGTATTCTGATGAAATAAAACACTGCAGGAATACTAATAACCACTGACAAATGTGTTTGAACTTTCTCCACAATAACAGAAGACAGTTTAAAATGTACTGACAATTCTCAAATAGAGGCCTGGCCTCAGTGTACCTCAACAGCAGAGAGGCCTTTGGCCATTTGCAGCCTGGTCTCACATTCTCATTAACCATCATTTACGTTTGTTTTTCACATATCACAAATATGTTTCTCATCATGGCCTACATAAAGAGGGTGTCTGGCTGGATGAGTCAACACAGGACTTTCATCTGGGACACTGCTGTTTGTGTCCCGTGTGAAACCAAAAGTCAAAGTTCACTTATTTGAAGATACAGTTGTAACTTAAATAATGAAGCAAACATTTTTATTCTAAACGAATCATGTTTTTGCTAAATATAATCAATTAGTTTTGTTTAAATTCACAACGTGTTTAAAACTGCGACCGTAATCTGAGAGAGAACATGTTCCCCTAGAAACACAACTCAGAATGTAGTTGTTGTATGGGAAGGAATATTTGGAGAAAACAGGGTTGTCATTTGGTGCAGCTGTAAATTAGAGCCAGGTTCCTGTGTTTTATTCACATATTTTACTATAGTTATCCCAGAGGACTGTTTTCTGTTCCTGTTTGAATAAGATGTCGACGCTAACTCAACATTCCTCCATGTCATACCGAGTTTCAGTCGCAGTTTTGTTTTCTATTTCTATGATAGTATTTTATTTGTCATGTTCTAGTTATTGCACACCTTGTTTGTTTGTCATGTTTGTAACCTGGCTGCTGAAACACAACTCAAGTTTCAACTTTTATTTGACACAAACTCAACACCTCTTTTTACAAGTACACTAATCTTTATCAATTCACTTCCATTTTGGCAGTTCCTCATCGCTGTTAATCTCTCATCAATGAAGCTCAACACTTCCTGCACAAATGTTTCACAACAAAAGCCTTCCAGGGATTGAACAAAGCAACTGGAAACTATTAGATGGATGTATAGATGTATGATGGAGTTAGTGCTGTGGCAATACATAATGCTGAGTTTACCATGTGAGCTATTATAATAAAGGCTACCCCCCCCCCCCCCCCCCCACCATGCCCTTTTCTGTTTGTGCTGGCCACGCTGACTTTGACTTGAGGATGTACAGTGTGTATGATATGCTTTGTAAAAGGGACCATTGTGGTTTGACCCTCATTTACCATTAGGATCTGTCACCTGCACTGGATAATTGGCCTCCAGGGACTGTGGGAGAGACAAGGGCAGACACGATAACATTAGAGAGAACATGAATAAAGCTTAGGAGAGGAACCTGCTTCGTGAACCCTTTTCTTCGGGGCTTTATTGTCTGCAGTCTGTTCATAAGACTGCAGCAACATTTAAGATGTGGTCTGTGCCTGTGGAAGAACATGACTCTAGTGTGCAAAGACAGAGAACAGCCTGCTGCAACCTGTTTTTCAGTGAGCCCTCGGGCTCTACCAATCACAGCACAGTGTGTTCAGTTATGGTACATTTCTTAGCAGATTACTGTAAGACTGCTTTCTGAGGAGGAACAATGAAAAATCAGTGCAAAGCAAACTGGAGAGAAGACAAGTCAAGACAATGAGGCAGCTAAACAACATGAGTAGAGGAAAGATCAAAGAAAAGGTGCTTACAAATTCTGCCACAAAGCTGGTGGTGTCTGTGTCCTCCACAGGTTCAGAGCTGCTTCTGTCTGTTACAAAAAAAGGAAATGCTTCAATATCGCATCTACATGCTGTCACCGCTACTCTTTTCATCCTCTTCCTCACCAAACTATCAACTGCGGAGATGCACAGAAAAACCACTTCCTCCAGCCAGCGAGTATATTCTAGTAGTGAGTGTGACGTGTTGGACAAGTTAATGTAGGCAGTGAAACTGGGTAGCAATGACACATCATGAGCATTAACAGGAGCTAAACTGTCATTTGTAAAAGCAGGAAGACTTTTTCATGATATTGATTTCAGTCAGTCTTGCAGTCAGTCGTGTGTTTACCCAGCAAAGCAGGTTTTAGTGCATAAACGTTCTGAGGAACAATGAAACAACTGTTCCAACACGGAACACTTTTAAATTAAATTGTCCCGAATTCCCCTTCATATTAGTTTGTTTTCATCCTGTCTGCTTGTTTAATGAACTCTCCTGTCATTTCAGATCCTACCATGCACACCCGATCACCTCTCATTCCCCTCACCTGGTCCTCCACACCCATCTCACCTGTAGCCCATCCCCTCATTAGCCCTCACTATGTAGGTCCCTCACTTGCACTTGTTCCCTGCCAGGTTGTCTTGTGTATTATTGCCAAGTTCTCCAGCGTACCTTGATATTGTTCCTGTTCCGACCCTGTCTGCCTGTTTTCGACCTTGGATTTTTGCCCCTTATTGGATTTGTTCGCCTGTTTGACTGACCTCCCGGTTATGACCCTGCCTGAACTCAAGTAAAAGAACTGAACTTGTATTTTGTCTCCGAGTTGTGCTTTTGGGTTCAAGTATCTGTAATCCTTACAGAAATGCCTTTGGCACTGAAAAGGAATATTTCTAACAAGCACATTCACGGATGAGTTGGGAGAGCAGCACAAAGGCAGCTTTTCAGCCCCGGGGTGGGGCTATGTGGCCTTCATCAGTCCACATCACTGTGAAGCCATTGTATCCAAAGGGCTCCAAATAAAGAACTCCTCTGGCCTTTCTTGGGTTACACTCTGACGATGAAACGTTATTTTGCATGGAAAACTAGAATTAGGATGAAGTGACCAGGTGTAAGCAGGCCATTTCCTCCATGCAGCTTTCAAGGTGATGTTCCCTTGCAGTGGCGGCCGGCCAATAGAGGGCCACGGGGCCTGGCCCCACCCACCTTGAGCCACAAAAAAAAAAAAAACAATATTATAATATATATTTTTTTTAATAATATTAATAAATTATACAAATTGTCAATATTTGTGTTTTTGAGCTATGTAATATACCCAGTAATATTTGTAAAATAGGATATCTGCGCAAAATAAATGTTTTTCCCTGCTTGTCCTCTCCGCTGGTGCACCTCTCAGCTGTCCCCATGCAAGTCTCTACTGCGCGTGCATGTGCCGGGGCCAGAACGATTTGGCCCAAGGAAGACGGGTCTAATAAGCAGCTTAGCCAATCACTGATTAAAGAAATAAATGACTTGAAATGAGTGACTTACAATTTAGCCAATCAGCGCCCTAAAAAAGACTTCCGCGAGGGTCTGGCCCTTGTCTCGTTCTCATCTCGCGTGTTCTCGCTACCCAGCTGGACGACGGTCACCGGCTTGCGGTAAAGAAACACAACGAGCAGGTGGATAAAAACCGGCACATTTTATCAAAAATAATTGATTGTGTCAAGTTTTGTGGGGCTTTTGAGTTGGCTTTGCGTGGGCATGACGAGACTGACTCCTCGGACAACCCTGGCGTGTTCGAGGGACTGGTGGATTTTGTTGCGTCCCTCAACGGTGTGCTGGAGGAGCACCTGGAGACAGCCAGCGTTTTTAAAGGGACGTCGAAAACTGTACAAAATGAGCTGTTGGACTGCATGCTGTCGGTTGTAAGGGATTACATTCTGGAGGAAGTAAAGAACGCTGATTTTATCGCCATTCAAGCAGACGAGACGACGGACATTTCCACCCACTGCCAGCTGGCGCTCCATGGAGAAGGAACTTGTCAGGGACATGCCTGACTTCAATAAGAAGGTCATTGAGAGGTTTGCCACTCAGAAGAGCAAAGTTCCTTTACAAATAACTGTCATAAAAACATGCAGGTTTCCTCACTGCACTGATTTCTCCAACAAACACGGTTCATAGGGGCATCTTAAAATATACTTGTTCTATTAGACTATATATGATATTTATATTTTATTATAATATATTCATGATATTTATATTGTATTTTTTTGATTATATGGTATTTATATATCATATTATACTGAATATATATATAATATAATAATAATATATAAAAAAAGAACAGAAACTACAATTTTTAAATGGAGATCCATGAGGACCTCGTGCTATTTTTAGAACATGCCTTGCGGGCGACTCGCATGGTCCCCGCGGGCACCATGTTGGCTACCTCTGTACTAGAGCATCTGGGAAATGCAGAAGCTTATATTCAGGAAAATGTAATGTTTTCTGCGCTCATGGAGGACAGTGGTTCTCAGCTGGTCTGGCTGTGGGACCCACCATCACTCCTTAATGACAAGTTGCGGCCCAAAGATATCGTCTTATGATTTTACTTTCACAACTTGAACATTGAACGTACTGCTCTGCAGTGTCTTTCCTAAAGTCTCCTGTGTCATGGTGCATCTCACTCAGTCAGAATGCCCATATTTGATTGGCTGAGCTGCATCACGTGATGTGATTCAATACCCGACATGCCTCTGCTGTTAAATTGCATTTCACGATAGTCACGTGCTCGCCCACTGACCAATCACAGCGCACTCTGCACCTCGTGGCAGACACTGAGCTGCACTAATGCGGACGTCATTATAGGTCGGCGAGCAGGCTCTGATACGTCAAAGAATACGCCCAACATGTCAAACTAAAGATCTGATTGGTTGAAGAATATGACAATCAACAACATCGTCCCCGTTCACTTAAACTGCACATGGATGCAGGCCTCCGTCTGCAGGCCTCTGTCTCTGTTCTTACCTAGAGACACAGAGGTGAGATCTGATTGGATAAAAGCTCTACTTAAAACAAGCTGCACTGGAAGCAGAGCAACTGAGGAAGACAGTAGCTGTGCAATGAGAAAATAAGATAATGGGGAAAATATTTTTATAAATTATAAGTAGTGTAAGAAAACTTGTAAAATTATAAAATAGATATAAAGACAAATTCCTTGCTTTATAGTTAGAAATGGGGAAATGTTATATGAAGAATACAGGCAGTCTGAAATAATAAGTGTGGCAAGAAACAGTGGACGACAAGTACTCATTTGATTTTCCGTCTGAAATCAAAACACTCTTCAGTACAGATTTTTTGGATTGTCCTCAGAGTAAAGATTTTGAACCACTTCTAAAAAACCTAACAAGGTTATGCATCTGTGCAACATTTTAAGGGGACATTGGTCGGATTTACTGGGGCCATGTTAAGCTACAGTATGTTCCACTAAACTACAGTACATTTGATACTACATACACAAAAGGGGAAACGTCTTGAAGAAAACAGCAAATCTGCTGCACTTCCCAAAGCAGAGGTTCTAACTCACAAAGGCTCTGCAGACATTCGCCCAAATGTGCATAAGCATAACCGCGCAATCAGGACGAGCCAACCCGAAAAAGCTCACGGTATATGAGCAAACACACCCGCTGCTAGGCTATGCTTTTTCACTTCCTTTTTTGCCCACTGAGTGCCTATCTCCACAGACAAAATCGTTGTTTAAAGAACCTTGTCAGTTCCCGTCATGTCCTGACAGATCTTCACGACACCTGCCTCGAGTGGCTCTGCATAGAACCTGCCGAGGGCTGCCTAAGATTCCATGCCAGCGGCAGTCGGATTACTTCCGACACTTCAACGCGATGCTTCACTGCAATGAGAGCAAGCCGGAGCTCGTGATCGACCTCGTCGAAGTCCCCGTATATCATCGCCATCCCCCCTCCGCTATCTCGGACTGACATTTTAGACTGTACATTCGGCCAATTGAAGATTCTGATTTAGGGCATTGCAACAGCCGTGGGCCATGTGATGTTTCTAGTCATCGTGGGCTCCCACATGTGTGGCAAGACAGTGCACATGTAAATAATCAAAAAGCCACTGGAACTGGTTCAGCGGGGCGATTGGTTCATACTTTCAGGTTGAGATGGCTTCAATACACAGAATATGCTTGCAGTACACAAACTGATTAACTGATTACGCTAATGCAAGTTTCAGTGGGCTGATGCATGCTGGTGATTGGAGGAGAGTTACCTATAGAGTCGAGTAGAGGGCTCCGTCTGTGCTTATAGAACTAGGGTTACAATATCGTAACCATACCTGCTCAAATGCAACCACATTCATAGAAAGTAGTAGTTTACAGAACAGATGGAAATCCCCCACAAATGTTGATATTTTGAAAAGCTAGTTGGCAAAATGCTCTTAACACAAGGTTCTGTACTTCAAGGGAGAAATGAGAAGGATAACTGTTTTAGTTGTAACGATGAAAAGCCTTCCACATACATGATCACTCGTCATGACCCAGACAGTGAACTTTCTATCGGGACATGTGCATCATTACTGTGCCTCTTCAAACAACACACACACACACACATACATACACAATCACATACACACACACATACACACATACACATACACACACACACACACACACACACGCTGCATTTCCTGGCTGCCAGTAAGGTACATCTCTACATGATTTATTAGGTGTGCTTCCACTGTCTTATCTTGTACTATCAGTGGATTTCTCATAATGGAATTAAACCTTTTCACTTTTTTTAAACAGCAGAGAACACAGGAGGTGACAGATGGTGTAACCCACTACAGAGGAAATTAAAGGTAAAACCCCTCCACCACAGTTTTGTAGACCAGCCTACACAAGAGTACTCGGAAATATTGACATGTTGCACTTTGCTCCAAAGTTGCTTTCAGTCTTTCTATGGTCTATATTAGTCTCTACTGGTTATGGGGGTGTATGAGTGTTGAATCGATAATTCATGGCTGACTGACACGCTGAACATACTACACACTTGTGTTCGTTTTCCATTTTTTTATTGGCAGAAATATGTGTCACTCCACACCCTTTCTTTCTACCTCACTACATAAAGGGCATGATGCTTCTCGGCTGGCACTGAATGATGGAATTGGGTGAAATGTGAAATTGTCCGATGTGGACTCAATGCCTTCTGGGACACTGGCCTGGATGACCTGAGCCCCTTTTTGCTACCTTGAAAATGTAATCTCTGACTTCAATAACCTACATTTTTCAACTGAATCCGTATAAAACTGTGATGGTAGTTGTTGGTATATAGAGGCACAGATACAAATTGAAGTGCTTTAATGAATATTTTTTATTTTTTATTAAAAAGTCAATTCGATTCTCTATTAATCAATGAAGTGTTCGATTTGTTATCAAATATTTGTCTGAAAAACAGTCCTTGCGGTATAAAAGGGGCAGACGAACCTTAAAATTCCTTGAATGCATCAGAAAAAAGAAAGCTTTCAAAAACTGCCCAAGTTTAAAATAGTATTACCACATAATACAATTGTAAGGTATAGGCAAGCAATTGCTCACTGTAATGGGTTACTTATCTCAAGCAGGGTTTCAGTAAAGTAATGGTTGTAGAAAATCAACCTATAAAGCCATCATATTTTTCAGGAAATTATGCAGTAATGTAAGCTGCAAGTGATTTCTAGTTAATATGTTAAAAGATGCAAAACTACCAGTACACAACTCAACCTTGCACCCCTGGGTGGTATTCTTCTTGACATACAGCGCATTAAGTATTAGGACTTACAGCCAGTTACCCAATTATCAAGTGTAAGTCGAACCCCAGATCAGTTGAGCATTGTTTCTCCCTCTCTGGGAATGCAGGGGCATGTAACGGCACGCTCTGGATAAAGTTCAAGAGATGAAATACAAACCACATCATAATAACTTGCTAAGGGCCATAATTCCACACAGGTGAACCTAGCTTTTCTCCGTTTTGACCACCCATGTCTCCAGTCTGTGTCGTGGGCTGTTTGCTTCATCATGAGTTTGTTTCCACACATGAATGGAGGTGAATGGCATACCAATACCTGACCCATGCCACAGTGAAGTCTAGACTGAGAGCACCTTGTACAGACTCTCTGGTACATAGCTGAAAGTGTCTCTGTCACTGCGTCTGTGCATTCTTGGATTCGACAGGTATTTTAATGCTTATACTACCTCTTTAATGACATTTCTTCCAAGCAACACTGGATGTTTCTCTATGATCTGAGCCACATAAAAACCTTTTTAACAGCTTAATGTACTGTAGTGTCTGTGCCACTGAATAGGTGCACTGGGTACATTTGGGGATTTACACTTACTCATTTTCTCACTGCAAGTTAGATTAGAAGTTTGACAACAATCTTATCTTATGTGTTAAGTATAAAGCTGAAGTCAGGATGTGGTTAGCTTAGCTTAGCATAAAGACTGAAAGCGGGGTTCGATCCCCGGCTTCGGCTCCACTAGTCGCATGCCGATGTGTCCTTGAGCAAGACACTTAACCCCAAAATTGCTCCTGTAGCTGTGCCTACGGTGTAGAATTGTGATAGAATCTGAATTGTAAGTCGCTTTGGATAAAAGCGTCTATGCTAAATGACTGTAATGTAATGTAATGTCATCACAGTGAAGAGTTACCAGGTTTGGTAGTATCATGTTCCCCGATTAGGGGTGGCCAAAAGATCGGCAGTTCAATCCCAGGCTCCTGTAGTCCATGCCGATGTGTTCTGGGGCAAGACACTTAACCCCAAAATTGCTCCCATAGCCTGTGGTGTGTGAATGGGTATGAATGTTAGATAGTCCTGATGGGCAGGTGGCACCTTGCATGGTAGCCCCTGTCATCAGTGTATAAATGGGTGTGAATGGGCGAATGATGACATTTGTGTTAAAGAGCTTTGAGTGGTTGGAAGACTAGAAAGGTGCTCTACAAGTACAGTCCATTTATAATTGACCATGTTCATTTGGTAAATTATGGTCCATTTAGAGTAAAATAGACCATAAAGCATATATGCTTTAGGGCGGGGCTACCTTGTGATTGACAGGTTGTTACCACAATAAAAACAAGATGGCGACAATCAAAAACCAAAATGGAGATGGACAAGATGCAAACTATCTGCATGGCTAGATACATGACAAAATATGTTTGTGTGTCATTTGGGTGAACAACCCTTTCAAAAACACCTACAAAGCCGATAGAAAATACTTCTTTCAAGTTTCAGTGAAGAGATCAACTTTAAACCACACATATCTCTGTTAATGTGAGCCAATAAAAAATCATATTAGTCAACCCATACGCCTGCAGGCACAAAGCTACTCACATGAAGTCCAACAGTTTCCAGCCACTGTGCACGAAAGGTCAGTAAAAAGGTTGAAAGAAAGGTGACATGTCATCTGCTCACCAGTACCACTGTCACAGCTGCAATGAGTGTAAATGCATTTGTGACTTGGCTTTGCTCAGCTGTGGTATGAAAGGTCCATAACCAGTCTCGTGCTATTAAATAACTAAAAACTGATCACAAGTTGACTCCTGGATTACATGCAAACAGGTTTTGGTGACAGACGATACCATTAATTTCCCTGTTCTCAATCTTTGTCACTTGATAAGAAGAATATAATGTTTTGTCATGCATAAAGTCTCCAAATAAACAAATGAAAATCCAATAAACAGGTAAGTTACAACTAAACCAACTTCAATCTCCAGTTTAAATATTATTACACCTAAAGGAAATGATATAGTACATTCATATACACAGACCATGAGGTCATGTTTGCTTCTGAGCTGAGACAGCAGGTGTTGGAAAGCCACACTTCTTTGATGGAAACATGAATGTGTGTATGGAACAGAATCAAAATGTATCAGAGAAGTTCTTCAGCTGAACAAGGCCTACAGACTAGTGAGTTTACTGTAGAAACTAATGCATTTGGCTCTCATCAAAAACAACATGCTGGAGAGCAGACGAGAGCTTCTGCCCTCACCGACTGTCACTGAAAACAAGGATAAAATAGAAAGCGTACAATCACATGATCATAGATGTGTCGTCTCATATCACTGAATCCTTTGCAGACAATGAGGGAATAATAAAGCACCTTTTTGGCAGGGTTTAGCTGAAGGTTGTGACTAACGTCCTTATTAATGGTTATAAATAATTTACTAATGCTGTATATACCAGTTATAAGGCACTGTTGATCTGCCACCTGGGTTGTAGCAGTGAGGACAGCAAGGTATTTGGGAGAATTTGGGGGTTTAATGTATGCTCACATTACAAAAAAAATGATGAATGTGTATTTTAGTCTGTTTTAGTAAAACTTTGAATCAAGGGGATCAAGGAATTTAATATTTTCCAAAACAATGACATAATTGGCAGTATGGAAGAGCTTTTGAAACAAGTGTGATTGATACAATGGTCTCCACACAGTCCGTGCATACAGCTGACGTGTGAACAGGACATTCAGTTGTTTGTGGGTGTATACAAACACTACAACAGTACTGTAGCTTTGTGCAAAGAACCATAGACTTTTTATGCACACCTACAAAATCTTTATCGACCCACCTTTATCACCACATGGTATATTATTATTATTATTACAGTGAGGGAATTTTTACACTGTGGAAACTTTCATGGTTGTGGTTGCAGATGGCGAACCAGGAAACACCTACTGTTTTCCCTCAAACTAACGAAATATAATTTAGAAATAACGAATTATAATGTATATATATATATATATATATATATATATATATATATCAATTAAGCTAATAAAATGAAATATTTAAAATGGTAAAATAAAATGGTAAAACATGATTTGTATTTTATAAAAAGACAATACGACAAACAGCATGACAAGATCCACTTCGGAGGTCTCAATGTTAGCCTACAGTTTGCAACGTTCATTAAGATGATGTAAAACAAATGAAAGCGGAGTTGAATAAAATAGTTAACACTGTAAGACACGTATGTTTAAACTACCGAATATAGATAGTGAATCTATGAAGAAACTGAAATATCTGACTTACCAAATGGTTCCTTAAACGCCCTCAGACTGCTCATTGTTGAATCTATGACGTCCGCCATGCAGCGGAATGTATCAAGGTAAGATATAAAGTCCGTATGTAACGTTAACAGGTTCAAAACTAACTGTAATCCTTCAGTCGGAAGTTAGAACACGCGCCGACAGCAGCCCAGCGGCAGCAGCTCACACCAATGAAACACCTTGGTGATGAAAAGGTAGCGCACAAGGACCAATGCCGCCTTCAAAGTCCCCTCGGAAATGTTATAATATTCATTTCGAAAGTCGTTAATAGGCGAATACGTAAAAGCGCTGCACACCTTCTCGCAGCTTGAAGTGCAGCTTTGTACCATTCAATCCAATAGCAGGCCTGACAATGCACATGTTTCAGCCATGCCACTTTGATTCAGAGTGTAACGTTATTGTCCACATACTTGTGGCCATAAATATATCTCCAAAAACTGAATGTATTGCCATGAAATTTGGAACTTTAGTGTTCCCCAGAGTATGACTTTGGTCATTCCTAGACTTGCATCCAGCGCCACCAGCTGGTCAGTTCAAATCAAAACAGCGTTTTTGTCTTTATAAAGTAAAGTTACATGTCATAATAGAAGATGTGAAAATAGAAATGCCGCAAAAATCTTGTTTTAAAGATCAATTTTTCTTTGAAACAGAGTCATCTGTGAGCTACTTGTAAATACAAAGGTAAGACGTTTTGAAAAGTTTATTTCCCCTTTCATCAAATTCAACTGACTTTCTTTCCCTCAGTCACAAACTATATATATATATATATATATATATATATATATATATATATATATATATATATATATATATATATATATATGACTGACAGGATTACCAGATATGAACATATGAGTCACTCTGCTGCAGCCTGCCTCCACACTAAACAAGTGCCTACACTCATACAGACCTTCTTCAGAGACCCGGGCCAGTATTAATCAAATCAATAATCAAAGTAGTCTCTGCTGTTTAAGATCAAACATACCTTGACACTAAATGCTGCTACTGCTGCTCTACAGGGACTCAGACATGCTCATGTACTTTTACTGTATTGAGAGATAAATGCAGTATTGCATACGTTCAGTAATTTAGCGACCTTGATTTCTTTTTACCACATTTCAGAATTTCGATTGATCACCAACCAGACCGATGCCTACTTATACAGTTTACTTATTGCATTACTTACTGCATTGTTGATTGTTGTTGATTGTTGTTAAATGTTACGCACCTCCCATCATGTCAAATTCCTTGTATTTTCAACAATCAGTGGCGGCTGGTGGAAAATGTTCTAGGTCCATCCTATCAATTTCAGCAAACATCCCAGTATGATTTCATGCAAAAAAAATTTAGTATCAAACACGCATTATTACTTGGCAGTTAAATATTTAACATTTATTCCAACATGAAAAAAAGCAGTAAATAACACTTATATAATATAATACAATATAATATAACATGTTTATTTATTGAGATGCCCCTACGGACCTTGTTATAGGAGGTAAAGATCAGGAGAAGTAAACATGAAGTGTAATTATGAATACTGATGTTAAATTAAGCTATGATGAGTTTTCACTGTTAATTTAACATCTGTAGGAGCCAAATTCAATGTGATGTTAAATATTCACTTGTATTTACATGTTGAACTGTAATCACTTCTGTTTCTACTTTGAATGTTACAAGGATGTCGTTATAATTTGTTCGAGTAAGAAATACATGTAAGTGACAGACAACTGTCACTTTAAGGACACTGACAGTTACTGACAGTGGTGAGTAATATCTGAGGCAGTATGGAGCCGCACAGTTTTCCGACCGTGTTAGGAAATGTGTTATGAAACGTGTTAAATGGAACGATCTACGTGGATTAAGTTGTGGATAACCTGTGGATACGTATGGTATGTCCAAGTAATCAGCGTACTTTTAGGAAGAAAGGAAGTTGATTGACTGACTTGTACGAAGTAGTGACGCTTCGCATGTAGTCTGCTGTCTGATTGTGAGGTCAGGCTGATCTGATATCAGCTCTTTGGCTGCAGAATCTCCTCAAAGTTCTCCTCTCAAACGGGTCTTGGAGGAGGAGTGCTCGCGCTGGCGCGGGCGCCTGTAGAGACTTCTCCTGACGAGAACGCGCAGCTCCGGGGCTTGATCGTTCTGGCCCATAGCTGAATCTATTTGAGGGCGCTGATTGGCTAAATTGTATGTCACTCATATATATCTTGAATCAGCAATTGGCTAAACTGCTTCAGAGACCCGTCTCTTCTGGGCCAAAACGATCAAGCCCCCCTCGCTGCGCGCTCTCAGACGTGTCGTGCACACAGACAGAGAGCACGAGCAGACGAGCACACAGGGGGAGAGGACGAGCAGGAAAAGCATATATTTTGCGCAGATATCATATTGTACACACATTACTGGGTACATTCCATAGTTAAAAAACACAAATATTGACAATTTGTATAATTTATGATTATGATAATTTTTTTTTTTTGTGTGGCTCATGGTGGGGCCATGCCCCATGGCCCTCTATTGACCAGCCGCCACATACAATGGCAATAAACGGTTGTGATTCTGATTCTGATTACTGCAAAAAATAACCGTAGCTCTGCATGGAAAATACTTTTTTTTAGAATGAAGCAGAAATGCCAAACGTTTGATTCCAGGTTCTAAAATATGAGAATTTGCAATATATAAGTTACCTTACTTAATACATTGGATATATTTGGGTTTTGGACTGGTAGTCAGACAAAACTATACTGATGACCTCACCTTGTTCTCTATGATATTGTGCATTTTTCACAGATTTTTTATGAACCTGCTGACCCCAAGTTTCCAAAAAAAGTGGCGAGCTGCCTCTAGGGGGTGCGCGAGAGGAAAAGTGTAATGGCGGTCTGATGGTGTAATAATATTAAATATAAAAAAAATATGTAATTTTAATTTAAAAAGTGGGATTTTTCACAAAATAAAAACATGAATTATAAAAATCCCCTTTGTAAGATTTAAAATGAAAAACGTACAATTTAATAAATGCACTTGAGCTCCTTCCGGCAGTCTTGCGCCTGCCGCCAGTCGTACACACCAGCCAGCCTAGCTTGTGCAGCTAACGTCAGCTAACAGCGAACTTCATGCATTCAGCAACATTCATTTAAATATGCTAAACTGGCTGAAATCAAGGAAACTGTCAGGTGGGACATCTGAAGCCATCAGTAGTAAAAGAGGAGAGGGACAGAGAGAGAGAGAGAGGAATCGGAGGCGAGGGGAACGGAGAGGTGCGTTGGGGAGAGACCGGGAGAAGAAGTCGAGCCGGAGTCAGAGGAAGATGAGACGGAGGAGACCGAAAAGGAGGAAGGGATAGCACAGACAAATCGGGAGCACATCGGCCCATCGAGTCAAGGTGAAAAAAGAGGAAACGAGAGAGCATCAGACTGGGAAAAAAAGAGGAAATATGATGAAAAGTATCTGTGTCTGGGCTTCACTTGGATTGGCACCGCAGATTCCCCAAAGCCACAGTGCGTGGTGTGCAGTGAGGTTCTGGCTAACAGCTGTCTGAAACCCTCTTATTTACGTCGCCACCTGAACACCAAGCATGCCAGTGCAAGTCAAAAGCCCCTTACATATTTTATATCGAAATTGGAGGAGTTACAAAACAGCCCAAAACAACTGGAGTCTCATTCATGTGTTGGTCTATAAATGACGCACTGCGGGCTTCATATCTGGTCAGTTACCGCACACAATCGCCGAAGACGTGAGCTTGCCAGCTGCCAGAGAGATGGTGGAATGTATGATTGGAGAGAGAGAAGTAAACAAGTTGGACGTGATCCCGCGTCCAACAACACTGTGTCCCCTCATCGATGCTTTGTCCGAACACATCCTGGCTACATTAGTCGGTCATTAATTGTAAATGAAATGTGATAATCTGCCTCTGAGCCTGTGCGTGTGCCCTCGCCATCCGTATTGCTCTTTAAAAGTGACGCCTTGTGTAACTGAAAGTTATTGAAACTGTGTTGCAGTGTTTCAGGGCATTTTCACACCTTCAGTTCGTTTGCTTTGTTCTGATTCAGGGATTCATATGATACAATGTTGCAGTTGCCCCTTTGTTCGGTTTGTGTTCACACTGCAACATTTAACAGTGGACTAAATCTTGTAAACAAACGCCACGCGCGAGCAAACTGTTCTCTCATTGGTCCGATTTTTATGCGGCTATAAATAGGCTCTGTTCCTTTTTTTTAATTTGTATTAACGGGGGGGGGTGCACGAACCCGGTCGGGATGTAGAAGGGAGTGCGCGGCCTAAAAAGTTTGGGAACCGCTGCTCTAATGCAATACTTCCCTGCTTAATTTCTGTCCTAATATCACACCAGAGAGGCATCTGTAAGGCCTGCATGACCATTCTCTATCCCCAAAAGTGGTTCCTCTTTTTACATTTGATTGTCCCTTAAGAAGTCTGTGCATGTGACCAAAAGCTGCTGGTTGTTACATTAAGGTCACATTCTCTTCTGTCTGACTGTAAAACGTCCTCTAAAGTAATGGTGGCTATTCTACTATGTTTACCTATTGATCCCAAATTGACTGTAAAGGTCAGGTTGAGAAATGGTATAATTCCCCTTTAAGATGCGGGACATGTCAGGTGACGCAGGTGTATTTAGATACAAGATATGACCTTTGAGGTCTAAACAGGGCTCAACTGGTGTGGCCTGGACAACTTTATTATGTCCTCGTTGTGAATGGACACGGGCAAAGTTTCACTGCCAGTGAACAAGCCGTTGAGTTGATACATGATGGAAAATATTGTTTTATAACAATTGTAAAAGAATTGCAAAATTGAACCCACAGGGAGCAATGCATGTTTTTTTGTTTATTGCCCTATGTGGTTTAGTGTTCATTTATCTTTTAGATTTATAAGGCAACCTCTAAATGTTGCTACTTGATTCATGGTGACATGTTTAGGTAAAACTGATGCATTAAAGTAAAAATAATAAGGGACCATTATGTTCAGAGGTGTGTGTGTGTATTGATTTAGGGGGATAAGACACTTTTACCCTGTCCAAAGCCAATGCAGGCTATAATGCTTCCTGTTTAAGCATTGACTTGTTCTTGTCTCCATTATAAACATAGCTCTTTCACACAACAACATACAAGCTCATCACATTTTTGTATGTTTATTTTAATTAAATGTCATACATTGGTGTTGCACAATAGCGAGGATGTTTCCTGATTTGACAACATGTGGTTATATGGAATGGAATGACTTTAAATGAAATAATAGCGAGAGAACATTCAAACATTAAAATAACTTGTTAAAACAATTAAAATCAGCTCATTTCGCAGTAATATGGTGACACATGCTCGTAGCTCTCTTTATCATCCAGGAAACACTTAACGTGCGACAAAAATGCGTTTTTCCCCATATGAATTCTACTCTTGTATAACGCCATCTTAGAGAACATCGGACAGAGTTGCTGCAGGATTAGTATTAGTCGATTGTGGTCACACACGTTTGGCAAGTTGGAGAAAACAGATGACGTATCCTGCTGGATAAGGTCAACTCAAACCGGTCTTCCTTGCGGACAGGTGGTAAATCCGACATACCATGAACGCATCTAAAGAAACACATTCTGGCTCCGTCATTACGCAGAGCGACGTAATCCGTTCGTCCAATCAGGTGAAGAGCCTGAAGCTCAGGAAAGAAGCAGATGATATGGCAGCTTTGAGAGCGACCAGGTGGAACTTGCTTTGTTAACGCGGCTAAACCTTTGATTATGAAAACGCGTTTTCCTCGGGACGGCAGCCGCTCGACATGATTTACGTAATATTGATTTCCGCGTTCTCCGGAGCGGTCGTTACGTTGATATTA
Organism: Lycodopsis pacificus; assembly: GCA_028022725.1. Taxonomy (NCBI): domain Eukaryota; kingdom Metazoa; phylum Chordata; class Actinopteri; order Perciformes; family Zoarcidae; genus Lycodopsis; species Lycodopsis pacificus. Next base: position 3,333,877 of record CM051699.1, on the reverse strand, counting down.
CAGTTTCTGTTGATATACCGGAGAAGCCCCGAGCCCACAGGCAGGACAGTGCAGTATGTCAAAGTAGTGCCTGAGAACGCACTAAAGGATTACTTTAATACCCAACATGCCGAACCAGGCCAGCAGCAGCAGGACAGCACGGCATCGAACGTTAGCGCAACTAAACGGCAAGAGGCCGCCTCCGCGAGGCAGCAGGAAACCGCTGTCAGCAGCGGCAGCCCCAAACAACAGCCGCCACCGCCTTCTGTCAGCGAGCCCGCTGATGCGGCCAGACCCGAAACGTGCAATTTCCTAAATGCTATATTTCTGTTCCTATTCCGAGAGCTCCGAGACACACCTGCAGTCAGACACTGGCTCACCAAAAAGATCAAGGTGGAGTTTGAGGAGCTGCTGCAGACCAAGACGGCAGGTCGGCTCCTGGAGGGTCTCAGTCTCAGGGATATCTCCCTGGGCAATTCTCTGCCGGTCTTTAAAACGGCCAAACTTATGAAGCCGGTGCACCTGAACGAGGACGGCATGCCCGAGGAACTCGACTTCGAGGTGGACATCGAATACAATGGCGGCTTCCACCTCGCCATCGACGTCGAGCTTGTGTTTGGGAAGTCTGCCTACCTGTTCGTCAAGATGAGACGCGTGGTGGGTAGACTGAGGCTGCAGTTCACGCGCATGCCCTTCTCCCATTGGTCCTTCTCCTTCCTCGAGGACCCGCTGGTGGACTTTGAGGTGAAGTCCCAGTTTGAGGGAAGGCCGCTGCCTCAGCTCACCTCCATCATAGTGAACCAGCTGAAACGGGTGATCAAAAAGAAACACACCTTACCGAACTACAAGATCAGGTAGGCTCCAGCAAACACTGTTTATGTGATCACACTACAGCAATGTGGGCTGAAGAAAGTCCTCACCAAACGTTAAACTCACAGAGGCCTACTACAGCTGTTAAGAGACCAGAGTGATTTCAAAAGCAAACACCTCCATTATTAAAGATAAGGAGATAAGGCCTGAATAGAATAATGATAATAATAGTAATCATTCTATAGTGCATTGACGGGTTTATGTTGGCATACAACATAAACCAATGCCCTGTTTCTTTGAGAGAAGATTCAATGTGTAAAATGATGACCAAATAAATATGAAGTGTCTTTTTCTCATGTGGGTTAAGGGCTATTACAATGGACTATGAACTGGTTACTACTTTTCTCTAAAACCATACCACTGGTGGTAACAATAACATCATATTACATTAATAGCATTTCCCCATCTTATAGTATAAGGAGCAAGAGGCACAATTGGAAGTGTATTTGTCTGAAACAAAGTACAAAAGTGCGTTCATTCAGTCAGCTTCAAGTGCTTACATTATTGCAAATGACATTTAAGAAACTCATGACCCATTTCACACTTTTATTCCACTGGTAGTTCATCCAGAGAGAGCAGCTCAAGTTGTCAGAACAATGGTCGATGTCAAATGGCAAAACCTTTGAAAACTAAAAATGAAGTATTTCTGACTTTGTTCTTTGTTGTCTGAACTGTCACTAGAGCTGCTCTTCCTCCCACTCTTGTCCATTTCTTCCAGCAGTGAATAGCTCCTTCATTTACATTTGAGTTATATTGTGGAACAATCAAGAGTTTCTTTTCTCCACAGGCAGGGACTTTATTTCTCTACTGTGACTACACTGCATAGAGCTACAGTTAGAATTAGTATTTAATAGGGCAACATGGCATAGATCATATTTGTCCTTTAACTGTGGGTGTATGAGGAGGAGGACCTGGGTAATGGAATCAACAGGACGTCTAAACCTGATCTTTCTTCACTGTCGATCAGATTTCCATTTTTTTTTTTTTTTCTTTGTGTCCATGTTTGCGGAGATTGAAAGCTAATTATTAACCTTGGAACTGGTAGTGTGACCCAAAAATGATGTTAACTCACAGTCCACTTACTGACGTTTTTGTCTTCAGAACTTTCAACCATACCTCACAGTCTTCTGCGGATGTAGATACTGAAGACTGTGAGATGCAGTTGAAAGCTCTGGAAAGAAGCTACTAAATGGACCTCGGGTTGAATTTCTTTTTGTGTAATTTACTGTTTTGTTTTAATGAAAAGAATCCACAGGATGGCTTTCAGTTCCTTTTTAAACGCAGATCTTTTTATGACTTGCCTGAACACAGATACTTGTCTTTCCAGTCACATTTCAACAGATGATCGAAACATTTCAAGCAACATTTCGGTAGATGATGAAATATATCACATGTTTTTGAGTACAGATTTTAGAACATATTTTGTTGGGATGGGAATTCAGTTTAAAGAAGTGAGACGGAGAGAAAAGGGAAGTAGAATGTTTTTATGAGAGAGAAAGCTAAACTAAACGGAAACTTATGATACTAGGTCCTCGTGTTTTCCAGAAAAAAAAACTCAGTTTTCTTTTTCACAACATTACGATGTGCTACACTGACATTAGATCAGTCAGTAGGCTCTATGCAGAAGTTTTTTTTTGACAAATGTTTTTTATTGCCTTTTCCACAATACACAAACAAGACAAAACAAGGCACAACAAAAGGCACTTAGACATTTCAAATAAAGATAAAAATGGCATGTGTTGTTCGACGTTACTGACTGTTTCTCAGCAGAAACAAAAATGAAAAATAACAGTAGAGGGTGACAGATATATACATGCACAGGTAGATGCATATTATACCCCACAAATAAAATGCTCCCACATTCCCTAATGTGACCAGTCGGAGAAGAAAAAAAACGAGGAAAAAAAAAAACGGGGATGGAAACCGGTAGACTATATGGTTACAACGAAATCTTCCCCCTCCAGAAACTCCATAAATGATCCCCAAATCTTTGCAAAGATGTTATATTTCCTTTTAACTGCATATGTAAGTTTCTCTAGGGCGAGGCACTGCATCAGTCCCTCTATCCAATTTCATTTGCTCGGCCTGTGAACACATTTCCAAGCCATTGCAATTTTATGTTTAGCTTCAAGAAGACAAAATATGACCATCTTCTTTTTGCTACTGTTAAGTGTACAGTTTACTGGGAAACACCTAAAAAGACAGAGTTTTGGACATAATGGAAGTTGTTCGTTAATACAGTTGGATACAATTGTAAGAATCTCTTTCCAGAAATCCTGAATGAGGGTGCAATGAGAAAAGCTACCTTTATGTATACCACTATGCAGAAGTTGGAGGTGACGTACGTCCGGTTGGATCTAAGCCAGCCTAACCACCACCACGTTCTGTGAACATACAATAGTTAATTCAATGGTGTAAAACTAAAGTCTAACGTCTTATCCTTTCTACCAAATATGGTTTTAATGATTTACTTTCACCAGAGCCGCCAAAAGGATGCTAACACTGGTGAATTAGCCACGCGCTAAGTTGATGCCTAGTGATACATTGCCTCCTGAAAAATGTGACTGCACGCCGCAGACGTTTGATTGGACATCAGAGCCAAGAGAAGAACCTCACATCCTGTCACACCACCAACAACCACCGTATTCATTCGAGGCACAGGAGCTCTTCCTTATCATCATACATTCCATTACTTTTTTTTCCAGCCATGGAATTGTGTTGGGCCAAACATATGAAACTATTGAGTCACGCCTATCAAAAATATCAAAGTGCCTCACAAAGAAAGCACAGGTTCAAATCAAAAAGAGATAACATGCTACACACAACCCAAAGCACCACAGTGGACACACACGGGTGAAAGTCCTGCATTCAAAATCTTACTGAACTGAAATTACGAAAGTATTAGAATAAAAATGTACTTAGTAGTACTATTGCTTGATAATAATTATTGATGCAGTATTGTATATATCACATTAATATTACAGGTGCATATGGTGTGGCAACGTTTAAATACTTAACTGATGGGCAGATTAATCAAATATCTTTCATAATTTATTAATTGATTCAGTAAAAGTTTATACCACCACAAAGTGGATGTTTTGTTAAATTCACTTCAATCACATGCAAAATACCAGCTGGCATAACAGTTAGCAGTTATGCACACTTATGTATATAACAATTATGATCATTACACACAGAGCAGAGTTAGATTTACAGTAGTAAACAAATGATGGAAGAGATGATTTATTCAGTGATATAAAAAAATAAGAACTGCCTGATTGTCATAATAACAAAGCTTAAACCTTTCATCATAAATATCCTGTTTACTCTTCATCGTGGCTGATGTCATGTCACCAACATGTTCCGATGTTTTTACAGGTTCTATAAAGCATTGACAGTGTGAGGGAGAGGCGGGAGCTCAGGACCTTCAGAGGCCAGTATTATTACAACATGAGTACACGCTCTTAATACTGTCTTTGCATCATTAGGGTACATCCCAGAGTGCTGCTGGGGACTGTGGGGGCACAAACGGTTTGAATAAACATAAACGCGTATCCATGAATAACACGGGAGTAGCATGTTGAGTAAGTCTGTTACGTGGTCCTTGGTTTGTTCCACCTCTGGTCGGTCTGTGCAGCTGTGAGTTGATCTTTGTTTGTGAATAGTGTTCAGTCTACTACTAAAGTGCTGCCACATGGCTGCACAAAGCTGCTCACACACAGGTAGACTGGCAGCTTAGATCTGTTGCAGTACACAAACATTTGTGAGTGTTTGTTATGAAGGAGATTCCATGAGTGTTACAGTGAGACAGTCTGAAAAAACAACAAATATGACCCAAATAACTACAGTTTATATAACAATACATTACATGTGTACAAAACAATTGTAGCCAAATCATTATTAATCAAATTTTACTCATTTACAATAACAAGGAACACTGAACATTACTATTACTGTTACTATCACTGCTTATCATTATCATTCTAGTCTGTCCACCGCTGCTGTTATTGGAGTAGTAATCATTTTTATACTATACTTTCTGCTGTTATTACTGCTATATGTCGGTCATATAGATCGACTATGTAGTCATTTTTATTATGTTGTTCAAATTACAGCTATTGCACTTCTTCCACCCTGGGAGAAGGTCTGTTGATGTCCTGGAGGTTTCTTCCTTTTCATTTCCCTGTTAAAGTTTTTCCTTTCCCAGTGCGGGGGGGTCACAGGATGTCGTATGTTGTACAGATTGTAAAGCCCTCTGAGGACAATTTGTGATCTGTGATGTTGGTCTACACAAATATAACTGAATTGACTGTAAAAGAAGTGACTGAACAGGATGTAGCTCGACAGCTATAGTTTGAGGACCTTTTCCTTAAGTAGCTAACGTTAGCACATGCTTGAATAATAACAACAATAATAATAATAACAACCTCGTTGGTCTTAAGTAATCGTCTCTATCGTTACTGAACGGTCTCCTCAACCATTGAATATGTGGTCTTCTGTGGGATGAAGGGCCTCTGCTTGTTTTCCCCTGAACTTAAAGTTGAATTTCAGAAATTGTAATAATTTCTTGTGACATTAGTGGAGGGATTCTTTATCGCCGATGAGGCGGCTTGCCCCCACTATACGGTGAAACACTACAGGAAACCTTGTTACTCGCCTCAATTATAACCAACCTTTGACACTGATGTCCTATATTTAAAAAAACCTCCAAGCATCCGTGGTGCCTTATTAAACGCTTATTTATTGCCCTTGAGTTGTCTGGGAGAGAACTGCAGCAAACAGAAGAACTCTAAACGTGTGTATCACCCACAACCATGCAGAGTGAGTGAGCGTGATGAGATGATGTAATGAAGAGCAGCCTCAGAGAATGGGCACTGGACCTTGGGATTTGTTGAGTGGCACAGATGGTAGTTCTGTGGAGGGCAGGGCTGGGACCGCGGCCCACTGGAGGTAATCCAGGCATTACAGCACCCACGTAGAGTCCCAACCTCAGCTATGGGGGAATACGATGCTGAAAGCCTAATCTGGGATGGTCTTATTTTGCCCTAATCATCATTCCAGCTCCATGAATTTCTTTTGTGTTCATCCGGAAGCTGCATTGCAGAAGCTTAGATGAGGGGAGAGCAGAGGAGCCTGGGAAACGGCTTGTGCGTGTGCTAGCGTTTAGGGCCGCACAATTAATAGAATATTCATCCCATTCACAATTTTGGCTTCCCACAATCAAACGGTAGAGATCGGCTACGATATTGTTTAAAATGTGTGCTCCTCTCATAGTAAGTGCTTCAGGGCACAGTCCAGATATTTTGGCTTCACCTCTGGGGAGCTGTCTTGCCCACTGCGCGCATGCACCCTACAGCCGGGGAAAACTTTCCTGAATGTTGCAGCTGCAGTCCAGAGTAGAAGAGTGATGTACTGTGTATTACTCAATGCTCTCTAAAGCTCCTAAGTTAGCATGAATGTAGCACAACAGTGGTCTGTTGATTTCATTTTTGGTAAAAGGTTTTGTTACAATTAATTCTTTTTTGCTTCCTGGAGATGCACTTTGAAAAAAAAAAAAAAGACCCGTCTTATTTTGATGCAAATATTTGTGTGTGTGTATGTCACATGTCTCCAGAACGTTCATCTGATCTACTTCACATTTGACATATTGCTGGGGACCTAAAGGAGTGCTTTGGCAAAATTGGACACGCAAAATGTTCTGTGTTGCAGCGGGGGCGGCGCTTGAGAGCCGCCACATGACTGCTGCAGCTCACTTTGGATGCTGGATATAGTATAATGTTACAAATTAACTTTTCCTTACTCAAAATGTGTTTATCAGACTCATTTATAACACTAATAACGCTGCCGCTGTCTGTAGTTGTTTCACATCATGTAAATAAACCACGTACCTATCAGCTGTGCTCCAGATACGACTGGAGACGTAACCACTTAAAAGATGGGTGAGCAGTACTCGCTGTCTTCTGACGCCTGTACTTTCTAAACAAAAACCCACGTTTTATACTGTTCTATTTACTGGAAATGACATACAATATAGCCAACAGCAAGTAGGAAACAAGGAATCGGCTGTTCCTCGTCCATCACAGCGCTTTCAAATCGAGCGACGGGAATAAATAGAAACCAGGCATTTGACAACTAGTTAAGCCACAGTGCCATGAACATGATGTTCAAATTATTCAAAAATCTATGTACAAATATTTGAATGTCATTTTTGGCCAAGTTTGATAGCCCTATTGCTTATGCTTGGTGCTCATACCTAGTCAGAGTTGATCAACAATATTTTTAATTTGCCAGAACGTGTCATAATCACGAATGGCGGCTCAGACAGTTTGCATAAAATCAAACCAGTTTAAGCTCGTACACCAGTCCGGACCGGACAGAAATCGACCCAACTCTAATCTGCTGTCGCTCACTAATTTGATTGCAGCCTCTCAGTTTGTCCCAAAGACGGAAGGAGACCGGTGCATTGATTGGACTGTCACTGTAGTTCAGCGCTTGTTTTGGCTGACGGCCCAGGAGCCAGAGATGATGAGGTTTGTAGAACAACACTACTGTAATAACCTGGAGCTGGAAGGAGTACTATTTAAAAACATCCATTAACTGCTCTTTAATGCTCTTTCACCTCTTTTTGCAGTGTTGGCAAATAGTGCCAGTTAAGTCTACCACACGGCCAGATGTCCAATATCAGCCCCCCCAGTCAAATACGAACCTGTCTTTTCAAGAAAGGAAAGTGAACAGTGACACAGGGAAATTACTTTAGTAATATTGATTGCAGATCATTGGATATGGGCTGGTAAATCGGTTAGATGGCTAAAGATGATGCATGTTGTTTTAAAAGTCTAATGATGAATTGACCAAAAACAAAGTCAGTGGATTTTGTGTCCTCAATATGTTATGATTGAGAGAAAACAAGTCCGAAGGAATTATATGAAGATTTCTGTTCTGGCACTATTCTACCCAGATCTGTTCTTATTCTTATTCTATGTATATACTTGTGTATATATGCAAATTCCAACAACAGAACACAATTGAGCTATTTATGCATATTATGGATGTGCTGCTAAATGTCTCATATCTACTACGTTTTCCTACAAGGGGTCCAGAAAGGAAGTGAGTTCTTAAAAGTCCCACCTCTATATAGAACCACTCCCATTCCCACGATGCGATTACAATTCACCTGTCAACGATTTGCGAGATGCATCGCAATGAATCTAAATTTATTGCATTCTCCGTTTTCTATGTTACTGCACATGGATACTTTTTGATCAATGGATACAAAACTCTATTTTTATTTAGAAAGTGCTAAAAATCATATCAATAGTTTTCAAATGCAACTTCGAGTAGATGCTAAATGTGATTAGCAGCACTTGTTTTCCCTCAAGGCCTCATGACACAGAGAGTCTAGAAGTTATCCTTCCACTACTTCACACTCACCTTTTAGATTGCATGCTGTGCCAAGAAGCCACTTTTTAATGCTCATCATTTTATCTAAGACTTCTGATCTTTTCCTGTGGGTCATTCTGTTTGAACTCTTCTCAGTTCACTGGTCATATTTCTCATTAATTGTGGCCAAGTACACATTGTTCTTATAGAAGTGTTAGACACTGTTTGGCCCAATACTTAATCCATTACCTCTATACAAGTGATTTGCATGTATCCTGCTGCTGTTAGCATTCAGTGTCTGCTATAAAGACCCAGTGAAATGAAAAGTCAATATCGGTGTCTTTTCTCCTGTAAAATGGTTTTAAATGTTCGATGACTCATCCTGCACTCGCATGGAGCTTATTTGCTGTCTTTAATTAAGAGCCTGCTCTTTATATTAGAAAGCATGAGTCATTAGTTTCACCTTTAGATTTTGTAATGCTTCCATCAAACACTGAAATAGCCACTGCTTGCGCTCTGATCTGCTCAGCTTCTGCTCAAACTGTGTGCTTGTTACTGCGCTCCAGCTTCAGCCCTTCTCCTTACTCTGCTCGTCAAACGTCTGCTCTCTACCAAGTTTACAAAATACATCCAGTCAAAGGAGAGTCTGGGTGGATTGTAGTAGCTAACAGAGCAATATGGAAAGTGTGTTTGGATATGTTGTGTAAAATAATATGCGCTTTACTTGTATGCTTATATTGCGGAGTTGTGAGGTCACAGTAAGTAGGTCAAATACTCCGAGCGGGGCACTCTGGCGCCTGCTCGTACGATAGAAACAGATACTGTGGCCCTGGAAGGAGACGCTTGCTTAAACCGCCATAACAAGGGCATTCCTCGCTTATCTAGTCTAGCAGAGACTCCGGCAGTAGCTTAGAATCGCACCCTCTCGGCGCCTCGAGTGCTAACAACATGCACACACACTGATGATGCAGCGAAGGAGGATCCATCGTGAGCCAGTGTGGGCGGAGATGCTCAGTGCTCCAACCGGGCCCTCTGAAAGCTAAAACAGAGCCGCCTGCTACTTTGTATTCCACCAATGGCTCCCATAAGGAGAACCTATTAAATATGATGCGCACTCTGTTTAAGCGCCTTTCTTAGCTATTCTTATCTTTTCTGCTCCTAGGGAGCGGACATTCTTAGGCCCGTGCACGTAAAACTGCTGGGCATAATGCTTCTGTTACAAATAAACTTTATTGCTTGAATTGAGCTAAACGCCTCGGACTCAGTCTGTGCATCCGAGTTTTCTCCTCAACAGGTATCAGTGGAAAAAATACTTCTTTTTAATTTCCAAAACTGGCTGAGGTCTTAGTGAATCAAGGGGAACTTTGCCAATGTTTTCAGCGGCTGTGGCTCAGAGGTAGAGCAGGTTGTCCTCTAATTGGAAGATCGGTGGTTTGCACACAGTATGGCCATTGTTGGTCCGGTCAACAGAGAAGGATACTCGCGTCAACAGAGGACATGCTAAGAGGTTCTATCTTATGCGTGAGAATTTACCCCCTTTTGGTTCACAAAACCGTGACTGTGTTTGTGGCCACCAGAGTATTAGAATGGACGGACTGTAACATCAGTTTCACCAGTGATGTGGATAATTTGTCTGAACAAAGTCGACTATTTAGAACAGCGAGAGCCTCAGGCAAACAACAGTAGCTCCAAGAGCCCAAAATAGCAAAGGATGGGTGTGTGCCCTCAGACATCATGTTTATACATTACAATGACTGTATTCATTAACACAAAGTTCTCCACCGGGCACCACACCCTGCAGAAGTAGTCACAGTGTGGCCAGCATTCACTGTGACCCCGCCTACACGTTACATTCTTCACAAATAACTCCAAACCAGTGCTGGTGCCTTCCTTTTGTCAAGGGAACCAGGGAGATGCTAACTTCTGGGTTGGCCTACAAACATTCTTCATCCATGACACACTCTAAGACGTGTTGGACAATAAAGCCACGGTTATACCTCTCGATTTTAGCTGATTCCGATCAAGTATAGTGACAGCAAGGCCCCAGAGTAACTTGTTTTTCGCCCCTAAATAATATCAACCATTCTAAAGTCAGTATATATTGTCCAAACTTCTGAATGTCAACCTATGAGTTTGTTATTGTCATCTATAGGGGTTATTTGCATAAAACAAATGTGACCTGCAAAAATGGACCATATATATATGAAACTGATTGGCCGATCAGTTGACAACGATCAACTGACATTCTCAAAGCTCTTCAAAGTTTTCCTCTTATCTGTGTTTGCTTAGTGAGAAAACGTTAGATGTGCACGGAAAGGCAAAACCATGCCGTACTGAACCCCTCCATCATAACATGTCAGGCTAAGAGAATGGCATTGGGGTGTTTGTTACTGCTGTCAAATGTCAAAAGGGGTCAAAATTGACCCGAACAGTATGTAAGGGTTAAGAGATTCTTTTCTGATTCAGGTAGTTTGTATCCGTGCCATCGTGGAGGTCCTGAATTGAAAGCGTGTTTCCTGTCTCTCTCTACAGATACAAGCCCTTCTTCCCGTTCCAAGTGCAGCCTCTGCTGGGTTCGGCTTGTGATTTGGACCTGTCCGTCCAGGACAGCAGGCTGGTGGAAGGCCGACTCAAAGTCACCCTCAATGAATGTAGCAGGTGAGACCTGAGGCACCGCTGTCCACATACCGATATGTGTTTTAGTCTGGGGCCCCTTTGTTCCAGTTTGGGAAAATGAAATGCTACATCCTACTGTAATATTTTAGACGATAGTTTACTTCTGTTTTTGCCTTTTTACTGTTTCAAAATGACAGTCCCCCCATTGCAATACCACAACCCAGCTTTATTATTATTTATAATAAATTTACAAAGACGAGATATTTCATGTTCAAACTGATAAATTTAGTATTTTTGTAAATACACATTTAGAATTCGATGCCTGTAGTACGTGTTTGCCGCTGTGTTACATCACCACTTTTTTAACAACACTCAGTAAGCATTTGGGAACTGATGACACTAATTGTTGAAGTTTTGAAAAAAGCAAAATTCTTTCCGATTCTTGCTTTATTTACAATCTCAGTTGCTCAACAGTGTGGTCTCTGTTGTTTTTCATTCTGCACTTCATAATGCACCACTTCAACAGGCCAGTCTAGTACGCTGTAGTAACACAGGCAGTATGTGGCTTGGTATACAGCACTAGAGGAATGAGTCCTAAAACCCCAAATTGAGTCAGCATGAAATAAGTTCTGTGGTTAACACAAGTAACTTTAAAGTTTGTTCTACGACATAAATAGCTTCACTAAATACCCCTCTGGGGAATTTCGAAGCTTTTACATGTGTCAGAAAAGGGGCTTAATCAGATTACTAAACGTCATCCCACCAGGCTCTCGTCTACCTTTTAGCTTAGTGGTGACGTGAAGTCACGTGACCATGGTGTAGGTAACACTAGCTCATAACATTAGCTTCTTACTTCTGGCGGTTGCATATTTGAGAAACGTTGTCACGTTTTGTTCTTTAACAGTTGGGACCATTGGCCCACATGGTTTTCACAGGGTGGTGAACCTCGACTGAGCCTTTCGAGGATGTCACTTTCATACCCAATCATCGTACTATCACCCGTTTACTTGGGTTTAACTTTTTCCCAAAACAAGTTGGGTTTTCTTGTCAAACAAAGGACAGCATTTAGCTCCGTTAAACTTTCCTTTAAAACCCTCAAATTAAAAATTCAACATTACATATTTTACATAAATCTGTAATAAACATTGTTTGTTCAGATGCTTATTCAAGTGTTGACAGTTTAGAGCAGGGGCATTCAATTAAAATTCAGCGAGGTCAACAGTTGTATTAATCTGCATATGTAGTCAACAACTGACTGTCAAATCAAATAAAGAAAGTTCTATTGAATAATATCTCAACAATATTTATTGTCAGTTTTTAAACTGAACTGGATGAATTATAAATAATACGTAATTTAACAATAAATAATTTTTTCCTCTTGTTTCAAGTAAAATAAGGGCTGGATTAAAGAATAGATTACATAACGACAGCTTTTGAAAATGTTCATCTTAAAATAAAGTACTTAATTTTAGAAAAATAAGACTTAACTAAATTGTCCTGCAGCCTTATATTAATTTCATTCAGATGTTAAGTGATATCAATCAGAAAAGCTACGATATACTATCCTCATCTTTTAAAAAGAGAAATTAGTGTGCAGGGACTTTATCAGTGGTTATTAAACCACTTGTTTCAGCTCTATTCTCTCTGTTAATGTTTCAGGATTCTGATCATATTGGGCTCCTACATCATGTATTATCTGTGCCTTCATTTCAGATGTGAGATGGTAAGTTTGATCAAAAGAGTTGTGCTTTGTCTCTTTAGTGGCGCTTCACATTACTGCTTTTAATAATCGCCATGAACTCTGAACATATGAGACGTACTGGTTTTAAACTGGGCTGAATGAACATATTATAGTCTGTCCATTCTTGGTTAAAGGCTCTGGTTAAGCTGTCCACTTGCTCTTTTTGGAGAACTTCATGTGAAATAACTTCTCTGACTCGCGTACTTCTGCGACTGTTGGGTCTCTCGTGCGTGTGCGCGTGTGTAATTGGTCGGTGTGTTTCCTGCACCGCTGAGTGAGTGACGTAAAGACCAGAAAAGCTGCGCTGGTTAAAATAGAAGCGCTACGTCAAAATGTAATAATTCTCAATTATCTATCGGTTGAAGGTCCAGGTCCGGATACAACGGACCAGGACCGTGGTCTGCCTATTAGTGACCCCTGGTTGAGAGTGTATAAGCGCGTAGAACATTATGATGGAGGTATATGATGGCCATTCCCTGCTCATTTATGTCTCCTGAGTTTTTGTAGCAATTTTGGGGTTGATACAATTTCTTACAGAGATGTGCTGAATGTAACTATTTCTGACCACCTCAGAATTGATCAAAATGATCAAAAGTCCCTCAAAAATACCAAACAAAGGCCTTCATAAGCCAGGGGCGTGACAAATATACAAAAATACAAATTAACTTTGAAACTATTCACACTGGCAGCGATGCAAATATGCGACAGGAGCCACACGTTTTCAATAAAAGGTTTGAATATATTGGGGCAGGCAGAGGACCAGCTACCAAGACCCTAGTGACCCAGATCTGCTTCTGGCAGTCTGCTTGAGGTAAATTAGTGTATAACTTAAACTTTTCCTCTTAGCAAAATGCTCTGTGTGAATTTGCCTTTGGTAAACAAGTACGCAGTGCATATGTCTAGGGCTTTTATTGTGAAAGGTATGATCGGAAGGAGTGCAACGACTCTGCACTGCCTTTGTCAAGGTCAACAAGGTCTTTGTACTACAGAGCCTCTGTGTTGTTCTGCAGTCGTGAACAATTTGAACATGTCCAATTTGCGGTATGAAAGTTCAGAAAATCAACCTGTTTCTGGAAAAAAGAAAAACTACACAATTTCAACACGTAATATTCACGTTCTGTGTAAAAGTACTCATGACGAAGCCTGTTCGAAAAACTATACTGACGTGCAAATTCATTTCCAGAAAGAAAACCTTGCTGTCTGGTATCAAAAACGTTTGACATTTTTGTGATTTCTTCAAGTATTATTAGAAATAGAGTCGCTCATCACACAAATACAACTGGGCTCTTTAGCTCCACAAGAGTATCAGCTTTCCAGTCAAACTGCATGCGTTTGGTTCCAAACTACTCATCAAACTCATTTTCATTCACATATCTTGAGGCGAGAGTGAATATGATCATGCCAGTTATTCCCCTAATACCCTGTACCTGATGCTGTTGGGTAATTAATAAGCTGCATTCTTTGATATTGAAGGCTATATCAGACTTGACTTAAACATTGCTTTCATAAGTTTGTTAAATACATTGTAACAAATAAATACAAAGATATAAATGCACCAAATGTTTATTTATTAAAATAATGGAATCCGATGCGGCTTATTGTCACAGACACCAGGTCCAGCTAGTTGAGTCGGTATCAGACTGATATCTGACATCTGTATCGGTGCATCTTTGCTTCTGGATCTGCGTCTTCTGCACTGGATCTCAAGGTAACATGTGATTTACTGAATCAGCATTTGAAAATGGAGTTCCAAGCAGACTTTTCAAAGAGAAAATGACAAAATACAAATGTCTAGTTGAACCTGCCACCCATATAAATTCTACAGAGGGGAAATGCTGATTAACAATTCTCAGTGAATCTGAGTTTGACCTGTTTCCTCATCATCGCTGTGCAATGGCAGTCTCCATTATATAGTGTCTTCTAACCCTAGCATCTACAAACCCCATCATGTTGGACAGACCACACTCTTTATCACCAGGCTCTCCTTACTGAGATGTTTACATTTTAACTGGCCAAACAGTCAAATCAATTAGCCCAGGCTCACCCTGATAGACGGCCTTTGAGAGACATATGGGTTGTGCCTGTGTGTGCTTTGTTATATGAGAGTGTGTGTGTCTGTAGAATCATGCTTGGATGTGGTTGATCAGGCTCTCCCATTAAAAATTCATGTCCTGCCCATTAAAATCGTACAGACTCTCTTCTTCCCCTACCCTCTTACATCACCTTCTATATAAGCAAGTTCGGAGCCTGTTTTCCACCTGGCCTCACAGTTTGAGTGGTCAGTTAGATCATCACACCTCAGCTGAATGAGTGATTGTTAGCGGTTTACTGTTGTATGCCGTAAATATCCAGCAGAGGCAAGTATCCACTCATTTAGCAGGAAATGTGAAATAGTTAAAGTAGTTAGAGTCTTATTGCGGTAAGTCAGCATCATGTCACTGAAGGTGATCGTACTGGTATCACAGTATTGCTGAAGTATGGCTTTATTGTCTTTAGTTGGTGTCTGCAGAGACACACAGTGTTGGATGCATTGATCTCCTCTGCCCAGCAGGGGGCAGCAGCAGCCAACCATATATCAGCTTTTCTTTCCAACGTCGCAGTACACAAGCAGGTCCTGTGTACTGCTTCAAGTCCAGCTTTATCCTTTGTAAGTACAGCATTAATACAGCGCTAAATTAATGATTAAGTAATTGTAAATCTGTGAGTCATTCTTCAAGCAGAAATGTCAAAATCTGGCTCATTCTAGCTTCTATGTAAAGATCTCAAAAAGAAAATCTTGCAAGCGTGGCTCTCTCAACTTGTGATGGGTACTTTTTATATTTTATAGACCAAACATGCAATTGATTAACAAACACAATTTCCGCCGATGAACAGATAATGAAAATATAAAGTATCCTTCTGACAGAAAACAGACGGGGAAAGCTGGTGTTGCACCTTTTGGTTTTGCAAATTGGGTAATTTTTGGCCACAAATGGCGATTTAGCTTTGCTCTTCCATAAAGTTGTTGGACTTAAAGAGACAGCGTAAACGATGACATGGCAGTGTCACGAATATTTTCTCCGATTTGACAAAGCTTCCTCAAGAGCCACAGAAGACATTTTACTGCAGTTCCTACGTGCTGAGATGCATGAGCAATGGCCAGTAAACTGATCTTTATGTCTCAAATCAGTGGCAGGTGATGTCTGAGGATTAGCAATAAATAGGAATGATGTTCTGTATTGATGCAGAATGTCATCAATCCTCTCGCATAATGCGGGGGCAGATTTAAGCTGCGGGAGATGAAGATCAATAAAGCCTTTTATAACCTCAGGTTGTTGCGTTAAGAGTGAAATATGATCGGATCCTCTTTACGACTGCATGTCTCATTACAACACAGCAGTGTTTAGAGTGGTCTCTAGATTAAAGACTAGTGCTTTACAGTTTAGATTATTCTTAGTAGAAACTGCAGTGTTTTATTGTTTCATTTTAAATTATTCAAGCTAACTTTCTTTGGGAAAAGAATACTTAAAAAAAAAACAGGTTGAAGGCAAGTTTATTTGTAAAGCTCCTTTTAACAGAAAGTCAAATCAAAGTGCTTTTGATATGACATGCAAAGGCATTAAAGGCCATGAAAACATTTTAAATTATTAGTTATATTAATACTAAATGGGCAACAATCAAAGTCAAACTCTAGTTCTACACAAGCAATAGTACTTTTTGAAGTATAACAGTCAAATGTTGCTGAATCCTGATTCCATGTCAAACCAGTGAGGAGAGGACAGAGGAAATGACGATGCTCAGGGCCAAACATTTAAAGGAACAGTATGTAGCATTTAAGGGGATTTATTGGCAGAAATGGAATCTAATATTTATAAATTTTTTCTTTGGTGTATAATTACCTGAAACTAAGAATGTTTTTTGTTTTTCCTGAGAATGAGCCCTTCATATCTACAGAGGGAGCGGGTCCTCTGCACTGAGTCCGTCGTGTTGCACCGTCGTGTTTCTACAGTAGCCCAGAATGGACAAACCAAACACTGGCTCTATGAGCCTTTTGGGTTTTTACGTTACCTCAAGGCCACCGTAGTTCTCTACACGCTTGGGTGAGCGGAGGGGTATGCAGTTATAATAATCAGATAGAATCTCAACCTCACCACTAGATGCAGCTAAGTCCTACACACTGCTCCTTTTAAGAAGCACAAAGCAGACTTAATTGGTGCTTCTGAATGTCTTCGTTGTAGAATCTCACAGTTGTCTCTATGTCCCTGCAGACTGTTCATCCTGGGCTCCTATGACAGAGAAACCTATGTACACTGCACTCTGGAGCTGAGCAGCCAGCAGTGGAAGGAGAAGACTCGCAGCTCCATCAAACGGGTGGGTTCTCCTCCCTGTTAACATCCCACTCTACTTCTCTTTATTCCTTTACCTTTACCGCCTCAACACAAAATGAAAATGCAAATCAGCATTACCATGTTCCACCCAATAGAGGAACCAGATTGAAAGTTTGTTTGAACAGTGATGGAGTGTCAAGATGGGACTGGCTTATGTGTCATTAGAGAGATGTTTAACATTACACATTTCCCCAAAGACCCTATCAGTGTTCACCTGAGGGGGGGGGGGGGGGGGGGGCACTACACTTCATCAGCTGTTACTCTGTAAGAGCGCACATGCACTAAAAGGCACGCATCCGGCCGACTGTGAACAAAGCAAGGAGAAACACAGAGGGAGCTCAGGTTTACTCCTCTATACCTTTACATAGATAATAATTGTTTGCTGCTATATTAATGCTGTGAATATCAAAACCAGAACTTTTCAAACGCTCAGAAGTGTAACACAGACGCTTCCTCTAATGACACATATTGGACACTTTGTTTTATTGACACATTAATACAAGCTTATTTTCATCAACCTTGCACTGATGAGATTGTCCCATTGTTGACATTTTGAGCAGCACAGAACATTTTCAGGCCCCTCCGGCAAACCTTTTCTAATTGCTGCAATTTAGAGATATTACAGCTATCACATCAGTCTGGTTTGGAAGTGACTAATGACAGTTTTAGAGTGAAATGTCAGCTGTAATGATTGGCTCTGGCTTCAGCAAAGCCTAATGCTGCCGCTATCCTTGCCACACACTTCTGAATGGCATTTGCAATGGCTCAAAGATTTGTATTGTGTTGAACAGTAATTGTTCGGCGCTGTGCTTTCATATCATTTTTAATGACGTTGGAGGAGTTGGATCCTCGTCCAGCAGGGGGCAGTGAAATATCAGGCCTCCCTCTCATTGGAAGCACATAATCCTACTCTGTCACTTCTTTCATCCCAAAGCAGAAGTTCATTGCACTTTTGCAAAATATGTGCTCTGGGTTTCTGTTTGTAGTACTAGAGTTCAGAGTTAACATTTCCTTTGCAAATACAAACTCAAATATTACAAATAAGTTTGTGTAAAATTGTTGTCAGGTTCCAAGTGAATGAAATACTACACGAGGATAGTTCGACCTGCAGTCAGCCAGTGTGTTTCTGTAATGTTGGCTCACAGTTTGGTTATTTATTGTGTAAAAAAAAAAGGACCTTTTCACACTTGAAATACATAAGATGGATATTGGTTATCACGTTTTCTACAGATCGAGTAGTTCTGTGGTATTTTTTGTTCCAGATCCAGTAATCACACGGAGAAGAACTTTACTGTATTCTCCTGAATGTTAGACAGCCCTGATAAGATGTCAAATGAAAGATTAACTTATTTAAGATTGTTTGTTTGTTTTTCACTAAAAACAGTGTTCACTATAAATAACATGTGTCCTATATGGGATGCAATAAAAACATTAGATTCCAGTAGGTTTTACTGCCAGCATAGGAGTTTTAAGTATATTTTGCTGATTATCAAGATGAAAATGTGAAGCGTGAGGATAAATCGTGACATGCAATTTTCATATCTTCCCATGCCCAGACAGAGTTCCTATTACATGAACGCTCTGTAATAACAGGACACTTGCAGAAAACCTGATATTTGACAATTCCTGGAGCGGTGAATTGAAGAGCAATGTTGTGGAGGAAGACGATTGTTTTCTGTTGCTCACAAGTTGCATCTTTGATGGATTTCCATTGAATTGATTGTTGGCCGTCATGAACAAGGCAGACATTCGACCTAGCTTCTCAATTATCAATTTAATCATACATTAGTTTATTTTTAAGTTGTTGTGAAAAGCATTTTGGGGCGTGTTATGCCTTTATCAGATGGTGATGTTAGATAGAGACATGACTGTCCGGCGTCTTAATCCCTGAGAAACGAGGGCGCTCAATCAAATGTGTCTGTCAATATTGTAGCATGTGAAGGAGAGCGTACCCAGCATGCCGTTCAACAGTTAAAGAATAAATATTGTAGCTAGCAATAATATTTCTCCAGAACTGAGCTCATGGTCGGTAAAGGTGCAGCCAGCATCCAGTAAGTAATGAATATGTGAACCGTTCCTCCCCAACACTCGACCAATACAGACATCAGCACAGCCCTTTCCAAGTGGACCCACTTCAAAGCACTTGTATCCCTTTTTTGTTAATATAGGCATAGAAATGCAGATTCACAGTGGCATTTGAGTCTGCTTTATCAGACTTCTCCAGTCTGCGTGTCCCCTGCAGGACTCTGTAGTACAGATTAAAGGCTATACCATCTGGAAAAGGTCAATTCACCATCTCTCTGGCTCTCTCCCTTTTTCCTCTGATGATTGCCAGATATGAGCTTCCCTCGCTTGTCTTATGAAAACAGCCGCTTGTCTCGTGTATGCTAATACTTTTCCTTCTATTTGCATATCCCCTCAATTTAACCACTGTGAGCCACATACTCCTGCTTTTCACTGTACCATGTGTCTGTCTTCCCAAGGGGTGAGCCACTCTTATCAGGAACTATGTTCAGCATGTTTTTAGCTGGATTAATGTCGCCATCTTCCAAAAAGGTTACACGGTTATTTTATTGTCATTGTACAACAGTATTGCACAACAAATTGCAGATTTTACAACATGAGAAAAACACATAAAAAAACCCAAGAAACGACTACCGGTATATTATATATGGAGAGTGGCGGTTGAGGTCTGTTTTATGAGGAAGTCTAATATCCAGCTGCAGAGTGAGGTACTCCGTCCCAGAGTGCCAAACACTGTAGTTTACTGTGCTTTGAGTCAGAAGACTAGAAAGGTGCTACATAAATGCAATTCCATGTATATTACTCCAGATTGATGTCTTTCTCCTGGGTGGCGGCATCCCTGAACATGTCTGTACATTCAAAGCAGTCCTGAAGAACAGCTGGGGCTTCACTCTTAGACCAGAGTTTCTTCTGATGGTTTAGCCCGTTTAATTAGCTGGGACTATGTAGGCAACAGGGAAATATGATCTGATTGTCCAAAGCGGGGGAGGGCTTTGTAGCTGCCAGGAATATACGTGTAAACATGGTCCTGTATTATTTGCTCTGGTGGAGATGTTGACATGCTGGTGGAATTTGAGGTATATTTGGATGTTGTTTTTTTATTATAGCTGGTGATTTTATTCATTTGGTTTGCCATGTGCCTGCTGATGACCTCATACAATTCCTGTTGTGCATTTTTTGGAATATGCATCGGGAAGATAATATGGCCGGCATAACTTAAAAATTCAACATCAGGGAAACATTGTCCATCGACTCTGACTACGTGTGAGCACCAAGCATCATGATGTAAACACCCAGTCGGCTCAGCGGTCGAACGATTTTGTGTGCGATGTATTTTTGTCAGAAATGTAGCAAAGTCTATTGAAGCTGCTGGCTGCTGGATCTGACCGTGCCGTCACCCATCGCTGTTAACTTTCTGGTTCCACACTGAATAGAAAGTCACAGTACCAGTTTTGAATGGGCCCGAGAGACACAGGCTGTAAACATCAATGTTTACTGGAGCATTTATTCATCTCGCCAAAGCCTGCATCCTCAAACAGGTTGTGCTTATTCTCTGACGCTCACCAACACTTGCCCTCAAAGAGTGCTTTCGCTGTGACAATAGTGTGTGCCGCATCAAACCCGCTGTCGCCAATGTAGACACACGACAGGCGTGCTTAGAAGTGAGAACAGCAGCACGTGCAGGCGTTCCCAAGAGCCTATTTTTCAGGAAGCAATGCTTGTGCCCCAAGATAGAAATAGTTAAAGTTCTTGAACGCTGCAGCATGCACCGCACGTCATGTGACGAGGAACAACCAACACAGGCGGCAGATATTGTTTCTTTCGTCTGTAAATATCACTCTCACACCATGAAAGTAGTGTTTTTTGTTTAGTTTTTGAGATGTAGCATGTGAATGGCCCTATTTTAGTCATATAGTGGCTGGCTAGCTAGCTAGCTAACTGTAGCATACGTTCATGCTACAGTTACTGAACATAAAAAGCCCTGGTTGCTGTGATTGGTCTACGATAATATATATAATTTATAATAATCATTCAGCTGGACTTTACTGTTTTTAAATTGCCGTTCACAATAGCGGCTACCTTTCAATGAGCTAATGCTGTGTGCTTGTAAACTTGCTGCGCTGTCTTTTTGTTTGGAAACACTTCCACACAATGAAATAGGCTGGGTTGATACATCAGACAATGTTAGCTTATTGCAGATATGTTGTATTGGCCTACATAGCCACTAAGAACAACAGTCTCTACAGAAATTCCAAAGACACTGTATGTTTGAGGTCATTCAGAATCAGTATTGCCGTTATATAGCATGTCCACCAGCCTTTATTTCTTTGAAATATGCTGCTCAGTTCATGTCTTTGTGAAAGTGGAAGTGCAATTACTTTGCTTAGCATCACCAGCTTCATCAGATAAGAAGCTGTAAATGGAGGGACTTAGGACCCAGGGGGATGTAGATGAAGCATGGAACCTGTAGTCTTTACCGTGGTAGTAACCTGCAAGAGGAAGTTATGCTAATGAAGAGTTGCAGTTAGTTCTCTCGTGCTTATATGTTTATTATAATATGTACTTTGATATTGTAACGAGGTGTATGTGTGTGGAGTAGTGGTGTCACGGATCACGGATCGATCCGTGATCCGTTCGGATCACCCCTCACTGTTCGGATCACTCGTGAACCGCGGATCAATCGAGTATTGTATTTTTTTTTTTTTTTTACAGTGTAATCAGTGTGTAATAAAGTTCTACTGTTGCTGTTCCTTTTCAAGTAACAAGTCCCTGAATATCAATGCAGAGTGTCAGTGAACAGATATAAAGCAGGAGTGTGTTCACGTGAACGGAGCAGCTTAGAAGCATTTAACGGTGAAGTCATGGTGAGCGGAGGAACGTCAGAAGCCGCGGCGTCATTTAAGTCGCAAGTTTGGGAACATTTTGTCTTCTCTGTAACGTATAATGACGGATGAGGGTGGTGGACGAAACCGTTACGGTATGTAGGCGTTATTTAAAGAGAGACACGACAACGGCAAAACATCGGCATGTCAGCGACGGGGACACTCCGGTGTAGAAAACAAAGGATTTCTAAATCTGGTTAAAATGCTTGAGCCACGCTACGAAGTCCACTCACGCACCCACTTCAGTGTGAAGCTGTTCCAGGCCTCTATGAGAAGGAAAAGACTGTAGAGACCGCTTTCACCATGGCGGAGTGATTCTTAGTCCGGCGCTGTAGACACGCCCCCTCTGTGAGAGTCACACACACACACACACACACACACACACCTGGTTCAGGTGCTGACAGAAGTATCAGAGTGAAGCTAGACAGGCCCAATAATATTCCAGTCACCACAGAAAGGTCGACCCTCTCCCCAGACAATGGAGATATTCTCATCTTTTTGAAAATAATGTCACAGTAATGGTAAACATTATTGTGTATTTGAATGGCATCACCTGACAGGAAGTAAACACAGACCCAAGTTGTTGCCGAGCAGTTCAGTTCAGTTCAGTGTAAACAGTGGAAGCTAGCTCACTGGCTGTTTCTTTCTTTCAGTATTGATGAAAGGACGAGGATATCAGAATTGAGTATTCTTGAATGTTTTATTTATTTATTTAATTTTGTTTCAAATCTTCAATATTTTTGTTTTCATGTAAGACTATAGGCCAAAGTTCTTTGCTTTAAGTGTTCTTGAAGTTCTTTAATTAATAAATGGAAAGCAAAGTTATATTTGTTTCCTCCCCTTTTCTTTGTTGATCCGAAAAATGATCCGAACCGTGACTCCTGAACCGTGATCCGAACCGAACCGTGAGGTTTGTGATCCGTGACACCCCTAGTGTGGAGGCAGCAGAAGGAGGAAGTGACGCCACACAAACACAGCTGTTCGCTGCCCGGTTTTTGTGTAAAAAATGAACACGCGATAAAATAATTGTCGGCATTAATTAATGTGTTCACACGATAATAACGCGTTAACTTGCCCAGCACTAATATGTATGTGTGTGTGTGTATATATATATGAATGAATGAGGTGACACCATGCTTGTAGCTGTGGATAGGTTCTTCTTCCCATCATATATTTATGATACAAAGCAAATAAAGATGTCCCTTTATCTTTCCTGCCTCCCATTGGTCAATGTTTACTTCAGCCACTTCATTTTACTGTGTGCGCTTGCGTCTGCACAACACAGACCACCTGTGAACTGGGTAAATGAAGCCTGTTCCATTACTGTGTGTGTGTGTGTGTGTGTGTGTGTGTGTGTGTGTGTGTGTGTGTGTGTGTGTGTGTGTGTGTGCGTGCGCGTGCGTGCGTGCGTGCGTGCGAGCGAGAGAGATTACTCATTCATGGTGTGTTGAGGTCGGGGGCGGTGGTGGCTCTGTCAGGCGTGTTTGCACATCTGCCCTGTCGATTCCATCGTCGGCCCTGAAAGCTGATTCTTGCTGACAGCTTGACCGAAGGGACATACGCAGGAACACTACGCGCAACGTCTTGTGTAACAACAGTTGGTTGCACTCGGTGCATGGCTTTGTGTTGTATGACAAGAGTGGGTATATTTACAGCTGTATGAGGCCAAATGTTCCGCTGGATGTTGTGTGTGATTAGTCTCATGGCCCGAAGCCCAAAATCATCCAGTTTCCCAGACTGTTCCCAGGCACAGGGTTTTCTCCACAGCAACATGCAACGTCAGTGATTAGGAAGTCAGGAAATGTGGACGTCTTCCCGACAGACATCTTGATCTGTTTAGGGTCTCTGTCAGAGAGCACTTTCAAGGTAAAAGCCAGATGTTTGCCTTCAGTTGGAAGACATCGGATATGTTTTGTTTTTTTTAAATATTAGAGATTTAATTTAAAAATTGTAAGAGTTAGGTCATTTATTTGCTGATGTATTTATCGATTTTTCTTTTAATTTATTTGCATTTGTATTACAGTATTTAACAGCTTTGGCTCAAGTGTCACAACACAGTTTGAAAATGAAGATTATTAACACACAATGCGGTTGACTGATGTGTTTCAGCAAAAAGGTTTGTCTTTCAGCTTCCTGCCCACAGCAGCAGTAAGAACGCTGCTACCTTGTGCCTGCATTTTATTTTACATACAGTATATTGTTATGATATCATAAGAAGTTTAAAACGTCTTAAACGTTTAAAAGTCATTTAAAACGTGCTAATATATTTCTTTATCCAAAGCACAGAGTACACAGTGAAGACTCATTCAGAGACAAATCCAGTTTTCTATGACATGGACTTGTCATTAGAAATGATTAAAGCCACTTCAAGGAGCTTTTGTTTTGTCTTGATTCTAGTGGTCCCTGTGGATGAATGTGAGTCCCTTTTATTAAATTCTACTGCAGCAGGGTCTGACAGTCTGCCCCGCTCAGTCCTGGGTTGGGTTGTCCCGTGCCTCCCTTCCCTCCAGTGGGCTAAACAATATCAGCAACTCCAGCAGCATGGTGTCGGTGTTGGCTCTTAGTGGGGAGCGGTGGAACAGCGAGGCGAAGCTCAGCTCCTGGTTGAAGGGGGAGACGCTGATGCAAGGCTCTGAGCTCTGACTGCAGGTAGAAGGCTGCAGAGAAGCTGGATCTGGGTCTGTCCATGGTGGGCTGCTGTAGTCTGAGCAGAAGGTGTTTCAGCTGAACCTCGACTAATTTTATCTGATTTTGCACGGAATCCAGCCTGGTGACCCCGATGACGAGGATTAGGAAAAATATGATTTCTGTCAATGTTGAATGGCCCGGATCAGGTTAGACTTTTTGTAAAACATAAACACATACTGTACATACAGAGAATGAATGCCGTAGAACTTTCTTTTATTATATAGTTTGACATGTTTTTAAGTGTAAAATATTGTAAGCTATAAGAACGATACTCACCACTAGCACCTGAGTTGCTAATGCGCAGCAGGAATCAGGCAGGATGTACGGACCGGGTAGCGAGTGACATGTATTGTTCCTATGTAGCGTAAATGAGCTGATAACCGATATAATGGATCAGTGTCCATCAGTGTTACTGGCCGATCCCTGATCCAGCATTGTAGGCTGTATCGGCGGCATCTCTAATTCTAGCATATTATCTAAACGACTCTATTCATAAATTACCAAATTGGACTGAAGCAATTTATGCAGATGTAAGAATTTGAAAATAAAATTGAAGTAAGGATGACTTTTCAGAACTTTTATAATTGTATAGATAATGCATTCTACAGATTACAGTAAATGATTCATACACACTCATGAAAATTGATGATTGTGACTGTACTTACTGCATTAGTTTACTCTTTCTGTCATTTATCAACCGCAAAGTTGGTCTTTATTCAAGACACCAAACGTTAGATTCACTTGTGATTTGAATCATCCTAAATACAGTGAGCTACAGTAATACTGCACATGACATTAAACCACAGTAACACACACTCTGTGCCATACATTTGAAATGGAGGTAATGAAGTCAAAATGGTTGCAATGTTGCTCAGTCTGCCTTAAGTAAAAAATAAATGCGCGTAGACACATGTTTCAGTGATTGAGTGATCGGTACGCTTAGCAGTAAGCAGTGAAACTTGTCGTTTATTGTTTGGCTTCTGTGTAAGGACAGCAGTTTGTGTTTGAAAAAAAGAATCTGCAATCTCAAAATATTGTAAATATTACTACAGAGGTTTTGTTGTTCAGTTCATCTTGAAACCATTCAAGAGTCTAGTCCACAGCCGTCACCTAAGACCTCAGGATCAGCCATGGCACTATTTGTGATCCTCTCTCGCTATCGTCAATGTTCACTTCAAACACACTCGCGCACACCCCACCAGTCAAGCTCGGAGAGAGAGAACAGACAATTTTATGCAGGTGATTTTAGCATCTCTGACGCACCCCCCACAGACTCAAACACACACGCACACCCCTCCCTTCCCCATTACAGTGGTTGTTTGATGTTCCACTTAGGGTGTCTTTAATCTGCCCCGAACACCCGATGAAAGACGATGACACACACACACACACACACACACACACACACACACACACACACACACACACACACACCCTACAACAATGAGTCATTTGGTGCTTCAAGCACCAGAGAGGCCACAGCTTCACTTTCCATTCAGGACTTTTTGGAGTCCAAGTACAGTAGGAGTGGGCAGTATCGTCACGGTATAGTTGATTTTTTATCAACATCAAATTATCATGTAAGACATTTTCTGGAAACTCAATTGATGGATCAACTAGTAAATATAAACATCTGGCTTCGGCTAATCAAGCTCATTTTAATGCTAATTTCAATTTGACGAGTCTTTAGGCAGAAAAAGGAAATGCATAAAGAACTAGGGCTGGCTATTGACAATGGTGTATACATCACCTAACCTGAAACATTTTTGTAACTATTTTTAAAAATCAACTTTTCAAATGCATACAGACCCTTTTTTATTTAAAAAAAAAAAGTCAAACTTCTCAATGCATCAGTGTTCATTATAAAACGTTTGTCCACATGAATATAAGGATATATATATATATCCTTATATTCATTACATATATATATATATATATATATATATATATATATATATATATATATATATATATATATATATATATATATATATATATATATATATATATATATATATATATATATATATGACCAAGTTTTTAATACCAACTTTCAATACATTGAGACTTTTGAATACATATGCTGATGTGATGGACACATCTCATGCAATTTAAAACGGCATTTAGACCTTCATGTTAGGAAATAAAACTTACAAAAGTAGGATTAAATACTAACTTAAATAAATGGAATGTGGAAACTAAATGTAACAGTCGAATGCTCTTTAAATCTGGAAACTAGACAACGTGATTTTGATTTGTCTCCTGAAAAAAAAAAAAAAAACGAGGCTACGATGGCATTGTTTGTCGTGTCAACATGCACATGCAGCACATAATCAAAGAGTACCTAAAGGAGCCAATCACCTTTGTCATTTTTTTGTAATGCACACATTGACTTGTGGCGGGTGACACGTTCACCATTCGTTTCCGCCTTGCTGGGCCAATTAAATGGCCTGTTCTAATTCTGTTTGACAACGGCTGGCCGCGCAGCAGAAAGCAGATTAAAGACATGAGAGGTTGGTCCCACAAGCTGTTTGTTTCTAATCGCTTCTTCCATGGATCAATTCACTCAATAGACCAGCCGCTATGTGCATGACAGGCAAAGCCACGGCCGTATTACAGTTTTCTTGCCATTTTCATTTGGAATGTATTTCTCTGGTCCTGTAGACATGGTCTCTCATTAGAGAAGAAATGAGCTGTTACTCACTGCACAGTGTCAAAATGGCTCTACAGAACTCCAAATAATGCCCACACTGATTATTCATTAGCCAGACTTCATTAAAGTTTTCAAACATCCGTTCTTTGCATGTTCCTGTATCTAGATACAGTATTTAACAAAGTGTAAATAATAATATGCTTGGACCAACACACTTTGTCAATTGACTGTTTGTATTGCGGAGCCTTTGAGGGGAAGATAAAATGCTATCTGAAATCACACACTGGGGCGGCATTATGCTGCCGATGTTTGTTTGGTTCAGTGGGAATTAACAAAGCTGGTGCAACGGCGGATCTTCTTCAGTGTTGCAGAATCTCTGTATGAAAAGGGCTTCGGTTGTTGGAGATGAATTGCTAGCATTTAAATTGGAAGAGTACCCATTAAACCCTGGCTTTGTATTCCCTGTACTTGGTACCAAAGTACCTCCTATCTTTCTGGGAAACCCTGAATGAAATTCAGAGGAAATTGTCAAGTCGAAAAATGAAGCATCACCAAACATATGTGTTGTAACTCTGTTATGCTGTTCATTCTGTGCTCATGACATCTATCACACTTCTGTCCATCCTGATCGAAGATCCTCCTCTGTTGCTCTCCCTAAGGTTTCCTCCTCTTTTCTCCCCGTTAAAGGGTTTTTTTGCAGAGTTTTTCCTGTTCCGGGTTCCGGGACAGAGGATGTCGTATGTGTACAGATTGTAAAACCCTGTGAGGCAAATTTGTGATTTTGGGCTATACAAAAACAAATTGAATTGAATTTCAGTATCATGTACACTTTGTCTGGGATTTGACCTTCTTAGTATGTGCCTTGGAAGACATCAGTGTAAGCCACTCGATAAATTCATCTTCTAATCTTTGTGGAATCACTCTGAACTCTCGTTCTCTCCATCTAGAAGGATCTGACAACTGACATGATGTATGCTTGTCTGCTTTTCTTCAACTATGTCACTTATTTAGAGTGATGCTAACCACTGACTGTTTTTTGTTTGTACTTGTCCTTAACAGAAATTATATTATATAGGATCTATTGAGCAGCAGCGGAGCCAAATGAAATGAAATCCTTTATTGTTGTCGTGCTCTTCCTCCCTGAATCACTGAGGGTTTGTGTAAGTCGGCTGTTTTGAATAGCTCATAGGTTTTTAAAGGGCCAGCAGAGACCAGATGTTAATGACTACGACCTATATGCTGTAGCAACAGGTTACAAATCAAAGTTGAGCTCTCCATTTATTCCAGAGCTCCAATCGTGTTTTTGTTTAACTCTTTTCTGTTCCATTAAAAAAAATACCATTAGCGAGTTCTCAGTGCTATTTGTACAAACAAATGAGCAACACTTCAACGACGACTCGCCGACGATGCAGCTGGCCACGCTTGTCCGTTCTCTTGTTTTCGTCGCATGCAGTGTGAACATGGCAATAGACCGAGATTAGGTGAAAAGCTGTGCAAATGTTAAATGAATGATAAGTAAATGGTGTTTGGTCAGAGTTCTCCCTGTGGGTTTCACTTGTGCAGTCGCATCGTCTAAAGCAGCTGGTGAGCTCAGCAAGGAGGGAGATAGCGTTTGCATGACAGACGAGCGAGCAGTGGTGTTCAAAGGAGAGGGAAGACTAAAAATGCCAACTTGATAAGAAGGGAAATAATGTGTTTCTCCTTTCTAAACCGATGCTTGTAGTTTACAATTTAGTTGTCATTTCTCACTCTAGGATGATGTATCAGTCATGACAGATCATTATTTTTTGATCCCAATGACCGCTACAAAAAAGGACTGTGTGGGCGACCAAACCTCTGTTGCTATCTATACAAGTGCAAATTAGGCAACGCACCTTTTTGTTAGCCTGTGTCTCCATGACAACTCCTTTGTTCTTAATGCTTTTGAAACCTGCTTCTATGATAAAAAGGCAACTTGAAAATTCAGATTGAGCGTGTGAGAGTGTAAACTAAACTTCATAGTGATTTTAGTCAATGAATCCACTGCTACGAAGGTGGTCCATGGATGTTTGTTTTATTTAGTCATGATATTAGAGTGAATCATAAATGGAGAAAAGAGAATCTAAGTGAGTAATGATGGGGTCACTAATGAGATGCCTAGAGTGAACCTAGTAGTATTCAGTTTCTTTAACGGGGGTCGGTCCACAGTGTGCAATGCAACAACCGCCGTAAACATAAAATGTCTTGTCACTGTTGGTCCCCATGAAATCAAGGGCAGGATAAATGTTGTAAGCAGGCTTCTGATGTTTTTAGATTTTATCAGCGGAATCAATTAACATAAATTCAGTGAGTTAAAACTAAAGCAGACTAAAGTGTTGGCTGTTATCTGGAGAATGTTTGCAAGCCAGCTTCTGTTTGCTGAGCCAAAGAAAAACTGACGTTCTGGCAAAAGATAGGAAAGTGACCATAAATGATCTAGCGTTAGATGCTACTCCTCTGCTCAATCAGTGAAACTATATTATTAGCTAACGTAAGGTTGGCTCACAGCCAGAGTGAGACAGATAGCTGTCAACGGGATCAACGTACGGGATATCTGCTATCCTCAGCTGTATTTGTCAGAAGTGACCTATCAGCAGTTTTTCATGACACTTGTATAAATATAATGATGATTTTTGAATTTTTTTTTTAAGTAATTGTAAGTATTTCAGTATTGTATTATCTCACTCATTTTTTAGATGCATGTATGAAATCTTCTTTATTCTTTGATGTAAAATACTGATAATACTTGTGCTTGGTGCCATAGTTCGGCCCTGGTCCAACTAAAGGCTGCACTCTTTTTAAAAGATGATTCTGGCTCAAGCACTGCGTTAATGGAGTAATGTTCCATGGAAACATCCAGATGATATCTTGGTAGTCCTGCTGTGTACCGGGTAGTTTTAAAGGAAAGAGAACTAAAATGTTCGATGCTTTATACTGTAACTTAACCCGTGTCTGTGATATTGTGTTTGAGAACACATACCACAGAATATGCGTCTCTGTTAACCAGCCTGATATACCCGTATAAACACCTGAGCTACTGGCCCTGCACCCCACCCCTCAGCCCACTCCACCCCCATCACCACTGGGGCTGCTAATTGGATGTGGCAGGGAATTGCGGTGCACTTGCCTTGCAGCGACTTGTACCCTATAACCATACACAAATCGATCTGACATGTGGTATTATATTCAATTACCAAGCGGTGCAGTGACAGGGAAAAGGATTTGCTCAACCCCCCCACCTCTCTGTCTCACACACCCTCCCAGACCAGCTGGAGAGCAGAGGGATGTTCAGCCAAGCAACAGGAGATGCTGCTCCATCCGAGCTATCCGTCAAGCAGGGGTTTAAGACCAGCCTGCAGCTAGCCGCCTCTCCCTGGAGATGGCTTTCAGTATACACATAACCCTCTGATGACTTATTCCATGGAGGCCAGAACAACCCATTCCCCTCAAAAATGCCTGTATATTTACAAGTATAACTGTTGTATAGACAACGGTAGTTTACTACATTTAGACTCGGTGTGATGTGAATTACAGCTGCAAGCTAGATCACATTCATTAGTCATTTGTAATCTGTGTCAAGTCGGCGTTGTTTTGATCAGGGAATGCAGCAGACAAAAAACTGAATGTGGTCAACAGAAGCTCCGCTTAGCCATCGCAGCCTCTTTCAGGTATGGGCTGTCGCAGTATGAGTGGAGTGTTTCACTAGCACTGTTGTCTTTTAGCTGCTATCTGCTTTTGTGTCAGGAATGGAAACTGACTGTAGCTGTGTCTGAAATCAGTCCTTTGTTCACATGTTCATCATTCCTTGTAAAATAGACCCTCTAGTTTCCTGTGTAGTGGGCAGTCTATTGATTATGACACCTGCCAAATCACCTATCTAATGCGACACATTGCATTGAGGTTGTTAGAAAATATTTTAATTTCCCTCTGGACATTTTTATGGGCAATATTTTGCAGAATGATTGCTGACGTATGACTTAACCCCCCCCCCCCCTGCAATAACCTTAAAATGTCCTACTGATTGAAGATGTAATTAGTAAAATCTCTTGAACTGAATAATAAAGTAGGCTGTGCAGCAAATCTGTGAGCTACTTACAACCTAAACAAGATGAGAATGTCCTCATGAAGAGCAAATACTTGGATTTTGTCAGATCAACTCTCTCTGAACATGTCAGTTGGCCACAAACCCCATTTTTAACATATTCACATAAGCTAATTTTAGATTTCTGGACAAGAATAAGGATATTTTTTAAATTCAACTTTTCCAGGCCGTAGTCAGGATCATTGGCAGTTTACAGTTGTAATGCTGAATAGTGAATAATTGCCAATTTATTTTCTTCGAGAACACAAACACCGACCAGTGTGAGGTTCAATGCAAGTTTATCAAAATGAACCCAGCAGGTGGTGCGCCTGGTTGAAAAAATTTGGTGGATAAAGCATGGTCATACTGGAGAGGAGCAGTGTGATGTGTTTTGAAATGAGCTGTATGTTAACCAACTTTTTTACCTTTTTGGAGTTATAACGCATCAAAATTAAGTAATGTCTTTCAGAAAATGCTGCAGCGTCTCTTTATTTGAAATTGAGATTTATACCAAGGGTCAAGGATTCAGGACCTTTTCATGCCTCCGTGCCGGTGACCGCCCTGGACAGAGGCATTATGTTTAGGGTTGTCCCTAGAAAGACAATGTCTTAAAATTTGGCACACGCATCCACTTGGACACAAGGATGAGCTGATCGGATTTTGGTAGTCAAAGGTCACTGTGCCCTTTTAAAACACGTAAAACGGGTCAAATCTAGTCATTCAGGTCAATTTGGCAGCTATTTCTTTTCAGCTCAGCATTTCAGCTGTGAAATTTCAAAAGCCTTGTGCGCAAGCCAAAAATCAAATATGAAAGTAGCAGTTTTCTGTTGGATCTCTATATGGATTAGCTAGGTTACTGCTCTATAATTTATGTTATTTAGCAATGCTAGGGGTGGCAGTGTCGGCCGGCTGACCCATCACTAAGGGTACATCCCAAGTCTCTTAATTGCATCCCCATTTCCCTAACTTGCATCCTTTCCATGCGAGGAGAGAGGAAACAAGGAAATATTTTTTTAAGAGACATGAGACGTCCTTTCCTCAGTTGCGTCATGTGAAGCGACGTCTGTTTCTGGTCTTTATGGTCTCAATCTCTAGTTTCAAGTCTTCTTCAATACAGCATGATGTTCATTTAGTAAATTATGGTCCATTTAGAGTCAAACAGACCATAATGCAGGGGATGCTTTAGGGCGGGGCTACACGGTGATTGACAGGTCACTACCACGGCATTGTCTGGTAGTCCTCCATGTTTTCCTCTTACAACTTCAGCCCTTTCACCGTGTGTTTTCAGTTGATGAAAGTTGATTATAACCTTTCATTTCTTCTGCCTGTGAGTCTGTTTTTCATACTGTGGACAAATGTTGTCAATGTGAAAGCATCATAACTGTGCAAGATGCAGGCACAACACTTCAAGGTTATGTGGTTGAGATCAAAATAAACGGTGCGTTCAAAGATGGGTGTGGAAAATATAATTGAATTAACACACCCCAGAAATATATGTTCAAAAAAAGGCTCAGTCATTTCTTAAAACAGCTGCTCAAAACAGGAGGAAATATTGATTTGTTTGGGACTATTTTCAGTGTTTGATTAATCCACATTTAATGCTCTTGTGAGTATTTTGGGGCAGCGGGACTTTGTATGTATAAACATTGTTTATTTCATGTTCATTTCATTCTTATTTGACAGAGCAGACCATGTGATTCATCAAGTTTATTTGTGTGTGTGGTATCCCATTAATGTGAAAGTGTAACAGAAAGTGAAATTGAGGGTTTTATTGCATTGAGTGTTTTATTCAGGGATCAAAGGAAGACTTGTCTGGGTTTTGGTCCCGGAGGTAAAAAAGGGAACTTTAAAGCAGTGATAGCTGCCATTTGAACATATTAACCTTTAATTTGTTCTCTGTGGCAGTGTAGATAAAAGAGACTGGATTTGCTGAAATATAGTGAATTACTCCATTTACATCTGGCCAGTTCAGGGTTGCTACGTTCTTTGTTCTCCTTTCCTGCTCAGAGACGAGGAACCGAGAGCTGCTTGTTGTCTTAGTCGATGTTAACGAGGTTAGTCCAGTCACTGCTGCTCAGCCCTGAGAGAGAACTCTTCTACACAACAAATTGGTGAAGCCCCACATAACTACTTTCTCTCAGGAAAGTCAGGCGAGAAAAGAGTCCTGTTTTACTGTCTCTGTTACTTCAAGGAAATATGGGACTCGTCTCCCAAACTGTCATTATTAAATACTTTCCAAACCCTCTGATCCTTCTCCAAACCTTTATGTTTTGCAGCTACTGAGGGGATTCTGTGTTCAGTCTGAGCTCTAGAATATAAAGAGCACACACTGACATACTTTAACACCCCTTTGTATGAACTGGTCTTTCAACCTCTGCTCAACAGTTAGTTTTAACTCATGTTTTAACTCATGTTTTAAGTCATGTCTGCAGTCATCTGGTTCAAGGATTCAAGGATCATTTATCGTCATTATTAGCCAGAAGTCTTATTTCATCCATCCTATTTTCCTGCGACCGAACCTCAGACTGCTACAAGTAGGCTGGGTAGTGGAGTGCCTCAGGTCCTAGCTGGGTTAGCTTAGCTTCCATCACGGCTCACCTCCCTGCGGCAGTTCGGTTGCGTTTGGTCCGGCAGGTCTGGCTAGGTTGTCGGCCGTGGGCGTCTTGAGGGCCGCTGCACCTTTTCCACTGCTGAGTGTATTCTGTCATATGCCATAAGTACTCCAGCTTAACCTGCAAAATCTACGGTGGCATATTCCAGAAATATATGTTACGCAAATAGTCGTCATTCTCCGAGTTTAGTTTCTTCAGAGAAATGTTAAAGAACATAACAGAAAAATTGTGTCTATTTTTTTCTGAAAGCTCGGGTTGAATCGGGGAACACTCTGACATATGCAATGGTGACGAGGGCTCTTGCTCTGCTCGTCCCCATGACGGAAGCTTCTCTGCTGAGATGGACCGCTCTTTCAGTTTAAAGGCTTTCATTTTCAAGGATTCTTTAATTTTATTTCCAAAACAAATACAAAAAAACGCTTGAATATCCCAACACCAAAATTGAAATCCAAACACATTTCAATAAAACATTCGACCCTTTGAGTGGGTGTCTCATTCCTTGAAGCAGTCCTGTATACAAAGTGCTACAAATGCTTGTAGCGGAGAAGGCCTTTATTACAATCCCAAATGTGTCACTAAGGGCTTCAGAAACTGTACAGACTCCTTTCTTTCACACTGGAAGACTACTTTTTAACAAAGAGTTTATTTAACATTTAGGTAAAGAAGTATTTTTTCAGGTTGTAAGACGTAATGTTCCGTTTTAAAATGCATGTCTCTTTCTAGACTTTTTAAACTATGCTATGCTGCCAGGCATGGTTTCCTGGGCACACTCTCCAGCATTAAACATGCTATTTATACTGATAGGAATGACGGGTAGACCTTAAGGCTGAGTCCCTACTGCTTGGGTCAAAGTCCGGCCCAGGGCCCTTTGCTGTCAGGCCCTCTCCTGCCTTTCCCGTCTGTTTCTCACAATCTTGTAAGGTGTAATATGCCCCAAAAATGTCTCAAATAATGATAGGAATGATGGCCAACATAATGAATATAAAACCCAGGTGGGGTTATTGTAGTGCTCAAACCTCCAGCTTTATATCTTTGAAACCAGTGGTGCTGTTGGAGAGCAGTAGTCTGTCTCACTGGAGTTCTGTGTGCACTGACATATAATTAGGTACATAGGAGTGTCTGTGACTGTGTGCATATATTGGTGGTGTAGTGTGCATAAAAGGGAGATTGCCATTATTTGCTCTTCAGAAGAATAGACTCGTATGCTCACCTTTGTAAATCTATTATAGGCACAATTGCCACATTGCAGCCGGAGGTACAAACTGTTGTGTCGTGGTGTTTTGCCCTGTTAAAGGGCGTTCGTAGTGGGTTATTAATTGTTGCGTTATATCCATGATTGGAGGTCCCTCTCAATACACTTAAGACAGCTAGCTCCGACAGTAGCGCTCATAGCGGCGAACAATATATTCTGCTGCCTGTTGAAGAGTTACAGCAGTTGTTTCGGCTATGCACCAGTATGACGGTGTGTGAAAAATTCACATCATATGGGAAATTAAAACCGGTATACCGCCCAGCACTACCGTGTTGAATCTATGCCACAAAGTCTGCAGGCTGTTCTGGGGCAAAGGGCCCTATCCAATGAAGACAGGTCGACCTAATATAGTGGCATATGAGTGTATGTACACCGTGTGTGTAAAGGTTTTAAAAACACATTGAAATGTAGAGCTTTAAATATTTGCATGTCGGACTGATGCTTCGCAGGATTGATAATGCTGACTGACTGACTGAATTGATGGTTGCATATTGTGGATAAGCGTGCTTTTCCACTTTCAATATCCTGGTCAATGTTGTAGTCATCTCCTGTTGTTGCAGACAGCCTTGAGACCAGAACCTTGCTCCACACTAAGTAATGGTCAGCCTTCACGCTCTCCCCCAGAGCAACCTGTTGCCTCTACAATGTTATCGTCTTCGTGGAAGAGCTGTAACATGGGCAGATCAGATTAAACCTTGAGACACACACACACACACACAGACACACTCTCAAACTCAAAACACGAGACAAGAGTACTTAAAACATCGGAGAACATGCAAAGCTTTGAAAATGATTCATATTTTGAGATCATTGGATAGCAAGAACTACTAACCCAGTATATGAATGGTTCAAATTAGTGTCACAAAGAGAATATTATATTGTAATCTTCTCAAACAAATATCTTGCCTTGGATGTTGGGGTTGTCTTGCTAACAAAGCCATGTAGCGCAGTAAAACATGAATATGATTGAATGGAATGGGCCTTGTTTTTCTATTCTTATCCTAAACTTCATACTGTTTCTGTGATGCTTGTTCATCAAGCTTTCTTAACTGCCAGTGAGAATATTATGCAGTTGGTGTTGTCACATTGTTGGTGCAACAATGTGACATGTACAAAGAGCCTGAAGGTGCGTTCACACCGGACGCGTCGATTTTTTGACGCGCGTCGAGATTACATACAAAGTCTATGCACAGACGCGATGAGACTGGTGCGCCGCGATTTTGCGATGGCGCGCGGGACGCGTTTTTGCATTGGACGCCGCAAAATCGCCAACGCGTGAGTTGAAATTTTTCAACTTCTGCGAAATAATCGCGTGACGCTGTGGCGCGATAGCCTATCAGCGTTGAGTTGCTCCCCCTGTCATCACTGACTTCCTGCCGTTGTTGAATCAGGAAATAAATACTGTAGCCGTCTGTGTTCACCGAGAGCTCTACGATACCTCATATCAACAGAGACCGGACCAAACTGTGTGTGTGTGTGTGTGTGTGTGTGTGTGTGTGTGTGTGTGTGTGTGTGTGTGTGTGTGTGTGTGTGTGTGTGTGTAAACCATATGGTACAAACAATGAATAGACGCTGCTGTATTTACGTCTACATGACGTTATTGAGTGCTGGTGGAGCTGCTACGATGTTAGCATAGCCTAGCACCGATCCATCACAGCTCCATTGAGAAGACAAGTAGCCTACAAATCGGCATCATTACGTAGTTATTTCGGAGTCCCTTTTTGTCGGAGAAGACAAGTACAAATCGGCATCATTACGTAGTTATTTCGGAGTCCCTTTTTGTCGGTTTATTGCCGTTGAATCACAGCCAAATCAGTTTATTTTGTGTTCCTACAGCTGTAGTAAACAGCGACCTGTGGCTTGCTAGACACAGTGAATACAGCTCGATACAATCCACGGAGCTCCTCTGAACAATATTATGAACCAGACATGACGGCGTTTGGCATTCCGACGTTTGAGGAACTTCCACAACACGGACAAAGCAGCAATTGTCCTTATTCCTTTCATGGTTGATAGCGGAAAGAAATGACGACCAGGTGAACGGCTTCCAGTCAATAAACCACGCCCCCTCTCCGGCGCTACGCGATTTTGCGGTGTTTGGTGTGAACACGACCGGCGGCGCGTTGGACGCGATTTTTTCAGTGCATCAAAAAAATCGACGCGACCGGTGTGAACGCAGCATGAGGCAGCTGTCGGAGTGAGAGCATTTTCAAATCATCTATCAAACTACATAGACTGCTATGCCAAAACATGGCAATAAAAAAATGAAAAGCAAAGCAATTTATGGTGACATTTATTCTCCACATACATCCAGATTAAGGCATCATGATCTTTAAATCAACATGCGTTTGAGTAAAAAGGCAGACAGTCCTGGACTACTTACTAAATTCCAAATACGAGAAAATTGGTGAATATGCCAAATAGTCACTTGTACAAGCCGTCTAACAACAAATCGGTAGTATTTGATAGGGAAACACACCAGGGCCCTGTTCCACGTAAGTGGTTCAGCAAAGTCGATCAAATGTCCCATTAGCCAGCCTAAATTAACGAGATGATTGATGTCAGGCTATGTCGGTTTCTCCAAGGCTAATCCGCTCTCAAACAGTCTCGTTAATTTGAACCAGACGATCAGGATCAGGATAATTGCGCGTGCCCGTCCTACGTCAAAAGGGGGAAGCGTCGATCACCGAAACCATGATGTTCTAACAGTACAATGTCAAATAAACTCAAAGAAAGAGCCTCTTTGTTCTCCGCTGACGAGCAGGAGATGATCATGAACGCATATGAGGATTTCAAGACCATAATCACGGCAAAATCGAACACCGCCACCGCTGCGAGGGCTAGACAGGAAGCACGGCAAGATATCACAGACAAGTTAAATGCGTAAGTGTTGGGAAAATGTATCAGCTAATTTTAATGCCTCATCACCCCAATCAATCAGATGATATGTCTTTAAATGTGCCTGCTGGCAGTAGGCTTCATGAATGCATCATCCAATGAGATCTATAGCGACAATAATTATCTCAACTCTTTCAGAATAAGTAGATAAAAACAAGCCCAAAGAGGATCTAACTGATACTCATTAATATGAGGATATATGTACTGTATGCCCTTATGTATCATGTAGCCTACTATATATGTGTATATACATGTATGTGTAGATTACCATATAGAACTAGTTTGAATATGTGTGTGTGTGTGAGAATATGGGCGGATCAGTATGTGTATTATTCATAATCAGACATTGAATCAATTGAAGCAGTGAAGATAAATAGTGTGTGATTCTCTCTATTCTTATCATGAGTCCACCTTAATCATTTTCTACAATAATGATGTGCTGGTGTACTAATAACACTGTCATATCATTATGAGTGCTTTAACCCCATGTATGCAACCCAAGAGGACATGGGAGCAAGTAAACACTAAGCACAATCACATTATTCAGAATGCTGAGTCAATACAATATGTGCCATGGTAATGTGTGAACACATCCATAAGTTTATTAAGCGCCAAATAAACTTTACGAACAGCACGGCATGCAGCGGCTTTCCCCATGTTCTCCGCATCGCCGACACTGTACTAAAATGTAGCACTCGCAGAACAGCGCAAGGCTGCATCCAGTCTGTGAGACAGTCAATGCTCGGCTGCGGCGTGTGGTGTTCAATGTATGGCTCGAGAAGGTCTGTAAATAAATGATTCCTTGTCGGCAGAATCGATAGCGCTCGTATAGGAAGTCATCATGATGTGATAACGGATCTTGGCGATGTGGAAGAACTCTCCCTATAAAACGCTAATCTAACTAATATCGCTCCTTCATCAGTGGATCTCTGAGGAAGGGAGCTGCACATTAATGCAATAGAGGCTTCTTAGTTTGCTCCGCTGGTTTTAAGGATCACCGTGTGTCTCACTTTACATGCATTTCCGGAACTCCCGTATAACCCCCAGTATATGCGCAAGCGCATTAGACTACCGTATATGACAGGAGCTGCCATTTTTTCCGGGGGAGTGACCATCTTATCCAGCTACCTTCACTGAGCCTGCGCTGGATGCAGGCTCAGTGAAGCTCAGTCAAGCTTTTGGATGTGTTGCCATGGTCATTTTGCCGAACTTGCTTCGTGGAACCGAAAAGCCTGATCTACGTCATCTTATCCTGAAAAGTATCCGGCTAACTAAGTTAGACACGTACGTGGAACGGGGCCCAGTAGGCTTCAGAATGCAATGTTTATTTGTTGTGATTAACATGGCAGCATTGTTTGTTCAAGCGTTATTTTTTCTCCCTGCACATCATTGATAATACACATACAACCGTGGGGGCGACCGTGGCTCACTGGGTTAAGAGGGTCGTCCGCAGGGTCAACGGTTCGATCCTTGACTGGGACATGTCACGTGTCGAAGTGTCCCTGAGCAAGACACTGAACCCCCGGCTCCCCGGGCGCCTATCATTGGCAGCCCACTTTCCCCCTGTATACAGGGATGGGTCAAATGCAGAAGTCAAATTTCGTGTATATGTATATGACAATAAAATCCTAACTTTAACTTTAACAAAGGTTAAACCATAGTTTTCGCCAGGCCATATCACTTTTTGTCTAGTAACTAGGCTACTAGTTCTGCTCAGAACGTGGCTCGTGGTCCCGGCTGAGTCATCTGTACAGCACCCTCCTCGCCACTTCCAGGGGTCGTGAACTTAGTGCTTGCTTTGTCTTCTCTTCCTGCTTGGAGTGACTGTTGACTGACTTTTTTGCCGTGTCATCCCCATTGATATTCATTCAACCGATGCGTTTATGATTAAATTATTTACTAGAGCGCTGTGTAAAAATACTGTTTTAGTAAAAGTCCTGCATTCAAAATGTTAAGTAAAATAAGAAAGGTATGAGCATCAAAATATACTTAAAATGCCCAAAAATAAATGCTCATTATGCAAAAACTTACATAAAATGGAACTACTCAAGTAAAGGACAAGTACCTCAAAATTGTACTAAAGTGCAGTACTTTAGTAACCTAGATGTACTTAGCCTCCTGGACTCCTTTAGCGGGTCTGAGATCCACCTACCAAAGTATCTCAAAATCCTTTGGGGAACACTGAGACTACAGTGAATTTGCACCTCCACCCACATCCCATGTGCCATCTTGTGTAGATTATCTGCTCATTCATAGCCAGTCCTAACTCAATCACTGCCTTCCACCAGAACCGTAACAAATGACAGCAGGGGAAATTACAGTCATTTGTCTCCGTCTACCCACATCATGTTGGCCCTCCCTTTCTGTCTTCTAAACCAGGACACCTGTACAATCTTCATCCTCTTACTATTCCTCCTCATTTATTTCTTTCTCTGTACTAGGAAAGATCCTACCATATATGTCTCTAGTATGTAAGCTGACAATTTCCCCCAATCACAGTTAAGATCGCATGGGTTTCCATACACCGCTGATCACCAGCATATGACGCACGAATGTCTTGCTACTGTAAATAAGCTGTCCTTTGATAGCGGACCTGTCAGGCGTAAAGCAGGTCACCTCCACATCACAACAGGTGTGTTGGGGGATATATGACTTGGACTGTGTGCGGTGGCTGTTATTAAGGCAGCTGGGAGTGGGGGTATAATTGCAGCTCTTTCTTCTACGACAGAATTGCTGCTTTCAGTTTGAGTCAAAATGCTGGAGGCAGATGTCAGTGTTTCACTTGAGTTATTTGTCAACTCAAGCTTTCTTTTCATTCTTATTATTTTGCATCTGGGCAAAACCGATTTGCTTGTTTGTTTGTAGACCTTTAACATGAAGAAATTCATAAAGACATACAGTATGTCTATGAAGTTAACGCAAATTGTTCTGGTTAAGCTATTACATTTTACTAAAATAATAACAGAAACGTATGTGTAAATAATGGAACTGTGTATGTGCCTTCCTCTTTCTGTCAGAATACCTTTTTCTTTGTTAATCACTTTTAAATCTGTGTTCATTTTACTAGTATTTTCATTGTGTTGAGCCAAAGTGTTAATGGACATTCATTGTGGTTGATGCATTGCTTACCCAGGTATGTTACCAAACATCTCAAACAAGTAAATCGTTGATATTCATTAATAAAACCAAAATCATTAATAATCCAAAATTTTTAAAATGAGGAAAACCCTTCGCCAGTGCGCCAATTCACCAACTTCTTATGACAACCTTATAGATTACCATAGATACAAAGTTTACAAAACATTACCATGATCTTTTTAGAAAGCGTTTTTTGAAAAATGCAATATTTACACCTAGTGGATACAAAACTGTACAAGTTGATGATAGTAGATCATAACTACCAAGCAAACAATGTTACAACCACCCTTTCAAAACACAGTATGCTCAGATCTCTGCTGCTGTGGCTCGGGGTAGAGCGGGTCGTCTTCCAATTAGGTCGGCGGTTTGATCCCTGGCTCCTCCAGTCCGCATGTCGAAATATCCTTGGACAAGAACCCCAAATCGGTGGGCAGGTTTAGTGTGTGGACATGTAATGTACAGTGCTTTATGTGATCGGAAGACTAGAAAGGCACTATACAAATTTACCATTCACCAAATCTCCTCCAGTTCTTAATATCTATAATGTACCATAAATGTGAATAAAGTTAGAAACATTAGGATAAATAACAGCTGCTTTGTACTGAAAACGGGAGTTAACCTCTTGCTTTTGATAATTCATGTTCTTGCACACCACAATCCTATCACTACATCAAGTAGAAGAGTTATGAACTTGGCCTATGACCTTTAAATGAATTCCGGTCTTCATCGGAACTTTTCTCTGTATGCATCAGACGGAGGTTATCAAGGCGCCGTGTGGCAGCGTCGGGATGACGTTCAGGCACGTTCCTGCCAGCGAGGGCGATGCGGTGCATGTCAGCATTGAGACGGTGACGCCCAACTCTCCTGCTGCCTTGGCAGACCTGCAGAGGGGTGATCGTCTCATCGCCATAGGAGGTTTGAAATGTTTGATAATTGTTCGTCAGCAAAACATTTCTGAAAATGTCTGTTCTTCACACTACTGATGGAAACCTTTTTTTCCTGTTCTTGAACATTTGACAGGTGTCAAAGTAACATCCTCGGTTCAAGTGCCCAAACTGCTGAAGCAGGCTGGAGAGCGGGTGGTGGTACTTTATGAGAGATCTGTTCGTCACCAGACTCCCTCCTCTTATGGAAGCCTTGGGACTCTTCAGGAGGGGTTTGGGCAGCTGGAGGAAACTTCGCAGCCAGGGGCTTTTGAGGAAGACCCAGCCCCCATCACCACCCTTTCTGACATATCCGACAGCAAAGACATGGACTCTGAGTTTGAAGAGTTGATTGTAGACTCCAAACCTAGCCAGACTGGTGGCCCTAACAGCAGCACCACAAATACCAGTGATACTAAGGAGGATTCCTTACTTACAGTAAACCAAAGCCCCAAAAGGACTGTGGCCAACCTGGCCTCGAAGCCCCTTGGTACCATATCACCCATCCTTAACCGCAAGTTGAACCTGGTGGGTCTCCAGTCACCACTAAAGCCCCAGCCCAAAGAATCACCAAAGCCCTCACCACATAAATCCCATAGTGATCCAATGGAGGGTCTGCAACGCCCCACTGTCCCTCCCCCACCTCCTCCTTCTCGCCCCCCAGTGCCGCCAAGACCTCAGATACGGTTGACATCAGCCTCCTCAGAAACCAGTATTTTGGAAGGCATTGATTCTTTTACAACTACTAATGTCCCTGTTGGTCCTACTATGACTAACACCATCAGCACTACTGAAAAATCTCCAGAAAAATCTCCTCTGACTGGAGCCAATGAAGATAAGATCAGCACGGAGAGGATGTGTGTCAAACAGGCTGAGGCAAAGCAGTCTACCAGGCCGGCAGAGTCCAGTGATGAACTGCCAGTCCCTTCCACTGTGACCAGCAGCAACAAAGCTGATCATGCAAAGGACAAAGCATCAGAGAGCTCCTGCAGCACACGG
The DNA here is from genome assembly GCA_028022725.1 of Lycodopsis pacificus. Taxonomy (NCBI): domain Eukaryota; kingdom Metazoa; phylum Chordata; class Actinopteri; order Perciformes; family Zoarcidae; genus Lycodopsis; species Lycodopsis pacificus. The sequence goes on along the minus strand of CM051699.1, from coordinate 3,290,755 downwards.
GACAGTCTAGAGGACCATTCCCTCTGGGAATCCCCAGAAACCATGTTTCGTAACCAGACAGCACGCTGGCCTAAGGCCTCTGTCCTGTTTGAGGTAGAGGGCAACCATAAGTACCTTAATGTAGCTCTGTGGTGCAAAGATCCCTTTAAGCTGGGCAGTTTGTTGTGCCTGGGTCATGTCAGCCTCCAGCTGGAGCATATAGCCCTGGAATGTATGGCCACATCTTCAGCTGAGTACCAGAGCACCTTCAGGTTGGGGCCTCCAGAGCCCAGAGCTAATGTCAGTCGCACTGCACTACGGAGCCTCAGCAGCCACAAGGGCTTCAATGAGACGCTGTGTTATGGAGATGTTACTCTGAACTTCTGTTACGCAGCTGAGGGTGACTTTGAGTATCCAGGAGGGCTGGCAGAAAGGGAGCGAGAGGGGAGTCTCCAGGATGAGGATCTAAGGGAGCGGGAGCATATCCCCACTGCACAGCGCGATGACTTGGCCTACAGCGCCATGCAGTTGGCGGAGCTTCGTCACAACTTCCAGGACACCCAGTTCCAGAACCCCACGTGGTGTGAATACTGCAAGAAGAAGGTTTGGACCAAGGCAGCCTCTCAGTGTATGATCTGCGCCTACGTTTGCCACAAGAAATGCCAGGACAAGTGCCTCGCTGAAAATCCCTTCTGTGTGGCAGCAACTGAACGTCGCGGAGCTGACCCTGAAGCCAAATCCACCATTAACCGGGCCACCACTGGCCTCACACGTCATATTATCAACACCAGCTCCCGCCTGCTTAACCTCCGCCAGGTGCCCAAGACTCGGCTAGTTGAGCAGGTGGCTGATGTGGTGCCTGGAGTGGTGGAGCCCTCACCTAAGCATACACCTAACACTTCAGACAATGAGAGCAGCGATACTGAGACCTACACGAGTGGCACCAGCCCCTCAAAGCAGCCTGTTGGCAGTGGTGGCAGTAATAAACTTGTACGCAAGGAAGGTGGGTTAGATGACAGTGTGTTCATTGCGGTGAAGGAGATAGGCCGCGACCTGTACCGGGGGCTGCCCACAGATGAGCGCTCTCAGAAGCTTGAGTTGATGCTGGACAAGCTGCAGCAGGAAATTGACCAGGAGCTGGAGCACAATAACGCCCTGCTGCTGGAGGAGAGGGAGGCCACAGATGCCCGGCGCAAGGCCCTAATTAGTACTGCCCTGGCCAAGTCTGGGGAGAGACTCCAGGCCCTCACACTGCTAATGATCCACTACCGAGCAGGAATTGAGGACCTGGAATCAGTGGAGAGCACCTCTCCTTCAGAGCAGCAAGGCTTTAAAGGCAAAGAAGAAGGCCTGGAGGAGGAGGCCCTGATGGGGACAGAGGTCTATGACAGTGACATATGCAGCCCCGTGGAGGTGCAACTGCTGGATGACATTACGGAGGAGCAGATCTGTGTGGAGGCACTCCACTAAATAGACTAGAAAGGAGAAAGAAGAGGAAACGTGGACTTGGGGCTCGTGCCTCCAAATTACATTGTGTCCAGTTTGTCTATGGGGATTAGGAAATTTCAGCAGTCCATTTGAAATATTGGGTATGTTGGGGTCCGGTGTTTGATTCACACATTTTTTATTTTCATGAGAAAAAGACAGGCTGGGAAAAGGAATTCCCTCCCTAAAGATTCATGTTATTGGTGTTTTGATTTGCACAATATGATGCTGTTTCCATGCTCTTGGTTTTTTAAGGGAAGCTTGAGAGCTCCATTATTATCTGCCCTCAGTAGTGCTGCATGTGTGTCCTCCAGTTTTGTTTTTCTGCAGCTTCACAATGTCATTGTACGCAATGGATTCAGTTTGCTTTCTTGTCTATAACTGCTTTGACATAAGGACTTAAGACAATGTACACATTTCTGTGGTCTACTCGTCTGAATCATCTTAACTTTGGGGAAGGAAAATAATTGTTCAATATTTGTTTCCTGTGAGTAACAAACCGATATGAAGGTGACATATTTGAGTAAATAACAGTGTGAATACTACCGGAGAAAAGCAGGTTTAGACATCCACCTTAGTGGAACGGGACCTTGTGTTTTATTAAGCAAGCTATTGGTGAGGCCAACATGTTTTACATGTTATCCATGTTTTGTCTTTTCCCTCGGAGGGGTTAAGGAGGTAATTGTCCTGCGTTGTAATGAATCCATTTCGTTATGTCTCGCTAAGTCACGTCTTTTACACCCCATCAACTTCTGAAACTCAGTCAAAACTTCATGGGGGTAATGTGAGAAATACATATTTGATACATAATTTACTTTTTTGATTAATCTCTGAATGAATGTTACCCAGGAGCTCTCATGATGTAAAAATTCTCCCAACGTGTATTTAAATTGGTTTAGTGTGTGTGTGTGTGTTTGTATGAAGATGATTTTCATGCTTCAAGAAGCTATGATGTAATTTAGTGCAGATTATTTGCCTTCATGGGTTGTTTTCATGCCCAAATGAATGTATGTTCAGCCCTTTCTGTGTTTTGTGTATATACAGTTGTTGGGCACTGCCTTCCCCCATTTCCTTGCTAACCATCAAGAATGAATGTAGCCTGTGTCAGTGTTTCTATCATGACCAGCTACAGCTCCACAATGCTCTGCTGTTCATCTATCGGTTACCTTCAGAGACCCAATGGTAAGAATCGTTGAGGAGGAAAGAGCTTACTCTTGCATATCTTTGAAGAAATCTACTCTGGAACATTGAACATTTTCAAAAAATTTTGGAGTTGATGTCCTTTCTTTTTGTTTACATGACATATTTCCAGCACATGTACAAATGAGTTAGTTTTGAGTACATGTTGAGATCGTTTTGTGGCTTTCTAAAACTATCGACAGCAGTCAGGAGCAGCTTTTGGTCAGTCGGTCAGAATTGGGAAGGACTAAAAAAACAAGTAAAGGGCCAACGTTCAACAGCCCGTGGTCAAAGAAAGTAAGATGATGAAATGTCCCAGTTGGAGCGATAGATTGATTGAGGCTTATCAGATTCTAGAATGCTACACAGCGGTAAATACTCCAACCTGGACAGTTATAATAACAGCAATCATTTGTACTTTGGTCCTGACGACTGCGAGATAAAGAGCAGTAATATGCTGTTGCTGTATGCTGGAATTTGTGCTAGCAAATGTTTGATTGACCAGCACCTTGCCAGAAGATGCTGCATACATTTTTATAATGGGGCTGCTCATTTTGTTTTATAACTTCTCACTTGTTGTTGAATGGCATTTTGGGAAACGTTAAGGCTTCAGTACGCTTCAAATGATGTGTGTGTGTGTGTGTGTGTATATATATATATATATATATATATATATATATATATATATATATATATATATATATATATATATATATATATATATATATATATATATATATATATATATATATATATATATATATATATCTCATTTAAAGCATACTTTTTTTGGCAGTATCATCTTGTTTCCTTTCAGCCCGATAGACGGTGTTCCTTGGCCTGGTACCAGTACCGGGGGTTGGGAAAGGACTGCATTAGGGCTAAGACTACGGTTTCCTTGAGCTATCAGAAGGTAGATTTCTCCATAACTGTAAGGAGACTCCAAATGGACTTATCCAAGCTAATGCAACAAGAGAAGTCATCTGTAAGAAGCAGCCGCACAGTCCCTGTTCTTTCCTGTGTCAGAGATATGTTGCTAATGTGGGTATTGGCTTGCTCGCTGCTATACTCGTCAATCTCTCTGTCCCTGTATATCCAGATTTTGTGCAATATTTTTGTAGGAAATGAAGCTGATAATCAGGAATGAATCCCCATGTCTGTGACTCCTCTGCTGTTTTCTTTAAACACATGTAGTGTGTGTGCCCACCAGTCTGGTAGTAACCTGAGGGGGACCAGTGAGGACCCGAGAGGAGGCGTTCGCTCCGTAAACCCCTCCTTTGGCCTGATAGGCGCTGCTTTTGCTGCTGCATCTGTTACAATGTGCTCTTCCACAAATGCTTCTGCCCCCATCCCTAACCTTTGAAACTGCACTTACAATATGACTGCCCACCACGGCTTTCAGCAGGTCGAGATGGTGTTTGTTTCTCATTGTGTATGTGAGGGATGTGGCACAGTTTTCAAAAGGCTCATGTGATGACGCTTTATTGTACATAACCTAAATAAACAAGCTCAAATGAATTCCCATCACTCTGTTTTGTGGTTTGATCTGCTCACACAGAAGAACTTTGAGGGCACAGTCTGTGATCCAAATGTAACCAAGAGCCACCTCGGCCACAATAACCCAAACACAAGACGTGAACCTTCTTTTGCATCCAAATGAAATGAGATCTTTAACCACGGGGACTAACACTAGACAACCACTCAATCTAAGTTACAGCTTTATTGACATAAAAGCAACACACGAGGGCAAACATTCTTTCAATTAATATTAGCTCATGGCTATTTTGCAACTTGAGTTTCATTCTTGTGTGTACAGTATGTGATCACACATTCACTCCGTTGGTTAAGGATTTAGCCCTGTACTGTAACTTCCATGTACACTTACTTATTGGTATGTGTATTAAGAATCTGGTGTATCACCAGCTATGACCTTTCAGAACGAGTCTAGGGTGAAATTAGGACAGAGATGAACACTAACAGCCTTTTGTGAACTTCTAATCTTTGTTTACCATGTATCAGTAGATTTGATTATGTCAACATTTCATTTTAAAGCGACATTAAGTAGAAATGTCACTCGGCACATTGGAGGATCCATCACCTCTCTTTAGATGTGATGTCCTGTCTCCCTACACGGCAGTCCATCTACTGATACCTCCATTGATTCTGGCCTTGAAGAGGATGTCGCCATGTGCACTCCTACAGAAGAAACTGAGGAAAGTGTCTTGCTTTTTCTTTACATATTTTGAGTACATTGCATCAGAATTACATGATATTTCCCTTCATGGGTGTCGATCTGATGCAATGCCATTTTGTAAGAACCACAGTTGTTTGGGTTCTTAGTGAACAGAGGGAAGGTATAGTGTGAGGATCTGCAAAGTAATTGAAGCCCAGTGTTGAGATGGACAGGCTGATTACAGTGTGTCTGCTCTCACATTTCCCTGTCACGGCAACTCATTGTCCTGTCTTCCACCACCCAGCGCAGGCAATCAACAGCATTTCTGTTACCAAACTGAAAAGCATTCAGGTTCTTAGCGTTTTCATATTTCCATGTTACTCCTGTTCACAAACAGTCATGTCAATAATAGAAAAAAGCATTTAGATGAACACCAAACGTGGACTGAATGATCAGTGTTTCCAACGCACCAAAACGCAACGGTGCTGAAAATCCATCTGTCTCTATATTTTTTCATTTCATGTCATTTTTGAGGAGAAAACTGCTTTTTTAGAGTATACCACATTTAATAGAGGATATGGGGTTCCCACATGTAACAAAAAGAAAGAGATAACATCCAGCCAACGGAATACATGTAGGAAATCTCACATACAGACATGTGCACACATATGTATGTTTGTGAATAGTTGCAATAGATGTTGGGTGAACAAAACGACACAACATTTGAATATCCACACAATACTCAGCAGGTTGAGGAGAAGAGATGGCGGGTGCGTCCCAGCTCAGATCAGCGAGTTGACGTCCACATTCATGGATGAACTGCTCCAGTTGGTGTTTTTATAATCATGAAGCTATTTTACCAACACAGTCAAGTAATTTTCACAACCCATCAGTAAGTTTACGAGGAAATCAAAAAATACCACATGTGACAAGACAGTGAAACATTAGTATATTATAAACATCAAATACATTACAGGAGCCTTCTTTAAACTATAAGAATAAATCAGCTCCTAGTGGAGAATCTTCCAAATATTTGGAATCTGATAACCTTTCATAAATATTTTTTTTAAATGTATGACAGGTAATCGGGGGGTTATAGGTGGTTATCATGGTTATCATGGGTTGAGTTGAATCTCAGGGGGCGGAGCCAAATAAACAATTAAAGAAAAGTGGCCAAAATATAGCAACATTTTCTATAATTGAAAAACATTCAACACTCAATCATGACCACAGCAGTTAACATACAGTACAAGACAGTGATGCTACTAGGGCACCTTGTTAGCTGAATGATTATTAATAATTATCTTAAAATGTTCACAATGTTTTACCAGTGCAGCGTAGAAGCCTCTGCTTCCTCTGTTGTGTTCAGTCTCATGTTCTAAAGATTGTTGGCTCTGTCCACCGAGGTTAAACCACTGAGATTATTTAAAGACATTTCAAAACAGGAACACTGAATACCCTTTTGCTGTCCATTTGAGAGTCAAGCACTTCGTTGTCCAGTTATTCATTAATGATTGTACAATAACTGCAACAACAATTTAAGGCATGGTAAACACAGATTATGTAAATACTTCAGAAATAGATGCTGATTGATATACTGCCTTTTTATATCCTTCAAGGAGTCTATCTACTGTATCAGTGGTGTTCACGGAGGAAACGATTGGTGAACAGAGTCAGTGTTATCATTTATTTTCCCAAATCCATTGTAGAAAAGTGATTATTTGACTGAAGGACATGATCAACACCTTTGGCCTTGAAAATGTTTCATCTCTGAGAAGAAGAGGCAACCAGTGGCATCAGCTGTGTTAAACCGAACTATAAGGCGGATATTGGTATTTTAGTAAACATCAGGTCTCAGGTCAGTGTTAGCAGAAAAGAAGTTCTTGAACAAATAGTCATGATTGTCTGAAAAAAAAAGAAAACTTAATATAAATGATTCCAGTGTGACATTTTGAAATGACCAACAACACGGTAGATTATTAGAGGACTAGATCTCAGTGTCTTGACACTGTTTGAGAGGCTTTTTATTCTGGATTGGTAAATGTCAGAATATAAACAGACAATATTCCCTGATGGTACCTTTACTTAAAGGAATAGTTGATCAATCTTTTCCTCTAACTCTCAGCAAGAAAGCAAATAACTGTGTTCCCCAAGATGTCAAACTATTCCTTTAATGCATATTGGTGAAAGCCAATGTGAATGGAATACAATATATACTGGCAAAGCAGAACTACCTCAATAAATACACTACAAAACACTTGGCACACGAGGCAGCAAACCTTTTCCACAGCTGACATTTGGACTAGTCATAGCAGAGGAAACAAGTCCGTAATAACATTAATGATGGCTTGAGGCAAAAACACACAGGAAGTGACAACGTTGTCAAGAAACGCTGACACCTCCCCCACGCAGCAGCCAGTGGGTAGATCTGTCGAGCTGTCAATCAAAATGCTGCTGCTTCCTCTGTTGTCAGGTGACGAGGAGGCATACAGTGCTGCTGGCAACAATTAAGCAAAGCTAAAGTATCAGCAGACTGGAGAGAGACCTCAACACTAACAACAGCACTGACCACTGATATGTTCATCATATCACTGTCACAGCAGAGAGTTCCCACCTGCTTCAACACAGACACTATCGTCCCTCTACCTAAAAAGTCTGCAGTGTCCAGTCTGAACTGATGAACTGGTAAACTTAGCACTCTGGACTTTCTCACAAACAGACCCCAAGCAGTTTGTATCAGCAGCCAAACCTCCTCCACTCTAGTGTTGAGCACCTGAGCCCCCCAGGGCGTTGTAGTCAGGCCCCTCCTGTTCACGCTGTACACCCACCACTGCTAGCCCAGACATGACGAGAACTCTGTTGGGAAGTTTGCAGATGCCACCACCGTCATCGACTGGATTCCAAACAAAAATGAGACTTCAAATAGAGAGTAATTCAACAACTTTGCAGAGTGAGGCTCAGAGAACAACCTGGTTCTCAACATCGGTAAAACCAAGGAGCTGATTGTTGATTTTAGAAAAAAAGAGGCAAAGACACTTGCCGCTGTCTACATCAATGCTGAGGTGGAGCAAGGGACCAGGTAATTAAAACACCATTGGGACCCATCTGCTGAGCATCAGTGATATTGGTGAGAAGAGGTGCCTGCGAGGAGCCAAAGGATATTAAAAGACAAAAACCCACCCAGCCACAGCCTGTTCACCTGCTGCCATCTGAAAGAGCGATACAGAAGTATCAGCTGCAGTACCACCAGACTAAAGAGCAGCTTCTTCCCTCAGGCTGTGACACTCAACTCATCCACAATGTAAAAAATGGACTCGCAGCAATACATGTTAAACGTGTTTCTAGATTGCACTTGCACAGAGACTCCTTCTTATATGTAACTATTATAGTCTGTTATTTTGTTATGCTGGATTTGTACATTTGCGCACAACGTTGTACTCTAACCTGATTGCCACTCTAAAACAAAGTTTTCTATTTGCAGTCTAACTTAAACTGTACTTTACATATTACTTCTGTGTGCCTCGTCTGCCAAGCGCCAGCTTCCCAGCCTTGGTTGCCTTCATCTCTGGCTCACCTCTTCAGAACTCCCTTCAGCCCTGCTCTCACCACCAGCCCTCCTCTCACCACCAGCCCAAGCACCAAATAAAACCACCGCCTACCAAATCAATGCAGAAGCTGCATCTGATAAGATTGTTGTAAAATAATAAGCTGCAAATTATACCTACTTACAATAACAATATATCAGATGTCAGGTGTGACTTTGCGCCCCTTCCAGGTTTGAACTTCTCTGAACCACCTGCTGGTCTCTTCTCGCTGGTTTGACCGCTAATTGTGGGGAGTTTTCTCAAGAATGAATGGCTCGCTGCTCTCTATGTCTCTCTACCTCAGTTCCACTAAGTGTCCGAGGAAGCCACTGAAGTGAAGCAGTATGCACAATACAGAGACCCTGGACCGGGATGATCTAAATGTAATGTCATTGTAAACATTATAAACACATCCTGTACTTTGTCAAAAAAGAAAAGGGTCTACTGTTAACAGCTATCTATGTATTTATCTCTGTATTGGCATTGTTTGTAATAAATAAACACACACTGTATATAAGCATGCATGCAGAAGGACAGAAGAAAAGTGTATTATGCTTCAGAATAAAACCCCTCATTAGTAATGTCACAGTGTGTGTTTTTCTTTTGACAGCTGATCAACATACCTGCGAGGACATCAGTGATTAACGTGTGGCCCAGAATTTGAATCAACAGACACCAGTGCATCGGCAGCTTTCTTCCCAATGGCCACAGCCGCATTTACAACCACAAATGCAAAATGAAGGCAAATGATATCCGTGCAAATCATTTGGTTCAAGTTCAGTTTTGGTGAACGTTGACACTTAAGCTTCTTTGACCAATTAGAAAACAGTCTTGACGGTGCTGACCAATGAGGGAATGGAGAGCTGGAGAGTCCAAACCAGAAAGGCTGTCATATTTACTGTGATGCACCATCTACCTTTATACAACCCTGCTCTTCTGGAGAATGAATCTCTTCGTAACGAGACCAGCTACGAGACACAAGTTATCTTATTAATGAATGAATACATTTGAAGATAATGCTGTGTTGGATGCATGTCTGTCTAGGAAGTGGTACATTATTGAAATACATGCATAACTGGCAATGAGAGGCCCACAGCAAAGATCGAGTAACTGTGTAAGATTGTGTGGAAGTTTGCAGTTTATTAAATTAGCCACTTTTTATCAGCCAGACTATATTAGGTGTGATAATGCTAGGTCCATGCTGTAATGCTAAATTGTGAAAGCATGAATATGGTGTGAAACCAGAGGGTCTGTTACGTTTTGATACTTTTCAAGGACACAGGGCATATGGCTTCTATCTATTTCTCAAATCAAATAGCCCAAATGTCCCAAATCGCTGAGTGTGGCTAGTGTGAACAATTACAGGCTGGGGTTTTCTTTTTCAATCGAAATACTTTTACCAGTAATTACTCTTTCAATTTTTTTCCGCATCAATTTAAAGCTATTGTCAATTAACTTGACACTTCACATTGTCCATGTGACAGTAAAAGGCTGGATGGCTTTGAACGTGAAGATTCTGCAGAAAGTGTTTCACTCTCTTAATATCAATTCAGAAAATGTCAAACTGTAATCAATCAGACTACAATCAATGAGTGAATATCACAAGCAGGTCTCACTCTGACTCGTCAAATACGCCCCTCGGTCAGTGGCCCTCAGCGTGTTACCGACACACGAGACACTCTTTACTCGGGATCAAGTACTCGCTTTAGACATCCTTATTTGTTCAACGAATAGAGTAAGTTTTGAAATAAATGTGCACGTCAACCTATGCAATGTTAAAGTTGCTTATCATAGAACATCTAGTTCATTGAGCCAGATAACAGGTAACGCTAGCACTGTTAGCATGCACTGTTATGATGCCACGGTCAGAGAAGAATAGCCAGCTCATCACAAAAAAAGCTACCATCGCAGCGAACAACAGCTGTAAGGCTGTACCGAATAGTTCAAAGCATCATTCACAACGAATTATTTTTCAGAATTTACAGAAACAATAATCCACTTCCCACCTTCTCTCTGTCTCACACAGCGAGCGATGCGACGCTCAGTCCTCATCTCTGGAACTGTGTCTTCGGTACAAAATTCAAAATGTATTAAAAAAGATAGAATTAATCATTTATAAACAAACTGTTGGCTCCACAGCTTTTCACACACAAAGCGAGGCGCAGTCTAACAGCAATCTAACGGAACCATAAATTGTATAATCACAATAATAAAAAAGAAATCCGATTTTTACCATTTTATGGGGTGATGGCATCATAAAATATGAAGACAGACATTTAAATCTTCATTTGAAAACCTCAATAGAAGCATTAAAGGTAAAAATAAAAGATGGTACAGCCCACGTTATAGAGCAGGGGTCTCTAACTGGCGGACCGCGGTCCGGATCCGGCCCCAGACGCAGTTGCATCCAGACCCAGGACCTGAAATCGATATTTCGGAATCATACATATATTAGGCAGCGAGTTTGTACTTTAACCGGTAGGGTTGCACGGTGCATCGATACTAAAAAGGTACCGCGCTACCTGTACGTTAAAAACTTTATTAAAATAGCGCGATCAGAGCGCACTGGCTGCTCCGCTCCCTGTCATGCTGCCTGCAGGCATGCAAGGGGGCGGGGCTGCCCAGCGCGCTCACAGCAACAGGCAGCGCGCGCACTCACAGCGAGTGATCACAGGGGAGACATGCACGAGCTTTTACCGACCGCCCTCAGGTTCTTGGAAAACAAGATGCCAGAAGTATCATCTGGAAGTACTTTGGCTATATTGCAGACAGTGAAGGAAAGCTCACTGACCTACAGAGACCCGTCTGCCAAACGTGTTTCAAAGCCACAGACCAAGTGAGGCAACACGTCTAACACGGCAAAGCATCTTTCAGACAGACACCCCGAACCTTTTAAAGAGTTCAAAGAACGACGGGTAAGCAAATGTGATGATAAACATGAACACCCCCAAGCTCACCATAGACAGCTAACACAAGTAGCCTTAGCCTAGTTAACAACAAGCCTATATGATCATGAGGTCACAATGCACACAAACGTGTACTAAATGAAACAATTGATGCAAAATAGCTACATGCTGGTGGAGCCTGAGGGTGGATCTTGAGCTAATTATTTTTAGTTTAGGAAAAATTATTATTCCATGAATTAAGATAAAATATGAAGTGAAAATATCAAACTCACTATGCAAGTAAATTAAGCATTGTTTATCCACCCACTCCCACAGACAGTTGCCAGCAGAGTCAGCTGCAATCATGGCACCTTGTAGTTTTCATTAATATCTTGCTGTAGGCTAAGACTAATATTAATGCCATTAATACCCACTCACATCTAAATGAAGACAGAAAATAAACATAAGAGCCCAAATTGATCAGAATCCTAACGCATGAGTTCACTGTCCAATGATGATGTTACCAGAGAGGATCGAGCTGAAACAAGTGTTAATAACCACACATAAAGTCCATGCTCAGTCACTGATTTCTCTTTTTAGATGACAAAAATATAATATTGTGGCTTTTTGATTGACATCACTTCACACCTGAATGAACTGAATTTAAAGCTGCAGGACAATTCAGTGAAATAGATTTTTCTAAAATGAATTACTTTATTTTAAGATTCTTCAAAAGCTTTCTGTTATGTCAGTTATTCTTTAATCCAGACATTATTTTACTTGAAATGAGAAGAACATTTATTTATCTATTATTTATAATCCATCCAGTTAAATTTGAAGAGTGAGAATAATAATTTGTTAAAATATAATTGATGTGTACTTTCTTTATTTGATTTGACAGTTGTTGACTACACAGAGACGTTGTTACTACTACTAGGCTTCTTGAATATATATATATATATATATATATATATATATATATATATATATATATATATATATATATATATATGAATATGGCACTAAATAGCGCGAGTTAGATATTATTGTAATGTTTCGGACCTTTGCCCGAGGAGATTTTCTCAATGTGGACCTTTTGGAATTTTAGTTGAAGACCCCTGTTATAGAGAAATCACCGCGAAATTGGGGGCTGACCTGCAAAGTGCAGACGAGGTAGCTTTTATTACCGGAGTTATACGTTACTGTCACCGATTTCTTTTTGTTTTTTACGAGTACTCAAAACTACTTAAGATGCCCGTCCCTGAGATGTCACCGGCTTTCAATGGACTTCAATGTAAAGCTCTCTGAATCATTATAAGACTTTCCCTTTGTGTCCAGTGTGGAAACTAAGGTAACGTTGACTTATTTGACTGTGCTTTTGTTAGGTAACTTATGTACTTTACTAACACCAGTTACGTTACAAACAGTTATTTTACATTACAAACATACTTATTTAACACAAACTATCATCTTTTTCTGAACCTAACCAAGAAATTTGTTGCGGAAATAAACCTAAGAACTAAGTAAACCTATGTTGGAAGTTTATTTTGTAAAGATATTTCATATAACAAGCATAAACTGTATGTTTTCTGTTAACACAAGTTCATTTCAAAAAAGACACCATGCATGGAACGAGCAGAAACGGACACGCCATCTTTGCGTCCCGTCCATAACTGACACCATCAGGTTTCCTAGAGCGGTGGTTTGAAATGTAGGGCCACTGATCGAGCATCGGTATTTGACGAGTTGGGAGTGAGAATGTTTTGCATAAAAACAGTATTTCTGTTAAAAAGAGATGTTCTTGCAGACACAGTGCAGCATACTGGTGAGTAGAACATGACTTTGACCTTGTATTGATGGAATTTCTGCTGTGAAAATGCACTTGCTGACTGGATATGGGCTTATGAATATGGGCTTATGAATATCAAGACAACACAAGTTAATTAAAGGTTTGAATTTCTTTAAACTGGAAAACAGAGGAAACTAGGCCTAGAGCCTGTTCTAGGCCTAGAGCCTGTTCTAGGCCTAGAGCCTGTTCTAGGCCTGGTTCTCCCGACCACTGAGGTAAATAAAGGCCACTATCTGAGAATTTACAGTATTAATGATTTATTAACTAACAACATGACGGACAGCAACTTTAAATGATCTTTTTAACCAAAGTTGCCATAATGCAAGGTTCTGTAGATTCTGTTCCTAGGAGGACATCATGTATCTATCTTGTTTTAGAAAACATTCCTCATCCTTTTCTCAAGCAGCTCAAATGTGTTGACTTCCACACGCAGTTCAGCCAGAACAGGTGGGCAGGGAAGGTCCTAAGTATGCACTTCTGTAGCTGCATCAATGTAAACAAGGACCATAGATCGGACCAACCGGTCTACCCGGACGTCAAACAAAAAACAGCTTCTTGACATACCACACAATTACCCAATATAATACCAACTTGTACAAGGTCTGCTAATAAATATTCTACACAGTATCATGGACGAACAGTCAATAAAAAGGAGACTTTAAATAGCGGACACATAAATTAAGAAAGAATTGTATCCAAATAAACCAGCAAAGCGTACTTGTTGCTCAGCACCCTTCTACGACCTAAAAAGTGCTTTTTGACACATCTCTCTACTGAATAAGGCTGTCGGCTAAAAAAATATCTCTCACACAATGCGCTTGCAACCACAAATTAAGAACAACTTTGGTTTGCTCCAGTACAACTTCTAAAAGGACAAAGAACAGTGACGACAGAATGCGGGACATTCACATGGAAATATCTGGACTGTTTTGTTAAATTACTGTTTTTTTCTTCGGTGTTCCTTTTTTGTACAACAAAATAGATCCTCTGAAGGGTTAACCTGCGTAGCTGCTGTCCTGTTAATCATAATCGTCATATTCTGGATCCATGTTCTCACCCTGGTGGTACGTTCCCTGTGTGGAGTAGGACCGAGTCTTCATTGAACAGTTGGTGTCCATCAAAATAGCCTGAAAAGAGAATTGTAGGAAAGTATTGTTTCTGCCACGTGCCAAAGTTTAACAAACAAAATACATTTTGTTACTTAGTAAAACACAGAACCCCCCCCCCCTTTTGTACTTCAATTTATGTTCCCTATTTGAGGAGGTTCTGGGTTTTAGGTTGACTTATCTAGATACTGCTATAACCCTTATATGTGTGACAAGGTTCATTCAGGGTAAACTGGTCAAATAACCGATCAGTGTGATGTGTGTAAGGGTTTGGTAGTTATTGTGGTTATTTTGGCACAGATTGGTACTGCTGGGTCACCAATAGATGGGCCGTGTAATAGCAGTTTGACATTCCATGTAATGGCTGTATTATGACAAATTGCGTACTGGATTCCAAGATGGAGCCAGATTCAGTCCTATGAACGCCATTGCTGTAAAATTATTATTAGCTGCAAAATGAGAAACGCTAGTAAGAACCAGATTAGCAATATGGCCAAATCAGCTGTATTTTATTCTTTGTACAATATGAACAAAGGTGCTTTACATGCTGCACTTTGCACTGTTGCCTGCAAGAAAATAGAGCCCACAGATTGAAATTGTCTAATTTCTCCACTAAAATCGATGCCATCAGTCATTCTAAGATGAATTAACATTTAAACATTCTACACATAGGGGCTTTATGCATAGCATGTTTTCTTTGACATCTGACCAAGTGGCACAAAATAAATCTTGGCCCTGCCTTTTATAATTATACATGTTGTAAATAGTTTTTGACTATTTCGTTAAATACAATTTTGATGCCCAATTCACTTAATAAGGTAAGAATCTGTCGGAATGGAATTGAGTAAAAAGAGGCAAATACTGATGGAGGTAAATAGCAGTGAATATGAATATGAGGTGGTGAATACAAGCAGAATATAATGGTGGTTATATAATGGTGGAGAGGTGATGAATGATAGCAGATGCTGCATGGAGATGAACAAACGGACAGGAAGGCAGAGGGATGGAGCTGCAGCATCAGGGGGTTCAGTCACAAGCATGCAGGATAGAGATTTCAGCCAACTGGTGTCCAACACTGGTAGGATATTCACTTGTCCTGCAATCTCTAAAGAATGTAAACATGAGAGAGTCTGTGTTCCTGGAAAGCCCTAAATAGAAACGTCAACATGCATTCATACATATCAGACAAATTGGTAATTACTTTATAACAGCATTGTTATGAGATACACAGGTAAACCTTAATCTACTCAGGAGTTCCAAAAGGTTTTAAATATAGCTTCAAAGGAAATCAATTAACACAAAATGGCAAACTTACATTTGACTTTATTGAAGATATTTAAGAAAGAACTAATTTCCAAAATAATTCCATTGAAGATTTTTCAGAATTGTTCAACATCGACATTATTGTCTAGTGATGGGGTTGGTCAATTTAATTGGAATTTGCCTATTGGGCTTCGAAAAAACAAGCACTCTTTTTTTCATGATTGAAAAAGTTGATATATTTTCAATCTAGAAACTGTTTATCCTTCTTTCCTTTTCTTTCCTCTTTAAATGTGGGTTGGGCTGTGACGAGCCTGGAACAGTGTCTCTTCATTTGTTTCGTGACTTTTAGCCACGATGCAGTTATGAAATAACAATGCAATATCTAGCAACACAGCTTATATAATAAACTATGAATAAAATATTGGACATTTTGGTCAATCCTTCAGTGTCCCATGTCCCACGTCAGACTTTGACATCTGTGTCAGTTGTTTTTTTTGATAGTTTTAATTTGGCACGTTAAAACTTTGCCATTTGATGTGTGAATGAGTATACAATAGGTAACAAGGACACTCACTGTCTTCCAGCACAGGGATATGCCATTTACTGTATGCAGAATTACTTTGATTTGATTATGCACCTGTTTGAGGTTTAGCTATAGAACTGCATGTCAGAGAAACACCGTTGAGATTTAAAAGGCAATGCAAGAATAAATAGTCTCGGGAGTTGTACAACTTATCTGTCCAAAAACTACCAATGCATCCGAACTAGAAAATTCTCATAATGATGTTTGTTGACCTAGCTTCAATATTTGTTTGTGTTTATGTAGGATTTGAGTGAGTGTTTTGTATCTTACAATTTTCTCTTCTTGTCCCGGTGGATTCCTGAGAAAGATGCAGAGAGGAGCAAAGCTAATATCCACGATCCCAATTATGGTCATCAGCCAGGGGAAGCCAATACTCTCAGCTATGGCTCCTCCGATAGATGGACCTACATGAGTCGGGGACAGATCACACACTAGTTTAGTTTGGTTTATTTGGCTGAGGGCAGCACTTTTTCACCCCGACCAGTCAAATACAGCGTGGTCAGTACTCATAAGCTTCAAACTAGTACCCTTTGTACCATTAGCTTTGCATGCGTGAGTGACGGCGTGTCAATATGCGTTCATGCCCTACATGCATCGTTTCTTTTTAAAGTAAACTTCCGTCTTCACAGGAAGTTAGGTTTAGGGAACAAAACCACTTAGTTAGGTTTAGGAACAGAGTGTGCTGACACAACTCACGTGACCACCGAGTAACTGACGAGTCACGTGACTAGCGACTCACGTTACAGCTAACGTGACATGTCAACTTTTACTTTTAGTTTCACACAAGACACAAACAGTTCTCTCCTGAATGAAAGTCCTCCACCAAGGAGCACTGACCAGGCTGCATCATGCGATTCATTGGGAGTGAGAACGAGATGGAACTTTGAGTTGCAACTCTGTACAGACATATTTGTAACATCAGGTTAAATTAGCATACATGGTATAGAGGTAGTAACCTCGTCATATTTTGGGTACCGCTAAAAATATTGGGATGTCATGAACTGCCAGTAATAACATGGTAATAATGCGGTAATAGGTTAATCTGCTGATAATAAAAGGTTATATATCAGGATTAACAAAACTGGCATGATTCAATTTTTACATTGTTAAGTTGGGGTAATATGGACGTGGGGTAATATTTAGTTAAACAACTGATTAATAGTGGGGTAATAATACAACATCGAAATTATTATTTACAGGGGAAAAAATACTTCCCCCTCATCATCTGAGTCAAGTACCACAACCGTGGCTGAGAAACAAATGCCGAAAAAATATATCTGTTCTCACTTCCAATGCCTCAAATTATTTCCGAAACGAAGTTCTGTTCCAGAGTACACAACTTTGAGAACTACCCTTGACAAAATCCCTCTATTAGGAACACCCTGCAATGTCATTAACCCAGACATATTTATTGAATGTCTGGTTTTAAATCAAAAATGTCTTGTCTTAATGTTTTTATACATTTTTTACCTTGTGAACTGACTGATGAGTCGCTAACCTAATGTTGTTGTATCTTTTTACGATGACAATAAACATCCTTATCACTTCCTCCATCCGTTACCCTTGTAGCTCGGATCCCTGTTGCTGCTACTGTGGAAAAAACACACTACTGAAATAAAATATTGAATATATATAGAAAATTGATAAATTAGTTTCCTTGCCCCTCAATTAATAGTTGTATTGGATATCAATATCAACATCGCTAACTGCAATACTCAGACACGTCTCCAGAGCAAAATGCTGGCTGCAGCGCGAGCGCTTACTCAAATGTTGGTTCGGTTAGTTTCTTTCCACAGCAGCCAACATAAACAGACAACTAATGCAGACATTTGTTGTCATAGTGAAGTTACATAGAGCCGTAACTTCATTATTGGTTTTGCTAGCTTAGACCAGCGCGGTGCAATGACTGATGTGTTGTCAACATGTGTTGAAGTAAAGAGCAGTTATTCAGGCCTTTCCTAGATGGTTCACAGCTTCCTGTGAACTGAGCATTTTTGCTTCCTATGGTTTAGAATCGTATTTAACATGGCTGGATACCGTTTGCAATCCACTTCGCAGGCTACTACTGAGCGATCGGAACGCATCCCAAGTGGTTTTATTGCCCAAATCTAACCTCCTGTGAAGACGCACGTTTATTTTGAAAAGTCACTATGCATATAACCTATAGCATATCCACACATAGCAACCCTGACACATCCAAAAGTGATGCAAGAGGGGGATGTAAAGCATCATAATGTGAAGCTTAGGAGCCCTAACCACGCTGCAGTATATGATGCATTGGGATGAGAACGTGTTACAAAAAACATATGGTATGTTAGTTTAAATTGAATACTATAAAATCAGGGCTGGAAAATGCTGTTCACAATGACACCAGAATTTCATTTGGACAAACAAGATGATCCAAAGATCTCCAGTAATTGGACTCTCTGTGTCTGTTTTCAAATTCACTTTGGAGGTATCATAACCTGTAGATTAGTAGTCAATAATATTGCTAAGGTTTTTAGGTTCCTACTTACCTAAAGCAAATCCCATGCAGAAAGCCACATCAGCAATGGCATACACACTTCCATAAACAGACACATGTCGCAGGTCCACCAGGTAGCCCATGATAGGCATCATAGAGGAGTCCACCATGCCTTTAACACACCACAAACAATACAAGTCTCAGAGCAGGACGCTTTGTTTAGCGTAATGGTACATTTAGCAGACCTACCAATAGCAAAACCAACACCAAAGTTTGGAACAATCAGACCGTAGATGTCTTTGGCAAGTGGAACCTAGAACACAGAGACAAATATTAAAAAGGATATTCCTTTGTATGACATGTAAGAGTAAACAACTAACTCTTCCATTAGAGAAGAGATGCTGGATGCTTGATTTCAGCGTTATAGTCATTGTTAACTCAGACTCCCATTGGCAGAATGACATTTGGAAATTAATGAGATAGAAAATCTTGATGATTCGGACATTCTGGTTGTTTTTACCCTAGAAACACTAAGGCCAAAACACTGTTTCCAACACACTCAATGCTACACTTGAAAATCCACATTTAGAGGATCTACTGTGTTTCTACTGGCTGAGGAAATATTTTTGAACGTATATATAGTAGTATTATTATTACTACACAACCTACAAATCCTTCAGAATTCAGTTATTTTCAACTGAAACATTTCTGCTTCATTTAAACTTTTTAGTAACCCACCAGTGCTGAAATATCCCACAGGTGATATGTGAACTCACACTTATGCTGCAGTTGTCTGCCTCATACTTACACATATCACACTGATTCCAACCATGGTTATTCCAATAAGAGCACAAAGCCACCTGTAAGAAAGAGGACAACATCAATAGTCTGTTTGAAGTTAGACGGGGATCCTCCGTTTCTCACTCTAACGCTCATCAGTCTAACCCTGAACGTTGATCTCCTCAGTTTGCTTTTGTCCCTGTCTTACTTTGGATCATTTCTTTGGTCGTATATGTGTCCATGTACTTGTCTGCACTTGTTTTGAAAGCACTTTCCTACACAATAAAAAAGACAGGGATGTGAGTTTGTGTTACATGCATATAACACATAGGTATCTAAATAGTATCATATTTGACCTCAGTTATGTTTCGCACACCAACTCATTATAAAATACTGCAAAGCACTTGTTTATTTCTTTTTTTAAGTGAACAAAGTTATGTAAAGTCTCCCCAACCAATATCAACAATATATTATAGATATTGCTTAGAATGAACAGTTTAGGCAACATATCTCGATAAGCAATGTGTATTTCTTATTGTGGCCAGTAGTTGTGATTGGTAGTCCATGACAATAGGAGGATGATAGGGCATGAGGTGTTCATTTAATTGGAAATCACAATCATGACTTGCCCAAAAATAATGCTGAAATTCCCGTCATCATTCCAAACATTCCCCCTTCAGGTAATAAAGCCAAAATTATACTTCAAATGCTGAGATTTCTTATATGGAAACACATATGGTGCTTTTTGTAGAATAACCAAAAGCAGTGCACTTAGTCCTTTGTTTGTGGTGAAGCATTACCAAGAAAACCTCACAACTTCCTACATGTTGTGATGTAGTCCTTAATGTACCTCAAGAGGGCGGTGGGGAAAAGGCTTATTTATAACATTAGGTCGTATTAAGTATGAAGTATATTACAATTAGGTGACCCTCCATCATACAACATTTGCAAAAACTTTATGGAAGAAATCATATATCCATAAAGGATCCAAAAACCCACATTTATAAAGTATAATAAATTAACTGCTATTAAGGAAATGTAGTTATTAATTATATTTCATAGTCTTTGAAACTATTCACATACAATCCATTCATACATTCTCACTTTCTCATACACACATAACTCCCCTGATGGTGTATGTAACCTGTATTATCAAGGTCTCAATAAAGCCAGCCTCACAAACACAAAAAGCCCTGAAAACTCATTTAGAGGAGCGGAAACAGATATCACATCCAGAGAGAGGAGACAGAGCACAGATAAGGATTATTTCTCTCCCTACCTCCCCATCTTGTGCGCCAACGTGCTGAAGATGTAGGTTCCAATAAGGTAGGAGATGGACGCTGGTAAGAAAGCGACGCCTGGGCCACACGCGCACACACACACACACACACACACACACACACACACACACCAGATAAGAGAGATGAAGGTGTGGGCAGGCTCTCCAAGATAAGCAGATCTCTATCAGTGCCTCATCACTGAGCTGCTGTACATCTTCCATTGTCTGTAATGAAGACTTGTGCTTTCCACCTGCCAGCACATGGCAACCTAATATCCTGTCCCCCCCCCCCCCCCCCCCCCCTCATGCTTTTTTATCTGACCTAGACTTCATATACAACCAACTGGAACAAACCAATAACAGAAGAGACTGCAGGGAGCCTCTGTATAGAATATATCTAGCAGGATGAACAGTGACACTTTTGCACTGCGTCAAGACTCAAAGTAAAACATGAATGTATATTACGTTAATGAGACAGGTGAGTGCAAGAGATCTGTTGACCATGACTTGGGATATAAAGGGGCGGGCAGATCTCCTAAACCTGACTGTAAGCCCTTTGTGGACAGAACCATGGATGACATTACTTTTCAATGTCACATGCCAGTTGAGGATTACGGACTGTCACGTGGGACGAGGGAAGGTGCTTCAAATATTCTGATTATTCATACTGCTCAGACTTCCCTTGAACGCTTATGTCTTAGTGGCAGAAAGAAGTCTCTGGATAACATTTGAACCCAAGATTCAGGGCGCCGTTCCTTTGTACAGGGATATCTGAACTGAATAATTAACCTGATTGAGCAAAAGGACTGACCTCAGTCAGGCGATGACAGTGAGCAACTAAACATGAGGAGGTATTAAAGGGTGAAGAAGTCAGGTAGACAAAGGGCTATGCTTTTCCTGCTATGCTGCTCAAATCAAAAAAACAAAAAAACACTGCTCTCCCTCGTTGAACCAAAATTCAAATCCAGCCATTGAGTTAAGCCTTCATAGTTCCTCTACAAACCTAGGTGACGTTGTCAGACAACTAGTAGTAACTGTGCCACATCCCTAAGAGCACTTCTGTGGACAACAACTAGAAATGTATTTGTGACGTTAAAAACAAACTGGAAAAAAATGAAAAATTCCCTTAAAATGTAATGACAATGCAATTTAGTTGTATGTGAAGCTTTAGCCAATTTACTACAAATCAACGATACTTAAATGTTTTTTACAAAGCATGTGATTTTTTTGCCGACCGTTTCAATGGCATTGCATGGACCCATGCTAGGCAACAACATGGGTCCATGCAATGCACAGGTTGATTCTAAAATTAATGTAAGTCAGTGATATATATGTATATATATATGTATATATATATGTATATATATATATATATATATATATATATATATATATATATATATATATTGTCTAAAAGGGATGGAAACGCATGTTAAATTCTCAAGCACTATGCTTTTGTTGGCACTGTCATGGAGGTGTTAATCAAATTATGTTTCAGCATTGAGGTCGTAGTGAACGTGAAAAACACAGTATAACACTTGTGCAACACCCCCTGTGACTATGACCTCATTAACAATAAGTATAATATAAGTAGAATTCAACTTACATATTTCCAACAATGTAGACAAACTGATCACAGTTTATATGTGTGCATTTAGGTGCTTTACATATACTGCATAATGTGTATGTTCTAAATGAGTAATACCTAGCTGCCATTTCCTGGCACACATGGTCTCCATCATCCAGATTGGCAGCGTTGGCTCCAGCATGGCAATGGCCATGTTTCCAAAACAAATGGCACCTGGACAGAAAGATTAAGGATAAGTGGACGCAGTGTCAATTATGGTCTGTTTTTGTTCTTTGTTACCTCTCCAACCTCCACCGCCTGCACGTAGACACACCGCCTGCACGTAGACACACCGCCTGCACGTAGACACACCGCCTGCACTCTTTGGTACGGTGTCGTCACAGTAATTGACGTGACGGGAAAAGCTAACTTGCACAAAGTGCAATTTTCCTTCCATACACATTAGCTTACCTGTGAGGACCTTACAGTGACCACATTTATTCGCCAATTCATAGCCAAAGATAAACTAAAAAAACAAAACAAAAATAAACCTAAAATCTTTGGATTCTGTCCCTCTGGTGATCTAAGACTTTAAGATGGTATGTGTTGCAGGTCATGGATGTAAACCACTGCAGGGAGGCATACTTATTTTGTTCACCTGTGAAATAAGTACGTTTGTTGTCACGTCTGTCATCATTTGCGTGATAAAACATGATGGCACATACATTTAACCTCAAGGAAGGATTTCTCTGAACTTCTCTGTGCTGCATTGTCAAGTTCTTTCCCAATGCAGAAAGCAGACAGATGAGGTCATGGGTGGACGAGTCTAATCTTTCAAGAGACCCCTTCATTAAAACTTGAGACCCCCTGAAATCACAAAATCTTAAAATCTCATCACTTGCAATTGTCACTAAATGTCTTTTGAAATCTTAAGTCTACTATGTCAAGCAGTATTCATTATTCAAATTGAAAATATGAATTCACAAATATTAATAGTGAGTGCAAGAAATTTCCTGCAGTAAATGACACAGCGAGCCAGAGCAGCAACAGGTGAAGAGAGCCTGTTCTTACTTCAGTTTGTGGACCTAAGTGGACCCCATTTCAAGCAATTTCATCCATTGTCTTCCCTGAGAACCTGGATCAAAGCAGGACATTGTCTCTCCTCTTTCTGGATACCAGGACGGTAACGAGATGAAGCTGAGCCGAGGTCTGTGTCGGGTCAGAATGTGAGCGTGTGCTTGCCGGGTTAAAGAGAGAGAGGCGAGTGAGCAGTGTGGATTCTGTTGTAGGACAGCTTTGTTGCATGGTTGTTATGCGAGTGGCCTTATTGTCAACAATATTAGCCTCTGTGATGTGTGTGCAAGGTGTGTACAGCCTTGGCTCCATTGAATCTTGTAAATAGCATTTTAAGTCGGCGTAAGACTAACACTGGAGCACAAGGGTGCAAAACGCACAACAGCAGAAACGTGGAAGCGAGCAGTGGCGGCTGGTGGAAAATGTTCTAGGGAGAGCCATCCTATCAATTTCAGCAAACATCCCAGTATGATTTCATACAAAAAAAATTTAGCATCAAACACGCATTATTACTTGGCAGTTAAATATTTAACATTTATTCCAACATGAAAAAAGCAGTAAATAACACTTATATAATATAATACAATATAATATAACATGTTTATTTATTGAGATGCCCCTATGGACCTTGTTATAGGAGGTAAAGATCAGGAGAAGTAAACATGAAGTGTAATTATGAATACTGATGTTAAATTAAGCTATGATGAGTTTTCACTGTTAATTTAGGGGGAAAAAAATGGCCCGGGAGTTACTGTCAGACCGGCCCACTCAATACACGGCGCGCTGCCCACTCAATACACGGCGCGCTGCCCACTCAATACACGGCATGTATTTCGCCGGTCTACGGCGGCCATTCGCACCTCCGCCGGCGTCGCCCCGACAGACGCCCGGCACGACCGCACGGCGCAGACCGCGGTTATGGAGAAACGTTTTTAAAAGCACCGTAGTGTCCAGCAGTAATGTCAGTTTATACTGTTGATACAGTTTTCACTGATTATTGACTTTCGGTATTAGAGTAAATTGAAAGTGTTCTGTGAAGCATATAATATAGTCCCGTCGGCCTACCGGGGATTCCCCCGGTATCCCCGATGGCCAGTCCGCCCCTGCCTGTGGATACGTATGGTATGTCGAAGTAATCAGCGTACTTTTAGGAAGAAAGGAAGTTGATTGACTGACTTGTACGAAGTAGTGAAGCTTCGCATGTAGTCTGCTGTCTGATTGTGAGGTCAGGCTGATCTGATATCAGCTCTTTGGCTGCAGAATCGCCGCCAAAGTTCTCCTCTCAAACGGGTCTTGGAGGAGGAGTGGTCGCGCTGGCGCGGGCTCCTGTAGAGACTTCTCCTGACGAGAACGCGCAGCTCCGATGCCTGATCGTTCTGGCCCACAGCTGAATCTATTTGAGGCGCTGAATTGTATGTCACTCATTTATATCTTGAATCAGCAATTGGCTAAACGGCTTCATAGACCCGTCTCTTTTGGGCCAAAACGATCAGGCCCCCCTCGCTGCGCGCTCTCAGACGTGTTGTGCACACAGGCAGAGAGCACGAGCAGACGAGCACACAGGGGGAGAGGACGAGCAGGAAAAACATATATTTTGCGCAGATATCATATTGTACACACATTACTGGGTACATTCCATAGTTAAAAAACACAAATATTGACAATTTGTATAATTTATGATTATTATAATTTTTTTTTATTTTTTATTTATTTATTTTTTTGTTTTCGTGTGGCTCATGGTGGGGCCATGCCCCATTGCCCTCTCTTGACCAGCCGCCACTGCGAGTAAATGGGAGGAATGGCCAGTCTGATCTAAACCCAGGCACTTACCATAGAAATAGAGTAGAAAGGACATTTGACTCAGCGTAGCAGGATGGTCAGAGCGGTAGGTGCTTTCATGTGTACCGTTGCCATTGAGACTGTTGTAGCAGGCTAACTTCCTTATAAACTAAACCGACTTGCAGCAAGTCACTGGGACACTGTGGTGAGGAGTCTTCTGCGCATGATTGATGAGCATCAACAAGAGACAGACAAAAGGAAAAAGCCAGCTAAATGTGGACGATAGGCCAAACTAGTGAGTGTGACACATTGACCTGTCGTCACCATAACAACTAACAACAATCACTATTTTCTTTTAATCTAGTCAAATGACCATGGCAAACAGTTCAATGTGCGTTCTAGCCGTGTTATATTTCCATGGTTGTTACTGAGCGTCTGTAGTATTCATGGACAGAATACATGTTTAAACAAAGCTTAGTTCATGAGCATACTTGGCATCTGAACACTTGGGCCAAAGATGGACATTACCTGATCTACGGTCATATTTTTTTGGATAGCTGCTTAACCCATACAGTGAGGGTGAAATGGGAAAACCTAAGAAACCCATGTTTGCAAGGTGTCCCCTAATATCTATGAGAAAGGTTGGGAACATGGAATCTGATTGTGGTATATTCAACTTTAAACACACTCGTGTAGTAGTTATTCTGTACAAATGTAAACAAAATGCACACGTAAAAAATACATTTCACAAATATCTGCACATACAAATATGTCTTGTTTTAAATAAATGTAATAGAAATCCACAAATATATGTATTGAAAAGGATTTGAAATTACATATTTGGATGTTGTTACATTTATATAGAAACTGTTGAACCTACATTTACAAACTGCCGGTCATGTCAACTTCACTGCCCTCCACTTCGCTGCCACTTGCCTTCCACTGTCAGTAATCGCAAGTTGGCTAACGTTAGCATAGCTATATGTTTGCCAGCTAATGGTCTTTCCTTCAACATCATGGATGTAACCTTCAATCCAGTGGCCGTATAACTTCTCAATATACACACAAACAGAGCAGATAGATGACCCTCTTTAACATGCAGCCCTCACTTCACAACACCAACACAGAAATAGTTGACTTTGTGTTGACTGACATGTCCAATTGACAAAAAACAAGATCATGGTCAATTTCTCTCCCTGCTCTTTGCCCAGCACCATTATAAAAGCCCATATCCCCTGATGCGTCTCCTAAGGTGATACAGGGTTCCTCACATCTTCTGTGCTCATTTTCTTACCGGCTGCGATTATAATGTATGGATCCTTCATTAGTGTAAACAGCGGGGTCCCCTTCTGACTCTGTGAAGGACAAAGGCACAAACACACCATTTTATTTGAGATGAATTCAAGCTTCTGCTGTAGCTCGAAACCAAACCCACTTGTACAAGACTTAAGATAAGGTTACAAATCTCAGCAGAATCTGCTACTGACCGAGCAGATTCAAGTCATTTTAATACTTCCTTTATATGTTACGCACTTTGCCAATACACTCCCAGTGAAATAGCACCTTTGAGGACTAAGGCATGAATCGGTTGGTATAGCCTTGACTGAATTCACTAATTGAGAGTATTTGTATGATTACTGTAATGTAATATTGCCATTGGAGGCACAAACCATCCAATGACAATATTATTATTTTCCAGTGCGAGTTACCAAACAGATATGGACACTGGCTGACAGTACTACCTTTAGGCCTTTTTTCAAAAAATGTGAATGAATAATTCAAACAATAAATGATTATAACAGCATCAAAATTATATTTCAGTCAGTATTCCAATCCTCTAACATTTCTAAAATAAATCAAAAAATTTGTAACATATGAACAGCGAATCAGATTTCCTGCTACATACAAGCAGAACAGGTGAACCCAAAGCTGACCTCAGACTACAGGGGTTCTGAAATCCTAACCGAATTTGAAATTGGGTTGCATCACACACATGAGAATAATCTTTACAGATGTGCTTCTCTCTAATCTCAAACATGCACACACTACAAGATTTGAAAATAATGGCCCTTCACAAACTACTTAATTATTAAGATTCTTGTGCCAGAGGGAGCTATGTATCAGATCACATGATCTCATGGGGAAGCAGATGAAAACAAAACAGAAACAGAAAGTTGCTGTAGATATTCTTTGCAGAGGGGAAAAAAATAAAAGCAGAAGGCAAAACAAGTCTAGTTGAGAAATGATTGAGACGCACACGTTTTGTATTCTTCTGCAAGAAGTGGAGGTGATATTTGAACTGTTGCTTTTAATATCTGTCAACAGTAGCATGTTTTTAATTCAGATTCGGTGTGCTTATACAATCAATTTTAACTTTTGATTAAAATGAATTGTATAATTGAAGGTTGGATCCTGACTGTTAAATTGTGCCTGAGTTAATGTCAGGCACTGTAGAGTACCAAGTTAAAGGGATTGTGTACAGTAAGTGCAAGCCATGGGT
Source organism: Lycodopsis pacificus (assembly GCA_028022725.1). Taxonomy (NCBI): domain Eukaryota; kingdom Metazoa; phylum Chordata; class Actinopteri; order Perciformes; family Zoarcidae; genus Lycodopsis; species Lycodopsis pacificus. Next base: position 3,263,226 of record CM051699.1, on the reverse strand, counting down.
CTGTTGCATGTCATCCACCTTCTCTGTTTCTCTCCACACTTCCTGTATTTACTATCCAATTGAAAAATAGTATATAAAATGTTCTGTAGCTGTAAAGGTTATCTTAATGAAGTAAAATAAAGTTCAGGAAATGAATTACCAAGGCAAACAAACTCACCTCTGGTTCCACCTTGGTGGGCTGAAGAACAATGAGCTGCAGAGCTGTGAAGACACAGTGAATCAACGTAATTGAAAGCCTTTGATATCTACAAGATATCGAAAGATAGTATTTCAAAAATATATGAAATTATATTCAACATTTACATTTCTCTTGCCATTCCTGCTACAGTAACTACTCTTGGTCTGGATGTAAGAAACAATGTAACTGTACCTCCATCAAACAAAGCCAGGAAGGCCAGAATAAGGAAAGGTGCGGTCTTCCCAACGAACTCGTACATCACACTGCCGAATGGGGGTCCAACTGTGGAGGACACACTGGGTGGTCAGGTGTGGAAAGATCACCTTTAGAATCACTGCAGGAACTGCAGATTTCCTCCTACACAGCTCACATTGCAAGGGTTTCAAGTTAGTTTTGAAGAACTTGTGAGGTGATTCAAAATTAGATATTTGCATGGAACGCAATGTAAAACAATGGAATACAGTATACATCTTCATTTGTGTACCAACAATGTGGGTTTAATACATTTGTTCCATTAAGCCCCAAACATTTGACTAGCTTAGACAGATCTACAATGTGTAACATTTTGAGTAAAGATTAGAAGCATCTGCATTGTAAATAGCCTTGCATTTATAGAGCACCTTTCTAGTCTTCTGACCAGTCAAAGCTCTTTACGCTACATAACATTCACCCATTCACTCACACATTCATACACTGATGGCAGGGGCTGCCATACAACAGGATGTAAACTACCGCTCACCTTTCTGAGCCACAGCCGCCCTATGCATACATACCTAGCACTCCCAATGCCAGACCTCCCAGGGCGATCCCGATAGCATGGCCTCTCTCCTCATCATCGGTGTACACACTCGCAAGCATTCCCATCCCTGAAACAAACAGATGAACAGGTCCTGCATTACAAAACACTTTTTTGTGTGTTTTTAGTGATTTTTTGTGTAACAGACATGTCATTTAACACCACATGATACAGGGCAGCAAATCCTACACGAGTTACACAATTTGGTGTTCACATGTGTGCTGAGGTAGCTCATTTAATGATGACGATGACTTCATCATTTCTAACTAAGTCGATTAAATTCACTTTGAAAAGAGCTTTCACTTAACCATCGGTTAACCGTCGGAAAAAGCTGTTTGAAGGCCAGATATCTAGCGTACACTTTAACTGATATTGCATTTTTTTAGGTGTCTTTTGCTCCCCCCCCCCACAGCAGTACATTGCTTTGCTCCAGTTTCGGTACTCTGGTCTGTTAAACTCTTCAACGATATGGCGTTCGACTCTAGATTGTAACATTATTGCAAGACCTCAATACACACGTACTATACTGGCATAATATAAGGAGCTTTACAATACCTTTCATTCTGGTCCTTTCTACTTACATTAACCAGCTCCGCTGTTGGATGATAGCAATTACTACTTTTTGTTGCTTCAATTGATGTTGTGGAAGTTCTGTTTATGTGATGCTCATGGCCAGTAGATAACACACCGATCCTGTAAATTTGCCTTTTTCACAGTAACGTTTTATAAGGGAATGGCTTTTAAAGATTAATTTTGTTTCAAACTCATTGCTTTTACACTCAGTAATGTACAGTAACTATTGTCTGTACGCTAACAATGTCCCGCACAGATGAACTGTTTTCGCTGATTGCTGATTAAATACTTCCAGGTTGTGAATAGAATTTACATGCGTGTCATTTTTAGTGCCCCCTCTTTGTTTCCTGACCAAGCAAGAGACCTCTACACCATTTGTTTCTGTGAGATTTCAGTAGGTTTGCTTGTATAAAGAGCGACAAAGTCTGTGTACATACTTAAGTAACACCACGCTCATGAATTACCGAACAAACATACTTATTTGAACCCAAACCATGATCTTTTCCTAAACTTAACCATTAGTTTTGTTACCAAAACCTCAAGTTGTTGAGTTTCAATTCACAATGTTCAGTTTCATGTTGACTTTGACAACATGGTAGGTGCAGTTTGGCCAGTCTGAAGCATTAGAATGGGAGTGATAATCTCTTCTAACATCTATAACATAAATAGATGTAAAGTAGGCCTCTTTTATACTGTTGGAGCATCAAAGAAAGCTACGTTCCTCTCTCCTGCAAACATTACACTCTTTCCATAGGATGACACAAGTCTTCACCTCACAAAATGATGGCTACAAACAACCAGCATTCATTTAAATGAAGCCTGCATTGCATTTGAGTATCACACAGGAATAGAGAGGAGGCCTCACCAGCCACAGATGAGCAGGAGGAGCCCACACCTTGCATCGATCTGGCCAGAAACAGCAGTGTGTAGCTCGATGAGAAGGCGAACACTTCACAACAGCAAGAACAACAGAAATACAGACAAGAGACATCAGGCATTATGCTAGCATTCTGACTTTCTGATAGTTACGACATGTTGGTTGGAACTTACTGATAGTAGATACGAACATGATGCAGAAGCCAGCGAATATGGGAAGTTGATATCCTACTCTAAAGGGACAAAAAGAAAAAAGACAGACTACATTTGTACAGTAAGCAATAATTCATTTGAGATGTCTAGGGAAGGCAAGGCAAGTTTATTTGTAGAGCACATTTCAACAAGGTAATTCAAAGTGCTTCACATAAAACCATTAAAAGCATCAAAACATAAGGCAAAAGAAAAGGAGATTTAAAAACAATCAAGAACATTGATTGAAACATTAAAAACAGTCATTAAAACACAAAAAATATAGTAATAGTTGCAGTGCAGTTCGGTGTAAGAAAATAATAAAATACAGTGGTAAAATGCAGAAATGCAGGAAATTGATTAATATATTAATTGAATCTGGTTTAATTAAAGGCAGCAGCAAACAGAAAAGTCTTCAATCTTGATTTAAAGGAGCTGAGCGTCTCAGCAGACCTGCAGCTTTCTGGACTTTGTTCCAGATATGTGGAGCAGAAGAACTGAACGCTGCTTCTCCATGTTTAGTTCTGACTCTGGGAACAGAAAGTAGACCGGTCCCAGACGACCTAAGGGGTCAGGATGGTTCATAAGGTAGCAGCAGATCAGAGATGTATTTTGGCCCTAAACCATTCAGTGCTTTGTAAACCAACAGCAGGATTTTAAAGTCAATTCTTTGTTGGACAGGAAGCCAGTGCAAAGACATCAGAACTGGGGTGATGTGATCCACCCTCCTGGTCTTAGTGAGGACTCGAGCTGCAGCGTTCTGAATCAGCTGCAGCTTTCTGACGGACTTTTTACAGAGACCTGTAAACACACCGTTACAGTAGTCCAGTCTGCTGAAGATAAATGCATGGACAAGTTTATCCAAATCCTGTTGAGACATAAGTCCTCTAATCCTTGATATATTCTTCAGGTGATAGGAGGCTGATTTTGTAATTGTCTTGATATGGCTGTTCAGGTCTGAATCCATAACTACACCTAGATTTCTGGCTATGTTTGTGGTTTCCACACAAATATAGATTAAATGAATGGCTTCAATCAAAGCTGAAATTCTCTTTTCAGCTTATTGTCTCTTTCTAAAGTAGTGACGCCTAAAAATGTCAATGATTGAAGTTGTGGAGGACTGCTGATTATTTAAATGAAAAGTGCTTCAGCCTGTGAGGGCTGATATTGCTGTACACCAAGTATACATAAGGTCAGTAACACAACCATGTAGTAATACCAAATCATTAATGGTCAAAATAACTCCATAGCAAATTAGTGTCAAGTAACGCCATGGACACAAAGCACATGTGACATGACACATTCTTGCCAGTTACAATTGTTAGCCTTCCATTTTAACCGGAGGATGATGACGACATCTTCTTTCATTAAAATGCTAAAAGCTGCCATGCACCTCAGAGCTGTTGTATTCCCCCATAGATACCCGACATGCTTGACTTGCCTTGTATTGTCCTCTGTCAGGAGAAGGTGACTAAGAACTGTTAATGTTCCTCGCCTCAATTACAGCATCTCTGAGTGTTCATCTGAGACACTAAATATTGCTTTTAAGGTGTGTGCCAGTAATGTTGGAGCATCTAGGTTTCTCCATCTCCCCTAAACATTTAAATCTTTAAACTGGCTCTGTGCTGAGAATGTAGGGGCTTAACTTTCAGAAAAAAGAAAAAAAGGAACAAGTATAACTAAGAATATATAAATATAGATATATGCTTAAATACACAATAATGGTTCCTCCTAGGCTAGAACTATAGTTGTGTTTTTAAAGCAATTGTTGTATCAGAAGCCCAACCAACCAAATAAATCATGATAGTGCAATGTGTTGGATTTTGCTGCCGACCCAACCCAGCAGAATTACAATGGACCCGTATCTTATAGGTCCAAAATAATCAGCTTTTTACAGTATATTGATTGAACAAAATAAGACTTTTGAACCTACAGTACCACTCTATGATGGCAGCAAGTCGAGTCAATTTAAATTACAGATCACAACAAAAGTTATCTTATGACACTTTTCGTATAGCGCAGGTAGGCCATACTCTTTAGCAGTCTCCAAGCTGCTGGCTGCATTGCTAAAAGCTGCACACTGGAAGTTCATTAACTCAGCATTATTATAATTATTATTATCATTTTTGGCCATTTGATGGCAACAAACCAAGCTGTAAATGCAACTTCTGACATATTAGTATAAGGTTGTTACGACGAACCTGTTAGCAACCAATAAGCTAAGTCCAGTGATGAGTGTCAGGGATCGAAATGATAAACTGAGGCTAAGGATTTGAGAGAGGAAGCAGCAGCATGTCTGTAGACTACATCACCATAATATAAGACTAACAGCAAGGGAAGCTGTTTGTGTACAACAATCTGTGTTTTTGCTGCAGTTTGGTGATGGGATTTTCAATATGATGTCGAAATGTAAATGAGTCATCAAGCCAAATACCTAGATATTTGTTCTCTGTGACTTTCTCAATATTGCAACCATTCAGTGTGGATAGGTGTAGTTTGTTAAAATCAATAATAATAATCATGCTCTAAAAAAGCACATTTGTTTTTCCTGCATTTAGTACCAGGTTAAGGATCACAAGTTAAGATGTAGTTTCTCAACAGCAAGTTGTGCTATTAATCTAAATAATGATATAATATAAAGAGATAAGTCTAATATACTGTAAATTATATGGCAATTTAACATTATTATAATACCATTAATAATGATTCATAAAATATAATGTATATTTAACTATTTATGCACACTTAATTCTAACATCCATGAACAATCATGCACCTTAGTACCATAGCAATATCCACCTGCCTACTAATGGCGTATGTGTAGGCTTATGGGCCTTGGAATCAATCCTGTCCGTCCTCACTCTCTGCCACCTTTCCATCAAGAAAAATAAAAACTCTTTTTGGATTGGATATTTTCAGCTTTGACACACTGATATTTCAGATAGGTAATTCTGAAACCATCTACAAGCAATTGAATCAAACCCAAAATGACTGTCTGTAAAAGTAGAAAGCGATTTATTAGTTAAAAAGAAAAAAATATTTATTTTTGTTTTATTTTGTGTTACTCACCTCGCTTCTACTTTCAGATACTTCACATCCTGCCTTGTGTGTTTCCCACCTGTGTGATTGTCTACCCCACCCCTGATTGGTTTCACCTGTGCCTGATTTTTGTCAGCTCCCCTTACCTTTTTTTCAGATCTCTGCCTGTTATTCCTGCTTGATCCTCACTCCACATCTGCCGTTCCAGTTTAGAGCCCTGGGTCCGAGTTGGGCCCTGGTGCTACTCCCGCTCCGTCACCAATTCAAGTTCCAGCCTCGGTGCCCACAGTCTTTTCTCCGGGCCCCGTTCCTAATCCCTCTATGCCGAAACGGTTCTCCAGAGCATCTGGGAGTTGCTTGTTTTATTTCTAGTACAGTCTAGATGCCAGATACTCTCCGGTTTTCGCTGCCTTTTTTCATAGAGATCTTTAGTTAGATCTTTGATTACACAGCTCCCGGTCAGGAGGCAGCCGTAGCTCTCGTCGGACTGCGACAAGGGAGATGGCAAGTCGCAAATTAAGCCATTGAAACCTTCCCTCGCACCTTGGGTCCTTCATTGCTCTTGCCATTGAAATTGACATCCGCTTGCTGGAAAGAGAAAAGGAGAGAGCCGGAGTGGGTGCTGGTGAGGCAAACCATTTCTTCCACCTACTCCTCTTGTCCTCCCACTCCTGTTCGACTCATCACTACCTCATACCATGGCTTTGGTGGATTCCGGGGCTGACTAGAGTTTTATGGATTGGGGTTTGGCAAAGACACTTGCCCAAGCTGCTGGGGGCTAACAGTCTGGATGGGCAGTTACTGTGAAATATCACCCATCGCACTCAACCCATCAGTCTCATCACTGCAAAACATCACACGGAAGTCCTGAGTTTTCACCTCTTCTCCTCATCCGCTTATTCTCGGAGTCCCCAGATCATCCTGACATCCTGGACTTCTCTGGTGTTCCACCCTACTTCGACATTAGGGAAGTGTTCAGCAAGGCCCACCTCGGCGCCATGATTGTGCCATCAACCTTCTTCCTAGACTTCTCCACCTAGAAGGCGTCTTTATTTCCTATCAGCTCTGGAAAGATGCTATGCAGAAATATATTGATTCCTCACATGTTGCTGGTATCATTCGCCCTTCCACTTCTCCAATGGGACCTTTTCTTCGTTGATAAGAAGGATAAGTCGCCCCTCCCTGCATCAACTACGAGGCCTGAATGACATCACTATAAAAAACAGGTACCCTCTCCCTCTTATTTCATCTGCACTTTGAATTATTGCAAGATGCTATGATCTTTCCCAAGTTATACTTCGGAAATGCACATCACTTGGTAAGGATAAGGGAGGGGGACGAATGGAAGACTCCTTTAAGACACATTATCTTGCTATGCCATTTGGTCTCACTACGCCCCATGTGTTTCAGGCTCTGGTAAACATGACATGCTGCATCAGTCAGTCTTTGTGTACCTTGTCAAGTAGAGTTGATATTCTAGAAGAGCTGCCCTAAATAAAAGCGTGGACTAAAAAGATTAGGCCAAAGAACACAGAGCTTATATGAGTAATTAAACGGAGAGCTTGTTTATTTTACAGTCCTGTATTGGGGCTTATCTCCCAGATCCAACAACCTGGATGACCTCATCTTTCACCATACGAGTAGACCCACGTTTAGCATGTTTGTCAAGTCCTGCAGCATCTTCTGCATAACCAACTGTGGTGGCTTGGCGTGGTTGGGCTCAGCTGCAGAGGGGACGGAGTGGGGGGAGTGGTTCAGGGAACGGTACCGGTAAGAGGCGTAATCAGCCTCAGCTGTAATCAATCTCTGATTGTATCTGTCTCCTATAAAACACCAGTAGGGACAGAGGCGCAGGAGAGGACACAGGCTGGCCGAGCGTCACTGGGAGCGAGAGACAGCCTGACGAAATCGCCGACGGCTGGGCACTCGAACGCACGGCGGCAGAGTGCACGGCCGAGACCGGCATGAACTGTAGCAAAATAAAATACTTTGAGTTACGCTATACGAGTGTGCTGGCGTCATTGTGCCTAGGAAACCCATGGTAACAGGAACGTGTTACACCAACTCTTTCTCAAAGCTGAGAAGTGTGATTTCCACGCCCCATCAGTGAGTTTAGTTCCATTGCTGCTCCTTTTCATCCTCTCACCTCATGTTCCAGTGGTCTTCCAAGACAGATCAGGCTTTTCGCAGGCTGAGGGAGAGTTTCATCTCTGCACACATCGAATCTGGGCTGTTCACTCTGTGTTTCGTAACATAAAAAGGTCCATTGTGTGCGCCTTCCTGTCCATGAGGCGCTCCCCTGCTAGATGGAACTATTACGTGGGAAACAGGGAGCTGCTGGTGGTCAAGGTCTCATCAAAGGAGTGTCAACGCTGGCTGGAGGAAGCAGAGCAGCCCCTCTTAGTTTGGAGCAACCATAAAAACTTGTAATCCCTTTCTTTCACCGTTTCATCACAGGGTTACCACCCTCTAAAGGTAACATCTGCTATCCTTACGGTTGTGGACTGATTTTTATCCCGTAACCAAAGTTTCCTACCGCCAAGGAGAGGGCGGAGGTTGTGTAGCTACATGGATTCCCAAGGGATCTGGTGTGGGACTGGGGTCCTCAGTTTGGTTTTCCTTGCCTACCAGCCTGGGCAGAAGGTTTGGCTGTTCGCTAGGAACCTTCCCATATGGGTTGAATCCTGTAAGTTGGCATCTCTAAGGTGATCGTCCGGTGGCAGTTCGACTGAGACTCCCTAGATCCTTGAGGTCCTCGGGCTTACATGTAGAATCGTTCACGAATCATTGATGGAGGACCAGTGTATTCGGTCAAACGCATCCTGGCAGTATTTGGTGGACTGGGAGGGGTATGGCCCGGAAGAAGAATCATGGACCTCTACCAGAAAGGGGGCGGTACTGTCATGTCTCGTCCTGCTACATGGGTTATGCATTTCTTTTACTCCAACATTCAGTTATTTCGTGTTTTAGTTTTTGGTACTGCATGTTTCCCGCCTGTGTGGTTGTCTACCCCGCCCTTATTGCTTTCACCTGTGCCTGACTTTCCTGACCTCCCCTGTGTATTTAGTCTGTGTTTTCCTGTCTATTTGCCAGGTTGTATTTTTCCCCAAAGTCAAGCGTTCCAGTAATAATTATTTTGCCTTATTACGTGAGGGATTTCCTTTGTACCGGACCTGTTTTGGCAAGTAAAAACTGTTTAACTGCACCTGTTTTTTTCCTGTGGGTTTTTCAGTCGTAACAATAATAGACAATTATTACAATTGACATGTGCAGGTAAAGAATTTGTGTTTTTATTTTTCATAGAATTCCCTGCCTTGCAGAATTTGAGTATGCAAGATGAATTAATTCTAAATCAAGACTTGATTTGGCTTTCCTTGCAGAGGCTGTGCATTTATTTCTCAGTTGCCATCCCATCAGCTGTGTTGGTTGAAATTTGATTACCTTTTCCAGCTATCCATACATTAAAAACAGACAAGTGCACATGCACACGCAATTGCACATAATCAGGCATTCCGCTGTATTAGGTTTAGTTGGGTTGGATCTGTTGTGGCTGACATGACATTACACCCTCAGAAACAACCTGACATTAAACAGATATGTTTACCATGAGCGGAACTGGATTTTCTGCCCTAGAACCTGAAAGGGGACTATGTTAGTGCTCTTCGATATGTGACACCATAAATATTATTGTATCAAATGTTGTATTGTATTATTGTATATTGTATCAAATGTGACATAAGACATGTATTCAATTGAGCTAAACACTAAAGTTGCATACAGTAGTGTAGATACATCGTATACAGTAGGTTACAATTGACAATTTCTGAAGTAACCAGTAGGAGTGGATGACTTACGAGTCAGTGTATAATTCAGTAACAACAATAAACTAAGTCTAGTCCTATGTTCAAAACAAACCAGAAAGTCAGATTATTTCCAAGATAAATGCAACTGGCTTTTCAAGCCATCTCAATTCAATGCAAATGGTTTCACTCTGTGATCCATCACGTCTCTTGTGACTTAATGACGTAAAAAGCGTAAACAATACTGACTACTAAATTGTATGCTAGAGTAAATGGCATCTTGTGGTTTAAGATAAAAATCCTAATCATGGATACCATCTGTTCATTATGTGACAACTACGTGAGTTTAGATTGCTTCTACTCATTCTGTGACATCAATTTCCAGGCTGCAATAATAAAGGCAACAACAATGTTCCAGGTTGCGAAGAACCCTAAAGCAGTTTCCCTCCAGTTGAAAATGCTTCTTAAATAAAGCATCAACACAGAGAGAGACATAGAGACACAAAAACCTACCTGTTTGTGAGTGGCCCTATGAAGGGGTTGGTAATCAGCTGTACGGTGGCCTTGGAGGCGAAAAGCATTCCCACTTTGACATTCTCATCAAGCAGCTTGCTGGTAGACTGGGGGCAGTCTGAGGAGTTGTGTGGTAGCTCTGTAGCAGCGGGAGGCGTAGGGACCATGTCGGTAGGCCTAGCTGTGGTGTTGGAGGCCGAAGACCTTACGGTGTTGTCGTATAAGGACACAATGTTGTGGAAGGCTGCTGGAGAACCCTGCTGCGACAGGGTGCTGTTCTTCAACATCACGTCTGGTGACTCATCCAGGTTGTACAGGTAGCTGGGTATGATGGGAACTAGCGGGCATAAAGAGGCGAGAGGAAATTGATGCAATGAAATTGTACACAATCACTGACGGATGCTCACTAGCATGATGCTAATCCAGATGCCACTGCAAAACATGTCAGCAGAGAACAAGAAAGGTTCTTCGAGGGTGAATCACAAGGACTATCCTAAAAAAAGAAAGAAACCTCAATGAAGCCATGATTTGGTTACCTTTTTTTAAATTTAAACAGAAAAAAACAAAGTTAAACCCAACATTCCTCACTGAGCCCTTGTGGTATTTATTCATGCCACCACTCAATTCAATGGAAGTGAATGGAATTAATTGGTGGTGCTCAAACTAAATGTTTACATTGGAATGAAACAAAACCAACGTGCTTTTCCAGAAATAATCAACCTTGGTGTTCACAGTAATCATAGGAACTGTTGACAGTGAGGTCTATAGGTTATCCAGAGTAACTAGTTCATTGCTTAATTAATTAATTGCTTAGTTAATATTTTTTTTTGTTCAAACGTATTCGGTTCGTCATGCGTACCGAACCGTGAGCCTCGTACCGAACGGTTCAATACGAATACGCGTATCGTTACACCCATAATATATATATATTTTGTGTATATACATTTTTTAGCAAGTTTTATGGCTTTATTGGGGAATTTTAAGCAGAGTGGTGTCAGAAAATAATAGTAAGAAGCTGGGAGCAACATGTAACAACATGTTGTATTTTGGATTTTCCTGTTCAGCACCCAAAACCCCAAAGCCACCTTTCAGTAAATATTTGATGTGCTATTCTTCTCAACTGACAAACCTATCAATCACCACTGAGTGTACACTGAGCTCAAACAAATCCTTCAAATACACCTTGGGCCAATGGTTACTAATACAGCATGTTAAACCGTGAGAATATAATATATATCAGTTGAAGTGTCCTTAAGCAAGACACTGACCCCCTATGGGCTCCCCGGGCGCCTGTCATGGGCAGCCCACTGCTCCCTGAGACAGGGATGGGTGAAATGCAGAGACAAATGTCCCCCTTAACGGGATAAATATAGTATAATAATACAAAATAAATAAATAATAATCGCCAGACTGTTGGCATTGACAAGTAAAGCTACAAACTAATCATCAACCAAACCCCGGCATTTAAATAAAGCTGAGTGGACTTTTTATGTAGGAGGGAGCGATATAGCACTATAGGCGAATGTTAAGCTGCTTGGGACAGAAAATACAAAGGAAGACGCAAACAACTAACTTTTTTTAAAACAAAAATGTGACAATTTATGAAACTACTGTAGATATTGATGTCCAACAAATGATTAGTCTATGTTCTCGAAACTGGTTATTTTCCTCATGACAGACATTAAGAGCGCAACACTAATGCCACACCCTTTCAGTAAATATTTGCTGCACTATTCTCCTCACATGACAAACACTATCAACCACCACTGAGCAATTACATTGAGCTCAAACAAGTCATTTAAATACAGCATGTTAAAATATAAAGTAATAGCCAGACTGTTGGCATTGGCAGTAGAAGTAATGCTACAAACTACTAAAAAAATGATTGCCATGGAAAACCATAAATCATTTTTACATTTTGTGTTAAAAAGAAAGAAAGAATAAACTTAAATAATTAATACATACTTATATATTGAATTTAAAATATGGTCGAGGACTATACATGGCACCGTCATTGATACAATCTCCAAATGAAATAAATGATTGTGATACTGGACATAATATGATCCCTGTTTTTGAACACTGCAGGGATAGTTGGGTAAGACTCGAATGGCCGCACTGTACCAACAGATGTAATGTATCCGTCTTCAATGATTCAATTCAATCAATAATTCTTCAAGTGCCACGGTCTGCTTCACACCAGTGATGTGCTTTATTTGTCCTTAATTCAGGATCTTGTCTCTATAATAATTCTCCAAATAGATGAATATGGTTCCATCTATGAGGAAAAGATCTGTTTTGCCAATACCTGCAAACAGCTGGAGTTCTGTGCATAACGGAGAAGTGCAGTGAATAGTGCCGTGTTATGTGACTATGTTAACCAGCAAAGACTTATCTTATTGTCGAGCACATGTAATACAACTTGTCAAAATGTAGTGAGAGCCTGTAAGCAAACAACAGTGTACTGTTGTTGCTGGTCTATGCCATTAACTAAACCAAGCCCATTCATGTTCACCTAAAATCATTTTAATGTTCCCAACAATAATGATGTAAAACTATGTTTTAATGGCATAATCAGCGGAAATGATGGCGTGCTTTAAGGGGTAAATTACAAATTAATAGGTATAACAAGGCAGCTGACTGTGTGCGTGCGGCTGGTTGTGTTAAACACATACTGAAATGATGGGGGTGATGATTGATGATACTTTACATACAATAGGTTTTGAAAAAATAACAGCCTGACCATCGATACACACTATACGTCATTTATCATAATAGTCTGCTATTGTTACTTCATCAGCCGGATGCACAATTCGCTCAGAGAGATTGTATTGGCACACTGAAGGCTATTCCCTCTCTGGAGCGTCAGATGGAGAGGTTTTAATGTTTGAACTGCAGAGCTCAAATCCAATCTGGTAGCTTTCAATGTCAAGCGGGTTTGATCTTAAAACTGAATATAATAAATAAATATAAAAATGAATGTTCCAGTTTGGTCACTTGCACTATATTTTTGACATATACTATTGACCAGATTATACGTTGACAGTTTACTAAATGTGTCACACACGGGTTTTGAGTTCGGTGCGTGGACTGTAGCACTGATAACGATTTACGTTGGTCCACGGAACGCGCTGATCTGTGCGGCAACACGATGCGCTTTTATCGAAAGTCAACTGGGCACATTTGGACAGACTCGGTAAACTACCTGTTGCGCAAAAAATAAAAATAAAAAAAAAATAACTTTGCAGAGATGTAGAGATGTGGTGAAAAAAGCAGGAGTGCACCTACCGACTACAGTCAGCAGCATGTTGTCCAAGAGCAGAGCGACGAAAACAACGAAGAGACTCAGTTTCCTCGACTGTCTCTCCTCTCTGAGCCATTTGATCAAATTAAGATGCCGAAGCGCATCTAATCTCCCCATGGTGTTAGTCCCGAAAACAGCAAGACAATAGAACGGATCACAAGTCCTCCTGGAGAGACACAAGTGGCAGTGATGGGTCAGTAACTTAAACACATCCTTCTAGTCTACATTAAGCAGTGGATAAGTGAAATATCGAACACACTGCTGCATGTGTGAAACAGTGAGAAATCTTACCTCGGATGCACGAGGGCCAACAGCAGCGGCACGAGCAGAGCTGGGAGGAGGAGATGCTGTCTTTCTACTGACTGGACCCGCTGCTGACGTCAGTCAAGCGTTATTTGTAGGTCCCTGTCAGACCCGCATTCAAACCAGAACTACATTAGATCAGAACACAACGATGCTGCCGAAACAATATACAGGATAGCAGACACACACAGCGCCTATGATGACGCAAAGATCAATACTGACCTGATGCGACCTTGAATATAGAGCCCAAAGTAATCTTGCTTCAACCTGTTTTCACAGACATCAACCTGTGCTCAGATGTCATTAGTTCATGATTTACCATCTGTCTGTGGGTCTGGTTTGTTGATGTTGTTTCGACAAAAAATTGAAAATTTCTTCTTTGTTCTTCTATTTGTTGACAAATACATCCACTCACCCCCTGCATCCCTTTAATATTTGCAGCATATTTGTGTCTGTTGTATATATTGCATTTTTTTATACCTTGTTATTTATGTTGAGCACAGTACTCAACAAAGCCTTTTACGGCACAATGTATGTATGATGTGACTAATAAAGCTGAACATGCTTAGACGTTCATTGTTCTGAAGGTTTGATAACCTACCATATGGGGACATCTGCTGGGAAACCTTTGGTATGGCACTCGTATGGGAGGAAACAGGGAGTCAGACTATCAGAGGTCTCGCTGATATCATCCGTCCATACACCTTACATTAACGCACATCTTTTTTGACTATTCATTGCATGTTATTTTATTCTTAATACTGGGAACCTTTGCTCATCCCCTAGAATATATTTTTGCATTCCAGCCTAGCTCTTTCATTTTAAACAGTTACATTGGGCATATTTAAGTAGTATTTTTTTTATATTTCTATTGTATTTATTCTATATTTTCTTGTCTAGCTATACACCAAAGCAAGTTATTGTATGTGAAAACGTACTTGGTAATATACCTGATTCTGAATTTGACTCCGGTTTTCACTTTGCTCACAACGTGAATACACAAGTTTACAAATAAACAAAAAACATGTGAAAAATAAAACAAGGACAACAAAAAAAAGTAGAACAGATGTAAGTATAAACATTTAACAACTATGTACAATATATATATAAATATATATCCAAAAGTAGATATATATATATATATGAACATACACTTATACAACAGCAATGGCAATGTAATTGAGGTGATATGGTGGTAATAGTGCAAACAGAGGTAATAGTGCAGTATGACTGATTAATTGTTCATCAGAGTGACGGCCAGTGGAAAGAAGATGTTCCTGTGTCTGGTGGTTTTGGCGTACGGAGCTCTGTAGCGCCCACCAGAGGGGAGGAGGTGAACAGCTTGTGTCCAGGGTGTGAGGGGTCTGCAGAGATCTTTCCTGCTCGTTTCCTGACTCTGGAGGTGCACAAGTCCAGGATGGAGGGCAGGCTGGAACCAATGATTCTCTCTCCAGACCTGACAGTCCGTTGTTTAGTGGCTGATCCAAACCACACAGTAATGGAAGAACAGAGAACAGACGGGATGATGGTGGAGTAAACAGAATCAGCAGCTCCTGAGGCAGGTTGTACTTCCTGAGCTGGCGCAGGATGGGCAAAATTTCCCCAAAACACTAATACAGCAAAAAATGGACAAAACTTCAGCGAGAGCAACTAACTGATGAACAGACATGCAATAGATGTTGTGTGAACAGAATAAAAAAATATATAAAAATATATATGTATAAAGAAAATGGATCCTGGAGGATGTAAAACAGCCAGAGCCTGAGCCACACGACCTCCTCTCCACCATGGAACCTGGAAAGAGGACAAGCTATACATAAACACAAGAAGACGATCAGACAGGTAGCTTTAAGTCTTGAGTAACCATGAGTAATGTGTTTGGCTGAGGTCAAAGAGTTGTTTGTACATGTACTCATAACTTCTGTCAAGTTCCTTTCAAATTGACAGAAAAAAGCAATAAGATCAATTGCATTTTTCCATCCACTATTTTACAATTATTATGAGTTAGGCACATCATGACAAACTCAAGCGATGGAAAACCAAGTGCACACCTGTTTTATGTATCAATGTGAGGAAGATTACAGTCTCCTAATTGCTACACACAAATGTGATGTTTTATTTTCTCAGTGGAACAGAAGCTTGAGAGATGTTTTAATCACATGCTTCATGTAGGTTATGATTGATTCACTAATCTATTAACTAAACCGGCTCCATTGCACTTTGTCAAAGTTCGTTTTTATCCAGACATCAGCTTTTCCTCCTCAGCCAATTGGAAACTAGTTTTTGCAATATTTTGACTATTTAAGGTAAAGCACAGCATAATATTCAGGCCAAAATAACTGCAAATAGTTTCAGCTTTTCGATTTTGGTGTCATAAATGACATTTTTATCTAATTACATGCTTGATTTGATGAGTTACCTGAATGACATGTTTTTTTATTACTTCACCCTGAAAGCTTTGAGAGAGGTTGAGAGAACGATGAGCAGCACCATCTTGTGCTCTAGTAACACTACTACCACAGGGTTTCCACTGATGTAGTGCAGAGACACTCACATGATGTTGTGGAATTCATAAGACATAAATACTATAACTTGTTGAAATGTAGTAAAGTGTGCCTCTAAATAAAAACATATGAATATAACATGTTCAACAATTACAATTCAATCACTCATTCCTTCCAAAGAAGAGTGAATTGCTTTTTTAAAAATGATTGTGACTAATGGCTTTATTAGATTGATATTAAGGTGGAGGAACCAAGTGCATTAACTCAAGGACAAGCTTTGTAGGGTACTGGCGCTTTATTTATGAATACTTCGTACTTATTTTCTATACTATATGCTTAACTTATGGCTATTTGTTGTGACTTTAAGATTTTACAGCACAACTCCAAATCCTAAATCATACATCATTTCCATTTATTTATATTTGTACTTATCTTAACTTAAGCAAATTACACAGAGAATAACTGGAGATAACGGAAATAAGACTGAATTAAAAACTATAAAGATTTTCAAAAATCATTACATGTTAAAATCTCAAGGTCCATGGGGTTTAATAAAGTTAAAATTTGATCATATAATTATATTTTATTTATATATCTCCAAAGGTATTAAAGCAATAAAAGTGGTTTATTTGGAGTGTGTGAAATATATGGATCAATTTAATCACCTTTTGCTGTATTTTGCTGAAAATTCAATAAAAAGACATGGTCGTGTTTTTGTTCTTTCTCGGGTAGGGGCATCTGAAAAACCAAAGCCCTTTTGAGTATTTGTGCTACAGGGCCGGCCCGAGGCATTAGCAAAGTAAGCAACTGCTTAGGGCTGAAAAATGGTGTATTATATTTGATAAACACCAACCGATACCAGTGTTTCGGAACTGCAGAAAGATAGCAACACAAAATTAAACTCCAGCAGCAACCTCTGTGGGGACAAGCGCAGAAAATATATGTGTGTGATGGCCATCCGTAAAGGCGCACATCATTTCAGACCATTCTTTTTTAGTCTCTCAGTCCAGGTTACAACTCTGGACTGATGCAAGATGGAAAGCAATGGATTGACAGCTAAAACGTTGATTTTCTGGGCATACTGCAGGATGGATGCATGCACATCCCTCAATAAGGAATAACCATAAAGTCGCCTATTCAGCCATGCCATAGTCTAAATAGTCCAATGTATAAAAGGAAATCTGGGGGAGCCAGTTTGAATGGGCCTGATGCAGCTGATAAAAGTCAAAATAGTATTATTTATAATTTACAGGTCCTATGGTTAAGTTCGTCAGCAGAGGAGATGCTGGATGATCAGACAGTACAAGCACAGACTGAAAGCTCAGTGTTACATTTTATTATTTACTACATTTTATATTTTGAAAATGTCTTATTGTTAATGCTAATATTCACTCATCTTAAGACTCTGTAGAAAACATTCTACTCAATAAGTGTTTGTTTATGACTCATTCTGCTACTGCTGATCACCTTTTGGCCGCTGCTCTGCGGCTCACTTTTGTTTTGTTGGGATGGATTGTTAAGCTAACATCTAACAGCTAACAGAACTACAAGTGCACACACTGCGGCAATACATTGTTGGTTTGTTGTAAATGTTCTCATCCCACTAACTCTGTATTAATCCTTGTTAATTATTCAGCCACTTCATGCCAGTCCCCTCAGATTAAAGCCTGTAAATGGGTGCTATGCTGGTGTGCCATGACACGGATTATCCATGATTTTAACATTGTTGGAGCCATAATGTAGTTTTGTTGTTTTATTTTGTCTTTGAGAGAAATGCATGCAGTTCTGACATTGAACAGTGGGTGGCACATTAACTTAAATGTACATATATGTAAGTGCCTGGTAATGAGGACCAGGTGTGTGTGTGCGGATGGGAAGCTCACAGTTTTTGAGCGTGTCAACGTGTTATCGTGTAGTGTCCAAGTAACGTATCCTATATTCTGTTACGGTGCCAATAGGTATTTAAATAAAAGGATCAACGGATCTATAGAAAGACAGCGCATTGGACATTGGAATGTTTGTGGAACACGCGTCCGAACAAGTTCACCCGTTCGCCTCCACCGTGACTTTAATATATAAAAAGGGAAATTGTTAAAGTCACTACAATTAAGTCAAATTAGACAAATTAAGTCGATTAGACATCGCTGGTGTTAGGGTTCAAAAACCAAAAAAGGATGAGAGCCTGCAGGCCGCAGGGACTTTTCTGCTGCCCTCGTAGCGCGCACGCGCATCAGAAAAATGGACTTGACCCGGTTCACAATCAATAACAATATTTAATGTACTACATGAAATTCACTTATAAGCTGCATTAACTATCAATAGTAATGTTCTCGAGAACAGAGATCACACACACGCATCTCACTCACAGGTCTCTGAATTCAATTCAGGTTGCTGAAAAACGAGAGCGGAGGTGGTCTGAGGAATTCTCTCAGAACAGTGTCTTTTATACGTCGGAAATGTCCAAACAGTCATAGATCATCGGACTGACCCTCCGTGGCCATCCGTGACTGGCTCCATTTGAATTCTGTCTCCTCCCTGGATCGATTCTTTAGCGAAACAGCTTTGCTCCTTGCAAAACATCTGTCTTGACTCCACCTCTGGTCAGCTTGTCCTCCTCACTGACCCATCCTCCACTCTGCTGCATGTCCCATTCAGAATCCATGTCTGACCCTCAAACTATTCTTACAGTGTTTTAATACCTTTAGTGACTATACTTTTATGATTTAATACATTCAATTAGTTAATATACTGTGACACATAATATCTTCTATAAGCAAGAATATTGTAAACATATTGTGACTAACATATTATTATTATTGTTATTATGACACTTCTACTCATCACTAGGGGGGTTATTTAATCTTACTTATAATGCGTTTAATACTGGAATTCTCAACAATTCCCCCCTAACACGCTATTCATAGTGTGTTCAAAAAAATGACAGGAAAAACAATCCCTCTCTAATGGTCCTTTATGGGCCGAGGGTGAATTTCCTCAACTAAACAGTAGCTTACAGTTCAAGTTCATAAACATCATTCAATTCAATGCATTTCATTTTGTATAGCACAAAATCACAAATTACAAATTTGCCTCAGAGGGCTTTACAATATGTACACAGTTGACATCCTCTTATCAGAACAGGAAAAAACTCCCCAAAAAAACCCTTTATCGGGGAAGAAAAAGGAAGAAACCTGTGCGATAGCAATAGAGGAGGGATCCCTCTCCCAGAATGGACAGAGGTGCAATAATGTCATGGAACAGGATAGTGAATTACAACACATTCAATGTATGACAGAACCACGACTCTAACTGATTGCCCTATGCCTGTAGAAGTTCACACATGCAAGGGAAGCAGCAGTATACAGAGAGGATCAGGTGGTGGAGGTGGGGGAGGTGCTGCGTCGAGTTCTGGATCCATCCTGCGAAATGAGGGATAGAGAAGAATTCTGAGAAGCCTTGTCTGTATCTTTTCCAGTTGACAAAAATTATATTTCCTAATACAGTGAACAACCACCCAGAGTAAATTTTCCAAATTATCAGTATCTCACCGGATGTTTTCAGAAGTCCATCTGGACTCAATCAGGTCCATCAGCATCCCAGTGATGATCAGGAGCTGCTCTGTCTGGAATGAAAGTTCAACATGCAAATCCTAACATCCTACACTCTGCTAGAATCATATTTAATACTATATGTTCTACCAGGTTCTACTAAACTACTACTAAACTAGTCATATCTACCGGCTCGTGAAGTCCTGCTATGGTGTCGCAAGTGAAGTTTACAAAATGTTGCTGGTTATACTATGTGTAATTGATCCATTTGACAATTTTATTGATTGACAACCTTCAGGAAAAAACAGATTCTAAATCTGCTGCTATGTGATTTCTGGCTTTAAATTCATTAGACACCCCCCTTGGTAAATCTATGTCATGTATGTAACTCGTCTATAAAATGAATCTCCCATGGTCCAGTCCACCTTACTGGTCAGTACCACTGACACCTTGGACCTCATTCACAGCCAGCTACTTGTGATATGATAGGAGACTGCTTTCTCCTGTCTGCAAATGCCTCTGTGTTCTCCACCTGTGAAAACAAAACTCAACTCATTTTAGTTAGTGCCCTAGTATATTCTATTGGTCGGCACCATCCCATGGTCCTGGTGGCAGCATGGGCATCTGTTGATGTTGGGGTCTCATGAGAGGAGGTGCAGGTGGTCCTGGCGGACCCGAGCTTGGGTACTGCTGATGTTGAGGTGGGAATGGAGCCCGTCGTGGTGGCGCACTGAACTGCATTCCTCCTTCCATTTGTCTCGGGCAATCTCTGGCCCAATGTCCCCATCTCTCACAGATGTAGCATTCATCATTCCTGTCTGGGTTTTCTCCGTATCCTGGTCGGCCATATCCACCTGCTTGGTAACCTCTGCCTCTTCCATATCCTCTGCCTCCTCTCTGTGGAGGGGGTTGGTAGTATACCACTGGGGGGGCCGGGGCTGCTAGATATGGTTGATATGGGGTCGGGGGTGCTGCATACTGTTGATATGGGGCTGGAACTGGGTTTTGGGGCTGTTGAGGAGCTTGAGCCTCAGTTACTGCCATCTGTTTCTTGGCCTGATGTTTCCTACTTATTTCCCTGTCGACCTCCGCTATTTGGAGTTTCAGCAGCCGCTGCGACAGCTTTTTCAGATCTTCCTCTCCGCTTGTCTCATTAGTTTGGTGTCTTTGATTGTGGTGAGTGAGATGTTCTCTCCACATGGCATCCTCCATGTTGCTCAACCCTACTATTCCTTCCAGCGCTGTTTGTACTGGTAAAGGCAGTCCTTTCTGTACAGTATGTCTCCATACAACCGTAGTGGCTTCATGGCTGTCATGTCTCCCCCCTGTGGCCACATGCCACTCCACTTCCGCTCTTTTCAAATACTGATACATTTCTTCTTCTGGTTTTATTTTCAATCCAATGAGGGAATTCATGTTTGGTTTCGTGGGCCAGATACTGCGCATCGTTTGCCAAAAAACTCCTCTGAAGTTGTCAAACGGGGTCTGGTCTGGTCTGGCGAACGTACCTGTCCCTGCTTCCAGGGTGTTTAATTGAGTTGTTCCCTCTGCTCGGATTATTATAGCCCGTATGTCCCCCAGTGCCAGTTTGTCCGCTGCCGTCAGTTTTTCAAACTGATGGATCCAAGGGCTAGCTCCTCCTCCTAGTGGTGGAAGTATCTTCTCCAGTGTGTCCATGTCTCGATGTCCCCATGGCACAAACTCAGCTTGTCCGTTGGATTTCACCAGCAGGGGGCACTGTTGGGCTGGGGACGAAGGTGGCATCTCACCTATTACGGGACAAAACCAGTCTGCAAATTTGTTTGGAGGCCTCCTCTCTCGGGTGGACCGTCTGAGCGGTGGATGACCTCCCGATGCAGCCCTCATTTCTTCCTCGTCAGTGCTGTTTGGGTAATCATCATCACCATCCAAGTCTGTTCTTTGTCTTCTGGGTCTGAGGGTCAACACCCCTTCTGCCTCAAACTCCTTTTTCTTCATTTTTCTCATCTTCCTTCTTTCTCCAGTTGCAGCTTTATTCCTGACGCATGTCAGGCTTTCGGCTGCTTCTTCCCTCTGTCTTAATTCTTTCTTTCTGTTCCCCTCTTCTTTCTCATGCTGGCCGTTCCTTGGAGGAGATGAGTTCAGACTTATCTCCCCTTCTTCCGAGGTTTCTGGAAGGCTGTATTCTTCAGACCTGACTTCCACTTCTTCTTCTTCTACTTCTACTAGATCCAATGTTCCTCCATTCACTTTGAGCACGACTGCTTGGGTTGAAGGGTTTTCTAAGAAGGGATTGGTTGCTCTGTACTTGTAAGGTGGGGGAGATAAGGGTGGCTCACATTGCCCATGAGCTTCTATTGACAATGTTGGGTACACTGGTGTGTAGACAGGGTTGGCAGGCTTGGGGGTGGTGGTGGTACAGGGTGACTTGAAGTCTGTCATTCCTTCCTTCAGGACTTCAGGCAGGCTCACAGCAGATACGGAGGTGGCTGGGTCTACGGCCTTCCAGTAGGTGAGCAGCCGTTGGGTGTGTGCGCACCTCTTTTCTTCCGAGTCAAGTGCTTTTTTCTTGCCGCGCTTGCTCAGGCGACTGGCTCCTTCGTAGTCTGCAGTGGCATTGTTTCTAGCCTCCAGAGCCGCCCTACACACTTTGCGTCTGTGTTCTTCAGTGGGGGCCGTCGCTGTTGGAAACCACCCGTTTTTCTGCCATCTCTCCAGATATTTCTTCATCATTTTCCATTCCTTTGGCCTCTCCTTAGGCGCAGTCAAATCCTCCATTCTTTCTTTGGCTCTTCCCAGCATTTCCTGTGTGCTTAGTGTGACCATCATGCGGCCTGGGAGTGTGCACTTACTTCTCAACTATCTATATTCTGACAGTAGCTCAGATGTGTGTCTAAGTGTATGCAATGAAAATTTATTTTATTTTATTTTAATCTAAACTATGGGAAATTTGAGCCAAATGAATATCTAAAAAATTCGATTTTTTTTAAAATTAATCTCAATTAATATTGAAATTAAAATCTAAATTATTTAATTCAAAATTAAAATCAAGATTTAAGAATTTGGAATTAAAAGTTAGAAATGTTGAATCAAAATTTAAACTAAGATCCCAAATTAAAATTAAATTAATAATTAAACCAGTATCTGAATTAAACTCAAATTATAAAATCAAACTGCTTGAATTAAATTTACCATTAAAGTCGAAATATGGAATAAACACTGGAAGTTAAAATACTAGCTTAAAACAAAGTTGAAATAAAATCTGTATCAAAATTAAAGAAACTATCAGCAACTATCCCTGAAAGTTAAAAAGGTCAATTAATATCAAACCAACACTGCCAATTGAAATACTGAATCACAATTAAAACAAACAATGAAAGTTTAAATCTCAATTAAACTAAAATCACAAATCTAAGAAGTACAATTAATATGATCAATGGTAGCTGAAAATGCTAAATTAAAACCAGGATAAACAATCAAAGTCTAAATGGAAGTCAAAAGCTTAGAGTCAAAAACAAGGAATATTACAAGTTTATCACCAGAACTCAAAGTATTGCAATGCATCTACTATTCCACAGATGACATGAGTATCTTGTAGTTCTAAGACAATTTCACCTCTAGGTTTTCTGGGTAATGGAGTTTCTGTAATTATCAAGCAATTACTCCTCCAACCGATAGGTAGCAGAGTTGTCTATCCTTCTTCTTCGTTGGTTTTCCGTCACCGGAAGTATGGTCAAAATCCCCGCGAATTTACGAACAAAGGGCTAATGCTATTAGCGGCTAAGCTAACCGGCGAAAATGTGTCTTTGTCAGACCGACAAAGCACCGTAGTTATAACTGTTAACCATGCCGCATTCACCCACGTTATTTATGCTAGACCGTGCTCGGCTTTTCCATATGCACCGGTTATTTTATGATCGTTTTTATCTAGTAATCTAGGCTAAGCACAAAGCAGCCGTCAGCTTTTGCTACATTCACCCCACACAGCAAAGCGATTTCTCACAGCGCTATATCGCATTCATACCAAAATACACCGTGATTACAATGTATGATTACCCACTCATTACCTAGTTTACCCACCCCAGATTATATTCCCCTGAACTCAGTTAATTATAGCGTTTCGTAGTAGTCAGTCTGTCGGCGCAGAGCTCGACTCTAGAACGCAACCTAGTTCTGTTAGCTTCTAAGCTCGTATCAATTTATACCCTCCCGTTAAGAGTCGGTTCACCGGACCCAAACCTGCCCTACAGACCCAAGGGGACCGTCGCCTTTACCCCACGTACCCTGCCACCAGATTCAGTCCACCTAGTTCACCGGACTCTCTTAACTTCTTCTTTCTCGGGGTATATCCCTTCGTAGCTCTGTAGCTTCTGCTGCTAGTACAGCTTGATCACTGCTGACGTCTAACACGTAACGCTTATCGCG
Source organism: Lycodopsis pacificus (assembly GCA_028022725.1). NCBI lineage: Eukaryota > Metazoa > Chordata > Actinopteri > Perciformes > Zoarcidae > Lycodopsis > Lycodopsis pacificus. The sequence continues at coordinate 3,239,199 of CM051699.1, read as the reverse complement.
GACCTTACCGGTAGGATTTCGCAACAAAGAACAGCGCGTAGCCAAAATACACGTGTTCCTAATCCAGCTTGCAACTGTGTTTCATACAGTAATCCAGCCACTTTAAATTTCAAGTCAATATACTTTACCGGCTTGCTGCGGCCTGCTCCTTTTTTCCTAGCTCTCAGAGGCACTGACCAAGACACCGTCTCTAAATTGTCCTATCTACCTATATGCGGAGTTTTATTAAAAAGGTTCCGTCTCACCCGTTTGTCTTTGGCCAGAAGGTATCTTCGTCAGCGCCCTCGTCGAGTCAGTTTCCAGCAATTGTCCCTTCGTGGTCGCCAATTTCTTAGGGTTCAAAAACCAAAAAAGGATGAGAGCCTGCAGGCTGCAGGGACTTTTCTGCTGCCCTCGTAGCGCGCACGCGCATCAGAAAAATGGACTGGACCCGGTTCACAATCAATAACAATATTTAATGTACTACATGAAATTCAGTTATAAGCTGCATTAACTATCAATAGTAATGTTCTCGAGAACAGAGATCACACACACGCATCTCACTCACAGGTCTCTGAATTCAATTCAGGTTGCTGAAAAACGAGAGCGGAGGTGGTCTGAGGAATTCTCTCAGAACAGTGTCTTTTATACGTCGGAAATGTCCAAACAGTCATAGATCATCGGACTGACCCTACGTGGCCATCCGTGACTGGCTCCATTTGAATTCTGTCTCCTCCCTGGATCGATTCTTTAGCGAAACAGCTTTGCTCCTTGCAAAACATCTGTCTTGACTCCACCTCTGGTCAGCTTGTCCTCCTCACTGACCCATCCTCCACTCTGTTGCATGTCCCATTCAGAATCCATGTCTGACCCTCAAACTATTCTTACAGTGTTTTAATACCTTTAGTGACTATACTTTTATGATTTAATACATTCAATTAGTTAATATACTGTGACACATAATATCTTCTATAAGCAAGAATATTGTAAACATATTGTGACTAACATATTATTATTATTATTATTATGACACTTCTACTCATCACTAGGGGGGTTATTTAATCTTACTTATAATGCGTTTAATACTGGAATTCTCAACACTGGACAGCGCTGGATTCAACATCGCTGGATTCAACAGCTGATGGACATCACGTGAATAACAGCGGATTGAATAGACGTCGCTGGAAAGTTGTGGTTGCTTTGAAATCTAATTGGACAACTGATCATCACTACTACGATTTGGGACCAATGGACACTCTGAACGGACAGAGGTATGTAGCACTACCAACATGGCCATGTTTGAAGTCGTGTGCATACTTTTATTTCTGAGTGTAAATCCAATGCATTGGTTATAGGCCTAAGAGCTTTGTGGGTGGTTTAATTTTGAATTGTATTTAATAAATGATGGATTCTGATAGTGTAAATGTACAAAATCAAGGTTCTATTGTTAATCAGCCAACCATGGCTGGGACACAGGTCAATCCCAGCACGGCCAATGGTGAAAGGGAAACACAATCTGTCAGTAAACGTCCTATTAAACTGACACATAAGGCATTAATGCATAAACTGGAGAAGTTACAAAAGGTTCGGAAGGCCAAACTAAACAAAGCTTCTGACCTGAAAAGGACAATTCAAGACCTAATGCATGACAGAGAATATAAAACAGAGGTGCAATGCACTTTTGATAAATACACAACTCTTTGCAATGAAGCAAAGGAACAACATCAATCTCTGTCAGAAATATTATCTCATGAAGAAAAGGACAAACATGAGATATGGTTCAAAGCAAAAATGTTGAGTGTTAATGATTTTACTGATGCTGTGAATAAGTGGTTGTCTAATGCAGACATTTCCAAACCTGATGAAAATGATGACGCTGTTGAGAGTGAAGTCAAACCCATTGACAGCATTTCCAATGTGGAAACAAAAGTTTCTATTGACAAATTCAGCAGAAAACGTCACACCAGTTCAAGAACCAGCAAATCTTCTTCTTCTGTACAGATTCAGATAGAGGCAGAGAGAGCAGCACTTGAAACTCGTGCTGCAGCCTTGAAGGAGAAGCACGAGCCGGAGGAGCAATCGGAGTTGCTGAGAAAGAAACTGGAGGTGGACACAGAAATGGCAGCCGTTGCTGCTAAATTAGCGGAATTTAAGGCCTCTGGTTACCAAGCTTTCTCAAACACACAATCAGATGGAATGGAGTCATACTTTGAAAAAGGAGCAAGGTTAAAGGAAGTCAGTACCACGCTCAACCGACATGCCAAAGCATATCAACCAACACCTATACAACAACAACAGTATGCATATAGGAATGCAACACAGGACAACAGCACGGTCTGTCAACTGCAACCAGAAAATACATCACGCAAACCTCACATGGATCATCCTCACGTGCAGCTAACAAATCCAGGTGTCGTTCAGTCTCAACTTGCTCATAAAGGAAATGATGAAACATCAGATCTATGCAACCTACTGCAAAGGCAAAATGAAATAACATTGCTTATCCAACAACAGGCCTCTCATTCACTACCGCCAAGAGAAATTCCATTTTTTGATGGGGATCCTCTGCAGTACAGAACGTTTATCAGAGCCTTTGAACATTGTGTGGAGAGTAAAGCAAGCAACAGAGGAGACTGTCTGTATTTTTTGGATAAGTACACAAGAGGTCAACCAAAAGAGCTAGTGCGTAGTTGTCAGCATATGGCTCCAGACAGAGGCTATGCTACAGCTAAGGATCTGCTACAGGAGCACTTTGGGAATGAACACAAAGTTACTGCAGCATATATGGGGAAAGCCCTCTGCTGGCCTTTAGTGAAGCCTGAGGATGTGAAATCTCTCCAAGCGTATGCCCTCTTTTTGCGTGAGTGTTGCAATGCAATGGAGGACATACAGTACATGAAAGAACTGGATATGCCAGCAAATATGAGAGCAGTGATTCTGAAGCATACAAGCTAAGAGAAAAATGGAGAATATCTGCATGTGAGCTACTGCAAAACCTCAATCGCAGGGCCACCTTCAATGATCTTGTCATATTCATCGAGCGTGAAGTCAAAATATTGTCTGACCCAATCTTTGGAGACATTCAGAATGCACCACTTAAAACAGTAAACAAAAATGTGAACAAGATCAAAGCAGAATGGAAGCCAAGATTCAAAGAAAACAGTTTTGCAACTTATGTTACTGTTGAAACCCCGGCCATTGAAGAACCAAGAAGGTTAAATCATGATAAACAACCAAATGGTTCATCTGCAAAGAACACCAGCTTTTGTTTGTGTTGCTCTCAAAGTCACACAATGGCCATGTGTCCACGATTGGAAGAGAAGACACATAGGGACAAGATTAACTTTCTTAAGGATAATGGAATCTGTTTTGGCTGCCTTCGCATTGGGCATAGGAGCAAGGATTGCGATAAGCATTTGACTTACAAGGTGTGCAGTCTAAACCATCCCAGTGTTCTTCACATCCGCCAAAGAGAGAAAGTAGTCAACACAGACTCAAAAGGGCCAAAAGAACCATCATTAAGTAACGCACATGTTTCTCTACACACATGTGGTCCTACAGGGGCCGGTAGCAGTGATGGGATTCTATCCATCTTACCAATACAGGTGAAATCCAATAATGGAGACAAGGTCATACAGATGTATCCTTTTCTAGATCCAGGCAGTACAGCAACATTTTGTTCTGAAACCCTGATGAGGAGGCTTAATCTGAATGGACGGAAAACCCAAATCCACTTAAGAACCATGGGCTCAGGAGCAACAGTTTCCAGCTACATGTTGACTGATTTGGTGATTTCAAGTCTCACCGGGAAAAGATTCTATGAGTTACCAGAGGTCTATACCCAGAAGAGAATGCCTGTAAACGCTGATAACCTCATCAAAAAAGAGGAGTTGGCAAAGTGGCCATACTTGGATGGTGTTAGTGTTCCTAGCATTCAAGCTGACGTGGAGTTGTTGATAGGTACCAACGCCTCCAAAATGCTTGAGCCGTGGGGAGTAATCAACAGCCATGGAAACGGACCTTATGCCATTAAGACCCTATTGGGGTGGGTTATTAATGGTCCCGGTCAAGGATGCAGTGATGAGCGGTGTGAGAGTGGCTACCCTGCTGCTACTGTTAACAGGATTTCCATACAACACCTGGAGGAATTGCTGAATAATCAGTACAACCATGATTTTAATGAAAGAACATCAGAAGACAAAATGGAGATGTCCAGAGATGATGTGAAATTCATGGAAATCATGAAACATTCAGTTAAACTTCAGGATGGACCTGACTTTCTGCAGAAAGCAGTGGAGTGGCCTGCTCGCAGCTTTGATTCCAACATTGCTGCTGATGACCCAGAGGTCAAAAAGGAACTTATAACCAATGCAGTGATTGCCACCCATCAACTGATAACATACTTTTCGGACTGGAAAAGGTTGAAGAGGTCAGTAGCGTGGATTCTGAAAATAAGAAGAACTCTACTGGAAATGAGTCAAAAAAGGAAACGAATGAGCCATGAAGTTACAGACAAGAATGGCAACAAATTGGAACAGGAAATGGACCAAATTAAAGCTGTGTTAAAGGGACAGATCATCTGGAGTTTGACTCCAGATGATCTTTCAGGAGCAGAAAAATCGATCCTTCGCTTCACTCAGCAGGAAAGTTTCCATGAGGAATTGGCGGCGTTAACATCTGGCAAACGTGAAGTGAAAAAGGATAGCACCATTTACAAGTTGGACCCGGTTCTGAAAGATGGATTACTTGGAGTTGGAGGGAGATTGAGCAAGGCAGCCATGCCTGAGGAGACGAAGCATCCAGTCATCCTATTCAAAACCCAACATGTATCCACTCTAATATTAAAGTACATTCACGAACAGGTGGGCCATGGTGGAAGAAACCATGTTCTCTCCAGATTACGGAGGAAATACTGGATTACAATTGCTAATGCAGCAACAAGAAAGATCCTGTCCAACTGTGGCTTCTGTAAGCACCATAAAGGGAAGTTGTGTGAGCAAAAAATGGCAGACTTGCCTATTGAAAGACTCGTTCCTGATCTGCCTCCATTCACCAATGTCGGAGTTGATTATTTTGGGCCAGTTGAGATCAAGAGAGGACGTAACCTTGAAAAACGCTATGGAGTCATATTTACATGTATGGCATGTAGAGCAGTCCACTTGGAAGTTGCCTACTCTTTGGATACTGACTCATGTATAAATGCTGTACGCAGGTTTGTTTGTAGAAGAGGACAAGTCTCTCACTTAAGATCTGACAATTGAACCAACTTTGTTGGTGCTGAAAGGGAGTTGAGAAGAGCTCTTGCTGCTTTAAATCACAGGAAGATACAAGCGGCTTTTCTACAGGAAGGAATAAAGTGGAGCTTCAACACACCAACAGCTTCTCATCATGGAGGTGTATGGGAGTGCATCATAAGGATGATTGGACGGATACTAACATCAGTCTTACATCAACAAACCCTGAGTGACGAGGGATTGCATACTGTTCTGTGTGAGGTCGAAGCCATTTTAAATGACCGCCCTATCACCAAGTTATCTGGAGATCCCAATGATCTAGGAGCTCTTACACCAAACCACCTGCTGACAATGAAAATAACCGGTCTTACCACCTGGACTGTTCGAGAAGACAGACCTCGATATCAAAAGAAGATGGAGACAAGTACAGTACATCTCCGACCTTTTTTGGAAGCGCTGACTAAAAGAATACTTGCCTTTGCTACAGGAGCGCCAAAGGTGGCGTAAGGAGAGACGAAGCCTTGTTCTGGGAGACATTGTACTTGTTGCAGATGCTACAGCTCCACGTAGTTCCTGGTTACTCGGAAAAGTTCTAGAGACCTATCCTGACAGGAAAGGACTGGTGCGATCTGCACGAGTGCAAACCAAGACTAGCACGCTGGACAGGCCAGTGACCAAACTTTGTCTTCTACAAGAAGCTGAACCATAACAAAGTTATTAGGGACCTCGTACCCTGAGGGGAATTTTGGGTTTTTGTTTGTTTTGTTTGTTCATTTTATTATGGATTTATTGGCTCCATTGCATAAATATCTGTTGAATTGTTTATGCCCTCCTGCCATTAACAATTAGGGGCCGGTGTGTTGGAGCCATAATGTAGTTTTGTTGTTTTATTTTGTCTTTGAGGGAAATGCATGCAGTTCTGACATTGAACAGTGGGTGGCACATTAACTTAAATGTGCATATATGTAAGTGCCTGGTAATGAGGACCAGGTGTGTGTGTGCGGATGGGAAGCTCACAGTTTTTGAGCGTGTCAACGTGTTATCGTGTCAACGTCTTATCGTGTAGTGTCCAAGTAACGTATCCTATATTCTGTTACGGTGCCAATAGGTATTTAAATAAAAGGATCAACGGATCTAAAGAAAGACAGCACATTGTAATGTTTGTGGAACACGCGTCCGAACAAGTTCACCCGTTCACCCCCACCGTGACTTTAATATATAAAAAGGGAAATTGTTAAAGTCACTACAAACATCTTTAAACATGGTCGGAACCTACTTTTTATTCTTTATCCAAAACATCCAGGCTAAATGTCACATTATACCAGCATATGCTATAATGTATGGTAAATTATATGATTCAGATTAGTCATGAGTTGATTTAGAGGAACCAAGAGTTTGCATAATGCATTTTGAAAATAACATTAAAATGTCTGTTCAGTGTTTGTTACCACCCGTGACAGCGATGCTGGTTTTGTTTTACCTTGTGAGTTCAGCCCTTTTGCACCGTTATTCCCCCCTGTTGTTCTGTATTAAGGTACAGAGGGTGAATGAAGAGCTGATGTCTGTGTGAAAAGGGACACCCAGAGCAGAAGAATGCCGACTGTTGTGTTAAATGTCACCCTTTTTTTGCTCCTGCAGTCCTAGTGACACCTGCTGCATCAGGAACTACCACAGAGGAGGTCTTGAGTACTCTGCAGGGTCTTTATATTTCTGTCTGTCTGTGGACAGATTTTGTCGCAACCGTAAAAGATGTCACAAAACTTTACAGGTGTGCTGAGTGAGTTATGAAAGTAGAGTTCAAAGATGGGTGTAGGGTGCGTTAGTAGGGTGGTAGGAAGTGGGGAACGGGCCATTGGCCCCCACTTCACGCCCTTTGCCCAATTTGGAGTCTCCACTGGTGGGATCCCATCACAAGATAGTTTCTAGCTGAGATTCTGACAGCATTGTTATCCATTTGACCTGTTGGCAGAGTTGAAACAATGAAATGGAAAATGTCTGTTGATCACCGTCTCCATAGCTGAGCTAATCAGAAACTTTCAGAGCACCTCGGTGGGCCCCTGAACTTACTTTCTAATCTTATTATTTTTTCTGTAACATAAATATGAATAACTAAATAAGCAAAACATAATTAAACATTGGCTAACATTTTATTACAGTTCTTTGTTGACTCTTATCAAGAGTCAATACAATGCTGTTAACACCTTTTGACACAATATCACATTTTTCCAACCAAGCCCCGCCCACTTCAAAACATTAAGAAGAGCACAGAGAAAAACACTAAATACTGAAATTCTTTCTTTTAAAGTAATGAAATCTTCCCACGCAAAATGTTGTGCTAAATTAAGACTCTCCCTCACAAGTGGAAGGTTTTCAGGTTTTCAGCGTCCCACGATCCGAGTCTTGCAGAGGATCTCTACAGCATGTCAGTCATATTTATCTGGCCTCATTTCCTCTCATCTTTCCACAGTCACTTTGTAATAAAGCCATATAATGTCAAAGAGACAGATTCAAGACACTGCTGGTCAAACCTGTTTCCTCTGTCCATTGATTAAAAATTGTCCAATAAAATATCTGTAATCTGGTTTTTAATGTCATCAGGTGAAGAGAGGCATGCTTTCTGATACATATTAACACCAAATGATGGTTGTTCATGCATCAAACTAAAACAACTGTGTACGATCATGTGTAGTGCTGCGAGCAAAACCATGAAACTCCTTAGGGCAGTTGCTGGAATACAAGAGGCAATCAGGAACATGCTTTAGTGGCAGAAGTCTGCACACTAACTTGAAAGCGAAACTACACAGTATGATGATGATGCATATGATGATGATTTAAAAAGATAAAGCTGAGAGGAAGTTACAGGATGTAATTGGATCAGAGAAAGCCACATCATCCATCCATCGATTGTGCACCCTTATCCATTATGTACATTAGTCCACCATTTTATTTCATTTTGCTATTGCAAGTGGTTAAACTCATATGTTGTGGTTATTATCTGGGTTTAAGTGTCTTGACCAAGACAGTTCGAAATGGACTGGAGGAGCCCGGGATTGAATTGCAGATCTTCGGATTGGAAAACGACCCACTCCACCTCTGATACTGTGATGATAAAAAATGTTTTAACATGTCCTCCTGACATTTTCTGTGTGATATGTGGATGTTAGAAAATTCATTTGTACAGGCGTCTAGATGTCTGAACACATTGACATATTTGTTCTGGTACAGAATGAAGTGTTCTTTCTACAATCAACTGCTTCTTAATAGACTAAACATTTCCTGTAGACCTAATGTCAGTGAACGTTCGCACAGGGACACACGCCCCCACCCTTTCTGTGCCTGTCTCCTGTCCTTTATCTGTCTTCTCTGTGCCGGCCGGTATAAATACCTTGTTTTAATTCTGCGTCTTTAGAGCATGTTCACATTTCACTGTGATACGTGGCTGTGGTTGTGTTCTCTGTTTGCAAACATTAAATTGACTTTTTGAAACTTTGATCATTCATCAAGACTCTGTTTATGTTAAACACTTTGGATAAAACCAACTTCACTCCTGAACTTTTAAAGGAAATATTCCACAACAATACATACATACATGATATATATAAAATAATAACAATTCTACAATGCAAAATAAAGTGCAAAGCCCCTGCAGAATATATCACATCATATATCACATCAATTAATAGTTTGAGTGTGCCATGTCAGATTCAGCAAACGCTCCTAACTCTGTAAATGACCAGGGCAAACACGATGAATGTCACTGAGCATAAATGAATGTGTGTGGTGCCCCATATGTCAGGAAGGCTTTCTGTAGCCTACCCTTAAGCCATGCATTTTATTGTTTTAAAGCCCAAAATAAAATGGATCTTCTTTAGTGCCACTGTTTACAATACGTATTTGTGTTCTGCAGTTCGTTGACTATTGCCTAAAGCACGCTTTTAGACCTCGTTCTACGTATGTTTTGGGTTTTCCAAATTATAACGAGTGCCAGCCAGTGACAAAGTGCAGAAATATAAATAGACTATTTGTCTGCCCTCTGTAGTCCTATAAGGCAGAACAATTGCCAGAATACCAAATAGTACTAATACTCATTCCTTGGCAAGATACTGTGATGCTGCGTTCACACCGGACGCGTCAATTTTTTGACGCGCCGCAAAAACGTGTCCAACGTGCCGCCGGTCGTGTTCACACCAAACGCGATTCGTGATTCGCGCGAATCGTGCAGCGCCGGAGAGGGGGCGTGGTTTATCGACCTGGGTCCGTTCAACTGTCCGCCATTAACCATGGAAAAAATAACCTATATTTCTACGTGCTGTGGAAGTCACAGATATCCCGGGAAACTAAACGCCGTCATGTCTGGTTCATAATATTGTTCAGAGGAGCGCCGTGGATTTTATCGAGCTGTATTTACTGTGTCTAGCAAGCCACACGTCGCTGTTTACTACAGCTGTAGGAACACAAAATAAACTAATTTGATTCAACGGCAATAAACCGACAAAAAGGGACTCCGAAATAACTACGTAATGATGCCGATTTGTTGGCTACTTGTCTTCTCAATGGAGCTCTGATGGATCGGTGCTAGGCTATGCTGACATCGTAGCAGGTCCACCAGCACTCAATAATGTCATGTAGGCGTAAATACGGCAGCGTCTATTCATTGTTTGTACCATATGGTTTACACACACACATGTATACACATAGTTTGGTCCGGTCTCTATTGATATGAGGTATCGTAGAGCTCTGGGTGAACACAGACGGCTACAGTATTTATTTCCTGATTCAACAGCGGCAGGAAGTCAGTGATGACAGGGGGAGCAACTCAACGCTGATAGGCTATCGCGCCACAGCGTCACGCGATTATTTCGCAGAAGTTGAAAAATTTCAACTCATGCGTTGGCGATTTTGCAGCGCGGTGGACGCGATGAGACTGGCGCGCCGCAAAAACGCGTCCAACGTGCCCGTCTCATCGCGTCTGTGCATAGACTTTGTATGTAATCTCGACGCGTATCAAAATATCGACGTGTCCGGTGTGAACACACCTTTACTCATTTTGAATATCACTCTCCTTCACTGGGCAAAAGCGTTTCGCACATGCACACTTTTTATTTTGCTTATAACAGAAAGCACAAATAACACTGGAAAAGTTCCCATAGATCCCTGCTTTGATAATGTGCTTGTACAACTCCTAGACATGAGACAGAGTATCTCTTGGTTACTTAGTCATTCTTTTAATTATTTGAAAGTCTCCGTATTTCCCCTGCTGATGAATTTGATGCATTGGCGGTAGCAGCTTACAATCCGTGTTTGCCCTAGCTTGAAAGACATGGTCATGATGGCCATGCCGACAATAATGAAGAGTGAGGTAAGCATGAAGTACTTAGGGTGATTTGGCACAATATCGCCAAAACCGATAGTAGTGAGTGTAATAAAGCAGAAGTAGTAGGGGTCAAAGCCCTTGAATTCATTTTCCCACAATGGCAAAATGAAACCGCCAAAAGAAATGTAGGCAATCATGATGAAAAGAATCAGTACAAAGGGTACATCCAGCATTTCCATTCCATCCCCTAACCCTGTGAAGTCCCAAATGGCAAATCCTTTGGGTGGTAGTGGCAGCTGGTCTAGCTCTGGGCAGGAGAGGGTCCTCAGCAGTGGGCTCTTTCTAAGTAAATTCTCCCTGGCGAGAATCTTCTCAAAGATCGCTTTGTTGTTTTGGAGTTGGATGGACTTTTGCCGTACATCTGCTTGGCTGTGAAGTACCTGCCGGATATCGAGGGGCGCATGGATCACAACGTCATGGCTGTAAAAAAAGGTACCATCCTCCAGGGCCTGGTTGCTTGAGTCCCTTGCAGTCCTCTGAGCCTTCCACGGTGACCAGGTGTGGGAGCGGAGGATTTTGCAGAGGGTGTGAATGCGCATGTAGGCCCTGGACATCAGCATAGCAAGGAAGTCTCCCACATCGAGGATGACCAAAAGCATGAGAGGGATGCCCACCATGGCATACAAGACACACACCACCTTACCAGTCAAGGTAACGGGATAGATCTCCCCATACCCTGCAACAACAATAGAGAAAATGGGCACTTTAATACTTTGAAACAGGAGCAATGGTATGATCTGTGGATTAGCTCAAGTAGTGGTAAAAGGACAATCATGGACATAATGTACACTAAATGTGTACTTCTAAACCCAAAAATCATATTTAAGGTTTAAATTAATGGACCTAGAAATATAAAACCATGGCCTTAATATATTTAATATGTTGTAATTCCATTTAAAATTCAAGAAAATATTCATCACCATTTTGTTGAAATAGTCTCTTTTTCATCATGTGTGGTCTGTAGATCAAGAGTTTACGCATACACATACAACTTTGGATGTTAAAGGCTGTATATTAAGAAGTGGACAAAGTCCCAGTGACGTCACCCATTAGTTTGTGGACTTTGGTTTTGAAGCCTCAAGTTTGACATTTTGTCCGTTGGACTCGAGTGGATGAAGTACAAATAAACTCTGAACAATACATCTTTAGGCTACCAAAAAGGTTACAATTAACTTTGTATGAACTAAAAACACACTGCGAAAGGGTTAAAGTTCCAAGACGAAAACACAGACAACTTTCAGACCAGACAAAGCCATTGTGGCGAGCTGTCAATCACAAGGTAACCATGGCCTAAAGCAGTGGTCACCAACCTTTTTAATCCCAAGATCCCGACCTCTGCCTTGGTGACAGGGAACCTATTGAGGCGTTGAGAGAAAAAGATTGTCCAGACCAGGGGCGTTTCTAGGATTCAAAGAAAGGGGGACGTAGCCCGAAGGGGAGTGCGGCATTTTTGTGCGGCATGTTTGCAATTGTTTTTGGGGCCGCGGATATCCATTGTTTCCGACAGTTCATAGATTGGTTCAATCAGAAAGTGTGATTTTGCTCTGTAGTTTTGCTTGCATTGAGTATATGATAACCCAAGAGACAGAATTTCAGGGTCACAGTGAAATTTGACAACACAAATATGAACTTTTCTCAAATAAAGAGAGAGAAATAATTTTCCTGCTTGTAAAGGAAAGAGGGATAAACTAGCTTTCATATCGCGTCACTCCCAAATCCTAATTCTTAAAGGGACCGCACGCAATGGATGGAGCATGGACCTGATAGTGTCAACTTTTGACTTGTTTACTTGTTTTATTCTGAGCAGAAGGGAATAAGATGTTGATCAACATTTACATCTATTTTGTTGTCCGTGTAGTTTTTACATACCAGTGATATTTTATGCTAATTTGGACACTATCACTGAGATAAAGATGAACTAGTTCAGTGTCAAATATACCATTCAATGGAGAAAAAAAACATGAATAACAACAATAAAAGAACACATTTCAAGTACATCTTAATTATCGAATGATAAATATTGTATGATGGGCTGAAATGGAAGGCACCCAATGCATTCACTATAATCAAGTCAATCTAGGATTACAATGTACAGAGAAAAACCCTATAGGACTAGATCCGGACAGGACTTTCCGCTTTGACATGATTTTAATCAGTCTGAAGTTGCTTTCGCGTTGCCTGTCGATTGTGCACACGTATCTTCAGTTGCATGCCCTTATAAGGAGCTGGCGGGGCGTTTCTGTAGGCAAATCCAGGTGCACGCGATTTAAGAATCCTCATTCGCCGAATGAGGAAGTGCACTTCGGCTGTCTAAGAACCCATTTTCAGGCGGAGATCTTTTCTGATGTTGGTCTTCCGAAGTCTGTAAGAAAACATTTCAGAAGACATTTCAGGACATGTTCGAGAATGAGGCCCAATGTGTTTCTGAATTTATTTTTATTTTATTTTGGAGAGCGACAGGGAAAGTCTCCGAGATGGACCGGTCGATCGCGATCGACGGGTTGGCGACCACTGGCCTAAAGCATACCTTGCTTTATTGTCTATTTAATCTAAATGGACCATAATTGACTAATTGAACATCATGTTGAAGAAAACTAGAAATTAGGTAATAAATCAAGTGAGAAGTATATTCATTTTCTCATAGAATTCTATACAATCTGAATTATTTTTGAAACAAGAGTCGCCGCCCCCTGCTGGCCATATGAAAGAATGTATGTGTGTGTTTCGCATTGGCTTCACCTTTTAGACCCGGAGGTTGCAGGCTGGTTAAAGTTCAAATATTCAGTACAATCTAAATAGCATTTTATCAATCTATTATCGATCTACAAGCACAAATAATGTTTTGTCTGTTAAGTATATAATTCTTGCAAACATGGTTGAGGGCGTAACTGCAATGGGCCTCCTTACCACCAGAGGGCCCCATCCAAGCCTGGAGAGGACGGCCCAGAGTGACTTGAGTGACAGGTTCTCTAAAGCCCACAGCCACATTTCTTCCAAAGTATTCAACAGATCAATGGACCGAACTCCACCCTGCCTGTACGCTTTACACTCACACACAAATTCATATTAAAACCATGTTCTTTTCTTTGGTGAGACAGGTTAGGGAACATATTAACAGCAGAGTTTCCATTGGTAAGTTTACTTGAACCAGGTATAGGCCACAGTCACACAGTGACAATTGAGTGGGCCATGGCATGCAAATGAAACTGCCATCAAACACAGAAGTTAAGTGTAAGCAGATATAATGTAGATATAAGGCAGGTTGAAGCTGCAGAGTATCTGCTCTTTGCTTGGGTGAGAGTAGGATGACAGGTTAAAGGTACGTTAGTCCAGGGTTAGAGAATGTTGTTGCCTGTTAGAGGTCTCAGAAGATGTATTATGTCTCAGCCTGATAACCCTGCATGGCCTCATGATGCATGCCAGTTAGGTCTTAAAATACACACCTTGCAATCAATCAAGAAATGCTACTTTTTCAAAAAAATGAACATTCATACAATGACACAATGTAAGACAACAATGGAACTATTGGAGCCTTGTCTTAAACCCTAAATATGCGGGCAATGAAGAGATGGATAATGTTCCCAAGTAACAGGACAACGCAGAAGACAATTCCCCTCTAACCTCTAACAACCTCTAATAAGCTTTTTGTGGTGATGCAAAAAGCATTCTCCTCTGAGAGTGCCCTCTCTCCAGCGAGTTGTGGGCTTCCTAAAGCCGCTAGGGCATTAGTTGGCTTCCCTTCACCACTTATCATGTATCTGAAAGTAACAGACAAACTAATGTATCTTCACAAGGTTCTTATGCATCAAACTTCTCATGAAAAAAGATAATAATTTAGTAGACAAATTATATTAAACATAAGGAAGATAATTTAAAAATGTATCACTGATAACTTAAACTAATATTAGCAAAAGGAAACTATTAAACATCTTAAGATACATTGGTAGCTAATGGTGGTTCCAAGCTAATACAACAGCCTGTCTGTGAGGCTGCACTTAAACACAGTGGGATCTTGAGCTAAATACTATCATGCTGATGTTTGCATTACGTTCATCTTGAGGGGGACATGAATATCTGTACACAATTTCCCGACAATCCATCAAACATTTGTTGAGAGATTTCAGTCTAAACCAAAGAAGGTCAACTAACTGACTGGGTCGAACTGCGACCATATTTTGCTGTTGTTCGGGACATTTCTGGGCTTGCTATTGGGAATTGAAACAGGTGTGAACTCTTTAGACACAGACATGCGGATGTGTTTCTTTGTGCTTTATAACATAACTGTCGTGAATTAATCCGAAAATAACGTTTTGTTCTTCTGATTCCCAGCTTTGTTTCTCACTGACGTCGGCCCATCTAGTCATTCACTATCTACCACACTCGGCCACATCCGAGCTCTCTCTATCTCTCTCCATTGCGCATTGAGCCGGAGAGGACGAGCGAACCAGCAACCAACAATGGGCCGAATGCAAGAACATTTTCATATTTTTATCTTAGCTTTCTTTTACTCAGTGGTGGGCCGTCAGGGCCAGCTAAGCCTTCTCTGCTGGCCTAAACAGAATCATAAAGTTATAGCTATTTTATAACTTAATAATTTTTCACAAATACACTACTGTGTTATAATTTTTTTTCCCATTATCTTATTTTTTCATTGCACAGCTCCTGTCTTCCTCAGTTGCTCTGCTTCCAGCCGCTGCTTCCAGTGCAGCTTGTTTTAAAGAGAGCTTTTATCCAATCAGATTCAGCCCCTCTGTCTCTATGTAACGAGAGAGGCCCGATGCCCAGTAGAGAGCCTTTGCAGTTTAAGTAAATGGGGACGATATCGTTGATTGTCATATTCAACCAATCAGATCTTTAGTTTGACATGTTGGGCGTATTTTTTGACGTCCCACTGCTACCCAGGTAGCCTGCTAAGTACGTCCGCATTAACGTGCTCCGTGATTGGTCGGTGGGCCAGCGTGACTTTTGTCAAAAGGAAAGCTAGCTAGCAGATCTTAGTGTTTAGTAAGAGTTCAGGTAGAAACATATGTAAGAGAAGTTATGACATTTTTAGCGTTTTGCTTGGTGTAGATTCTTCTTCTTCTTTTTTACCTAGCTTTGTTTTTGTTTTTTTTGGGTGTTACTGACTTTGTTAACAAAGAAAGGAGGATGGACTTTGTCTTTAAGGGAAGGCAGCTTTGGTAAGTGAACTGCTTTAGTTTTTTTACATCTGCAGTAGCGTTACTACTGTGTTCATTTGTCTATCATGCCGTTTCATGAATAATATGAATGGCTCGTGCTCTAGCGCTGCAGTGTTGCTGGGTTGATTTGTTGCTTTGTTGTCATATAAATATACGGTATGTGAATGGTTCTTGTGAGTTGGTCTTGTCATTGTGTTAATTACATTGATTCTGACTTGTCCGTTAATGACGAAGCATCCCGTCATCGCGGGGTTAGGGTCGGACATTTGATTCTCTGTTCGGGCTGTTGTTTTCTTTTACAAAGCAAGAATGATGGTCTGGAGAAATGGGTATAGTGTGGCGATTGCTTTAGCCCTGTTTGAATCAGTAGCTGCTGTTGTTTCCCCGCTAAGCTAGTTTAAATGTAGTGTGTTTAAGAAAACTTATTAAATTACAAAATAGCTATAACTTTGTGATTCTGTCTAGGCCAGCAGAGAAGGCTTTGCTGGCCCTGATGGCCCACCACTTTTAGGCAACCAAAAAGGTTGAGGTTGAGGCTGGGGAAAGTACCACAGCTATGGAAGACGTCCTGTGTGGTACCGGTACCAAAGAACCCGCGGCCCAAGGACCTCAACAGCTATAGGCCGGTGGCGTTGACATCCCACCTGATGAAGACCCTGGAGAGGCTGGTACTTGCCCATCTCCGCCCTCTGGTGAGTTCATCCCTGGACCCTCTTCAGTTCGCCTACCAGTCCGGCATCGGGGTGGATGACGCCGTCATCTTCCTGCTGCAGAGATGCCTCTCTCACCTGGAAAAGACTGGAAGCACTGTGAGAGTCATGTTCTATGACTTCTCCAGTGCCTTCAACACCATCCAGCCTTTGCTTCTGAGGGACAAGCTGGAGCAGACCGGGGTGGACCACCACCTCACTACATGGATCCTGGACTACCTCACCAACCGTCCACAGTATGTGCGGATACGGGGGTGTGAGTCAGATCGGGTGTCCTGCAGCACAGGGGCCCCACAGGGAACCGTTCTGGCTCCATTCCTCTTCTCCATTTACACCTCGGACTTCAAACACAACTCTGCCAACTGCCACCTGCAAAAGTTCTCTGACGACGTCGGCCTCATCTCCGCAGATGATGACAGAGAGTACAGGGAACTAAACCAGGACTTTTTAGGATGGTGCCAGCGGAACCGCCTCCATATCAACACCAGCAAGACCAAGGAGCTGGTGGTGGACTTCCGCCGGGGTAAACGCCCTCCTCCGACACCGGTGAGCATCCAGGGACTGGACATTGAGGTCGTGAACTCGTATAAGTACCTGGGTGTTCACTTGAATAATAAACTGGACTGGACTGACCACGCTCACGCTCTTTATAAAAAGGGACAGAGCAGACTCTTTCTGCTGAGGAGACTGAGGTCTTTTGGGGTGCAGGGAGCACTCCTGAAGACCTTCTTCGACTCCGTGGTGGCATCAGCCATCTTCTATGGAGTGGTCTTCTGGAGCAGCAGCATCGCGGCAGCTGACAGGAGGAGACTGGACAAACTGGTGAGGAAGGCCAGCAGCGTGCTGGGGTGTCCACTGGATACTGTGGAGGTGGTGGGAGACAGGAGGATGATGGCGAAGCTCTCATCCCTGATGAGCCACGCCTCCCACCCCATGCAGGACACTCTGGCAGCTCTGCACAGCTCCTTCAGTCACCGGCTGATTCATCCCCGGTGTCTGAGGGAGAGGTACCGCAAGTCCTTCCTCCCCGCTGCTGTCAGGCTGCACAACAAGCTGCTCTCGGGAGACCACTAACACTTTGAACACTTTGAACACGAACATTTGGACTGAACATGAACACTTGAACACTCTGAACACTTTAATTCATTCACCTGGTGCAATACCTAATCCGTGCAATCCTGTGCAATATCAAATACGTTTAAGTATTTACCTTACACTTACATTTTACTCCGTCTGTATTTACTGGTATACTTAATAGTCTTCTTTACTGTCAATCCCGTGCAATATCAAATACGTTTAAGTATTATCTTACATTTCACATTTTTACTCCGTCTGTACATACTGGTATATTTTGTATTCTTCTTTACTGTCATATTTTTTACTACTGTTTGCTGTTTAGTCTATTTATACTACTTGATTTTTTATCTTCATTTATTACTTGTGAGCAATGCTGCTGTAATCCTGTAATTTCCCCACTGAGGGACGAATAAAGGATTATCTTATCTGTTGAGAGAAGGAGGATATGCGAAATCGTAAAACCTCGACACGGCCATGTCCTGGTTATCAGGAGTTAAAACAAGTCTCGTATAAGAGTGTACCTGTTAAACAGACAGGATTCTGTTGTCAAAAACCCCTGGTGCACGGATGTGTACGGGTGGGCGACCACACACACACACCCCCAGGCTGGCTTCTTAGTTCAGTCTGAGGCCAATGCTGAGCTCGCAAGTTCAAACAGAGTGCGAAGATGGAGGTGGCGGAGGCACTGGAACACGTGGGGGCCAGGAAGGTAGTTAATCATGATTCTAGATAGTGGTAGAAGACTTCAGGACAAAGCAACTAGGCCGAGTCAGCAGTATTAGGACGTTGAGGTCACTAGGTAGGCCCCAGGGTACATATGAATAAAACATACCCTTGACATTAAGGTCAGTAAGTATGCTGACGGGTACATATAGTAACAAAGGCATACCCGGGATTCAAAGAGAAATGCTGGAGTAAGGGGTTTTTTGTATAATTGTATCATCAATCAAGTCATGTTTAAGGCTATGTTTGAAGATATGTGTGAAGTAGTCAGTAGATCTAAGCCCCGGACGAGTATAAATAGGGGCAGTTTTTAACAGAAGAGAGTTGTGTGGGGGGACCGGTGAGCGGTGAAAGTTAAGGGTTAAACCTTTTTTTCTCCGTACAATTGGACTCTGTCTGAAAACTGCTCAGAAGGGGTTTTTTTAAACACTTTGGTGATTTTTCTTATATTTTTTAGTTAACATTTTTTCTCTGTATTTTGGACCAAGAGATTATACTTTGATTTGAGTACAAATAAATACGTAACGAATTAGTTCCTTCGCCCGTGTCCATTTCTTCAATTTTTCTTGAGAAGCCAACCCAAGGAAGTGGTCACAACTCGTCGGATCATCCTGTGCCCCTGAGGTAAGTTTGAGCGTCTTCCAGCACGGCACACTACTGATGCACTCTTGATATGCAAAACCCACACTGATAAAGATTCGAATTAATTTCGCTCTAATTTAAACAGGACCACCGGGAGCGACCCGCTTACGGTTAAGAGAGCTTTATAACTATTTGGGCTCTAAAGTCGGGTCCTATCAATTTAGAAAGGGTTAAGGACAAACCTATATGAAAAGCAAAAAGTTAATACAGGACTTTTATAAAACCGATTGCTAGTCTGACCGACTGACTACACTATAAATGTGAGTTACTGTGGATCGATTCAGATAAGACAACGGGCACGCCTTCGACCAGGCTGTTATTCGGCAATTAATGAATATTCGGTACAAAATTAGATCCCGGTAAAGGACACTCTTAAAGTAGAGCAGTGCGCGAGGCAAAATAGGGATAAGAATTGGGGAACCCTGTCTCCCCAAAATCTCCCGTACAGTCAGGTGAGCAAATCATATAGAGAATGAACTGAAAAGCTCTTCTCGTCCTTCTCGCCACCTCTCCAGGCACTAGGACTGCTCATAGGGAGGGAGCCGACGCAGGGTAGACAATAGTCCGGTGGTGTCGGGGTCCCTCTGGTGGATCGCAAGGGTTGATCCATCGCTAAGTAGGCCCCCCGTTCGGTGTGTGCATCAATCACAGAACGGCCGGTGTTCTGCTAATCTTTTGTTCGTTTCAAACAAAAGGCCTCCTATTTGCTTATTGCTAATTATTTCCTGATAAATTGAGAAACATTTTGATATAGTGGAATATAGTTTAATAACACAAATAGAAATAATAAAAAATAAAAATAAAAAATAATTAATTTATTAATTTTTTTTATTAAATTTTTTTTATTAAATACTTAAAAATCGTGCGGGGTCAACCCCCATATGTACGTAACATATCTTATCTTATCTTAGGTTACAATTACCTTTCATGAAGTGAAAACACACTGTGAAAGGGTTAAAGTTGTCAGACGAAAACACAGACAACTTTCAGACCAGACAAAGCCATTGTGGCAAGCTGTCAATCACAAGGTAACCATGGCCTAAAGCATACCTTGTTTATTGTCTATTTAATCTAAATGGACCATAATTGACGAATTGAACAACATGTTGTTTTGAAGAAGATTTGACTCCCAGACTGGAAAAAGCTGTGTTAGCCACCTGTCAATCACAAGGTAGCCACACTTTAAAGCATCCCCTGCTTTATGGTCTGTTTGACTCTAAATGGACCATCATTTACTCAATGAATATCATGCTGTATTGAAAAAGACTTGAAACTAGAGATTGAGACCATAATTATAATTATTTTTAATTTGACATCTGCATTTAACACTGCATTTAACACATCCTAAGCATTAGGAGCAGTGGGCAGCAACTTGGGGTTCAGTGTCTCGCTTAAGGACACTTGGATATGCAGGAAACTGGGACCACTCTACCAAATGAGCTACCGCCTCAAGAAAAACAGACATGTGGTTAATAATGGATCTGCCCATGTTTTTGTTTAAGCCCTTCCAAAATGTTTATTCATCCATATCAAACTCAACATCATTCTCCTGGATCGCTACTTAGCCACTCTCCTCATCTGTTTACAGAAGCCAGTGATTCATCCACAACACAGCAGTAAAACCCAGACTGGATTCTCAGACTGACGAGACTGACTGACTGACTGACTCAGTGAGTGACTTTTTTCCTTGTCTGGTGCTATCTAAAACAGAACTGAATTGAACTTTGTATGTTTTTTTTACGAGTTGAACTGAACTTGATTTAATATTCGTTTTTGAGCACCAGCATTTACCTGGAAAAAAAAAGCAAAGGCCACTGAAAACGGGTCCGCGACGAACCACCAGTTGAGAATCACTGGTCTGCAGGATCGTGACGAGTGGTGAACAGCTGTTTGTGTGGCGTGTCTTCTGTCTCTTCCCGTTTCCTTCACCTACATTCCCCTGGGTCCTAAGCCCCTCCCTGTACAGCTTGTTATCACCCTCTTTGCACCAACGTACATTTATAACAAATACCACGCATATTACGGTAATCAGCGTTGCATATGTGTCAAACTCTATCGGTGCATCTCCGGTCTGTCTTTGTTCATCCTGCATCACTCTGTTCTGTTCTTTAATGTAACGTAACTGGAGCGACGGAGCCTCTCCCAGCTGTTAGCAGACTGTTGTGCTAGCGAGCCAGCTGTGCCCAGCACGCAGTTCGGTGGTGAAATTTTATAAATGTACAATTATTAGTGTTACAAATTGTTTGTGTCACAGACTGTAGTGTGCTGTGGTGTTTTTCTCTGTTAAAGAGCGTTAGTTGTGGGTTGGTAATTGTTGTGTTATAAAGTTATGACCATGAATAGAGTTCCCTCTCAATACATATAAGACAACTAGCGCTGACAGCAGCAAAGAATACATTTAGCTGCCTGTTGAAAGCAGACAGCAGTTGTTTCGGCTATGCACCGGTATAATGGTGTGTGACGAATTCATATCATACCGGAAATAAAAAAATGGTATACTGCCCAGCCCGAGTCTTTATTATAGTTTGGGCAATTTTGTACCAATATCTGACGGGCCGGATTAAAAGGCCCAACGGCCCGCGGGCCGTAGTTTGCCCATGCCTGCTTTAGGGGTACTTTTCTTTTTTCAAATGCATTCATTACCTGACAGCATTGTCACGGTTTTGAATTGATTATTTAGCTCGGGAATAAATATTAAACAATACAACACAAGTTCGATACAAGAGTCTTCGATACGGCTATATTGTTAAGAAAACAAGAGCGAGACAGACAGTTGTCCGTGTGAGAGAGACCATGAAAATGAAATAATGAAATGGGACTAAAACCAAAATTGAACTGAACCCAATTTATGTGTTCATCTCTTTAATTTTGCAGCTGGTGAAGGTGAAACTGCTGGGTGGCTTAACCTATAATATATTATGTAGCTCAAGCGCAAGTTCAGTCAGGAAGACACTCACTCCTATTCCCTGTCTCTCCTCTCCTTATATTTACTTTATCAGCTGATTGGGGGTGCGCACTTTAAAGTAACCAACCAGATTCGTCACACAGTTTCCTTCAGCCAATCAGATCTTGGTTGCTGTCAAACTTTAAAGTGTTCTCCTCTCTGTTGCTGTCAGTTGTCATTTCAGCATTACGCAAGATGCGACCCGCCTCCACCCCAGTCACCTCCAGTCAGCATCACAGTCAGGCTCCTGATTCATCATCAGATGGCAGCAACTCCTTTCACCACCACCACCAGTGTCTGGACTCCCGGGGGGATTAGGCCTGTTGGACCTCAGTATCCCTACCCTCGGTGACAGTACTTCAGGATGGAGTCCAATCGCCAAAGACTTTGCGCTTTTCATATTTGATGCATGTATAATAAATCATTGTTAAATTATAAAACAAGTCTCTCCTGATTGAAATATATTGATACAATATATATATATATGGCATATATATATAAGTAAAGTAACTAAAGCTTTAAAGTATGTAATATTTATATTATTACATTTTATATTCATATGAGTTAATGTACTTAGTTTCATTCTGTTTGCCCAGAGACTATCAGACTTTATGCCGTTAGAAATATGTGATTAATGTAGAACATACGCAAGGGTTCTGTTTGTGGACTTCAGCTCAGCGTTCAACACCATCATCCCGGAAATACTTCAACCCAAACTCTCCCAGCTCACTGTGCCAGCCTCCACCTGTCAGTGGATCACAAACTACTTCACAGACAGGACACAGCAGGTGAGGCTGGGAAAAATCACATCCATCACCCGGACTATCAGCACTGGCGCCCCTCAGGGATGTGTGCTCTCCCCACTGCTCTTCTCCCTCTACACCAGTCTTTCTCAAACTGTGGGGCGCACCCATCTAGTGGGGCGCAGTGGTATTACAGGTGGGGCGCAGCGGGAAATGCAGAATGTTTTTATTTCAAGAACTTTATTGAGAACTTCACATATTACAAAAGTACACGGACATAAAACTAAGTCATTCATAAATACATGCCGAAATGCCTGTACTTTCGTGTAAATGTTTACATTACGGCGTTAACAGGTTACGCTTGCACATGCGCATTGGCCAAGATCCTTGGCGACTCACATGTGTAGCTTAGAGTGCTTCCCTTCGCCACATCCTACCTCTGTGAGATTGGCTTTTCTGCTGTTGCCTCTCTCAAAACAAAATACAGATCTAAGCTTAACATTGAGCATGAATTGAGAGTGGCCGTATCAAGTCTGCAACCCCGTTTTCAAAAAAAAGATTTGTAGTGTATTGTTTGCCAAATATTATTGTTTGCCAAATATTCGTTATTTTTTGCACAGATAGAACTTTATTTGCATTGTTCTAACAAAGTGATTGCACATTGTTTTTGTCTGATGGAGAAATCTGGTTTACTTGAAAGTGATTGCAATTTTCTTTATTCTATTATTTGAAAAATCACAGATGGAGGAGTCACAAAATGTTATTTCAATAAAAGTTCAAAATGGACCATTTTGTTACAATTTTGTTGGGGCGGTGGGGCATAAACATTTTTCTTCCTCCAAAGTGGGGCGTGACAGAAAAAGTTTGAGAACCACTGGTCTACACAAAGGACTGCACCTCAGAGGACCCAACTCCTGAAGTTCGCAGACGACACAACAGTCATCGGCCTCATCAGGGACGGTGATGAGTCTGCGTGCAGACGGGAGGTTGAACAGCTGGTCCTCTGGTGTGGTCAGAACAACCTGGAGCTGAACAAGCTCAAAACTGTGGAGATGACAGTGGACTTCAGTGGACTAATAAATTAACATTGCTAGCTAAGACCTTCAGGTCTGCAACCCCGTTTTCAAAAAAAAGATTTGTAGTGTATTGTTTGCCAAATATTATTGTTTGCCAAATATTCTAAGACCACCTGTACTCAGCTACTGTATCAAAGTAGTAATGAAATTGTATTGAATTGTTAACTGGTTACACATGCAGCCACATAGAATTTCCCTTCCCTGCATGACAGGGCACAGACCGCTGAGACCTTCCTGGGTCCTTGGCTGAAAGAAGATCCCTGCAATGATGTCATGAATGAGGGGCCGACTGGTGATGCCCCTGTGCCACCATATATGGAGATCGATTGCAATTGTTTATCTATCCACCAGGTAGAGCAGTGATTATCGAAGCTGAAGCTGTACTGCAGCCTGAAATCAGCTGTTTTCATCATCTTTGATGTGTGTGAGGGATGTGCCTCCCACACAGAGCAGAGGCTACTTTAAATGATTATCACTATATTATAATCACATCATGATGATCAGGTCATGCAAATACTATGCTAAAGCTTTTTGTAAAACACCAATACAGACAGTTAATTCGAGATTGAGGTAGCGAGACGCTTGACGGAGACAGCCTTCAATTTACTCATTATACCATCTATTCTGTATGAAAGCTCTAAGAGATGCGTTATTCAACAGAATTAGCCTACATGAAAAGAAAAGCAATAGCCAACAGGAGGGAAAATAAAACTACATGGTCAGAAATAACTGCATGTGTGGCGCTCATCTGGGGAAAAAATCTAGGAAATCAACTGATCACATTTCATGTGTATGAGGGAGTGTGCTTCCCACACAGACCTTTAATGATTATTATCATATCATAGTGGTCAGGTCATGAAAATATTACTATCCTGGAGCCTTCTTTCCCGAGTTGGTCAGGTTAGACTCAGTGATTCTCAAGCACAGGGTCATGGCAGTCTACTGGTCTCTGCTCCTTACTGAGCCCAACCAATTCAAGAGCAAGTCTCCCTGGCCTCTCTGAGTGTCAGAGGGTGTTTTAAGTCACTGATGCGACGCAGACCACGGGGGTTTGTTAACTGCACCGTATGCATGCAGAAGGCAAAACATGTTAGGAGGTCATAAAATCTGTCAGAAAACCAGCCGGTAGAGAGAGGAAAGAGAGGGAGCAAGACATTATAGGGTGGCTGATCCTATAATAATATATTATATATCAACACAAAATACAAATAAGTAAAAAAACTTGCAACTAAAGCTTTAATGTGTAATATTTATATTATTATATTTTATATTCATATAATGAATAAATGTACTTAGTTTCATTCCACCACAGACAATCAGACTTTATGCTGTTGGAAATATGTGAATACTAACTATTGACAACTGAAGGGCGGCAAACATTATCGAGGTTCCAAATGCTGTACGTCTGAGAAACATGCAGCGCAGGCCATGGCCTAAACAAAGAAACATGATTCTTTAGTGTACTTCATTTGGTTTTAGGGTGTTTGTGAAGGTGGCCCCATTTAATGGTGACACCAAAAGCTTGAGCCAATATATTAGAGCAAGTTGAAATACCTAACCATGATGACTTCACTAGGACACCATCAGGGTTACTTTCTGCCTCAGAGCCACAGGAGATATCACTTTCACAGGCAATCGTCATTTGAGGAGAAATATATCATATGTTATGTCCACTTGCAGTAGCTATGACAATCATGTTGACTTACCAACTGTTGTGAATACAGTGCAGCAGAAGAACATAGAGCCAAAAAAATCCCATCTGTCAGGTCTCTGAAACCATATGGACTTGAACTCACGCATCTTAGTCTTCACTTCCTCCACTATGTTTGGAGGTGTGGAGGAGGCGTTTTCTGAAACAAGAGAAAATATTAAGACGTTCAGTCTAGATCAAATTATGTGCTTCATGCATGCCTAGGTCCAAAATCATTATAGGATGGGAAGACAATATAAGAAACAGCCACATATTTATTCAGTAATCATCAAAAAGTCCATTGATGTTATAGGTTAGTTTTAAAAGTTTGGTTGCCCAGTGTTATCAGATATTTGTGGTCACTTACTGGAGAGGTTCTGGACGGTACTGACAATCTGATGAAGGAAGTCATGGTATTCGTCCTGTAAATATAACTCGCTCTTTCCCTCAATGTGCTCGAACATGAGCGCACCCAGCGCTGCGTATGCAACCAGGGACAGACACAGCAGAAGGTGAGGAAAGAGCCTCCAGAAACGCCCTGCGCATTTTCTGGACTCGGCTTTAGCGCTGATTCCTCTCTTCACTGCCACTGACATCTTCTTCTTATTCCTCCTCCAGCTGCACCCCAGTCCTTTCAGTCCGTGTGGAGAGCGGCTGTGCGTCCGGCAGCTTGGCTTTATGTTCCAGTACTGTGCGCAGAGGCTGCTGAGGCAGTGGACAGCACACCATCCATACATGCATTTCAATCACTGCGATGAAGCCTCCGGGGAGTGCGTTATTGACTCAAGTCCATTATTACATCCTCTGACTGAGCCTGACAAACATTTACACCCCCAGCATCATTAGACCACGCTTATTGTGATACGTTTTTTGTTTTTTGTTAATACTAAACTGAAATACAGCTGCATCCATAACCTAGACATTCTTATTACAAATATAGCAGTCAAGTCAACAAAAGTAAAATGGATTTTATTACATACTAAAATCCATACAATTCCTTATGTTTTACTTTTGTTGGCTTCTCATTGAGGTATATCAACTTACATCATTCTTCCAGTTTATTCCATCCATCCAACACCCAGATTGATAGCCAGTAGTGGAAAAAGCCTAATCAATTCCTTTACAATTAGTAAAGGACTAATAGTCAACCATGTAAAATAATATGCCTTAATTCAGCTTGATCCATTTTTCTTATGAAGTCCCACTCTCTGCAACAGCAATTATGTCCCTTTAATCTCTCAAAACAAATAGTCTTGCCCTTTTCAATTAAGCACCAGGGACAACAGGTGCTGCAGGATTTCTATATTTAGTGAACCATGTGAGGACCAACTGTGGGTCAGAGAACAACTGGGTCCCTTTATGTAAATACTTTGAGACTGTTGAATGTGCCGAGGCATTCTAGTTGAGATGCTACTAGCTACTTTTAAGTTCTAACTGACAATAGGTAAAGTTACCCAGTTTATTGTGACGGGAATCACACTGAGTTTATTAAATATTCATCTGTAGGAGGTGGACTTAGGAGGTGGAATTTCTGCAAAGGCCATTTATCATTTTGACTTGATTTTGTGGTCTGACACTACATTATGAGTTTAATGATGGAGGGAACTGGCACTTTTTCAATGGGACACTGGCCCAACCCATTAGAGGGTGTGATCTAACCACAACTACAACAATCACCATAATTGAACCAACACCTCTCTGATTTATTCAGTGGTGGGCTGTCAGGGCCTGCAAAGCCTTCTCTGCTGGCATAAACAGAATCACAAAGTTATAGCTATTTTATAATGTAATATTTTTTCTTAAATACACTACATGTATTATAAATTATAAACATATTTTTCCCATTATCTTATGTTCTCATTGCACAGCTACTGTCTTCCTCAGCTGCTCTGCTTCCAGTGCAGCTTGTTTTAAGTAGAGCTTTCATCCAATCAGATCTCACCTCTGTGTCTCTATGGAAGAACAGAGCCAGAGGCCTGCAGACTCACAAGTGCATCCATGTGCAGTTTAAGTGAATGGGGACGATATTGTTGATTGTCATAGTGTTCAACCAATCAGATCTTTAGTTTAACATGTTGGGCGTATTCTTTGACATGCCTCTCCAGACAGAAGTAGAGTCACTTGCTGAGAGCTGGTGTTGCAGTTTCTCAGAGTACAGACGTTTAGCGGTCCTCACCGCCTTGCTAAACCTGTATTTTGCCTCTTTGTACATGTCCTTGTCCCCACTCCTATGGCTGATCCTTGTGCAGTCATAGCTGTGTGAAGTCCGCTGTAAACAAGGGTTTGTCATTGTTGTAACTCACCCTGGTGCTTGAAAAGCTGTAAACACTGAGGGACTGTGATCGTGATCTGGAAAACACATTCACTCTTGTTTATATGTATTTACATGATTTTGTGTGTGATGTTGTTCGATGCTAAAGAATTTCCACATGGATATGCAGCCATCCAGGCGCTCCATGTTAGACACAGCACTGATTTAAGCTACAGCTGCTAACATTTGCTAATTAACTCTAAACACAAAGCACAGCTGAGGCTGATGGCTTGCCATTCGTTTTTAGGTATTTGTCATAGAGATAAGCAATGTCACTCTCATGGTGGCATGAAAAGCTGGGGGTCAACAAAGTCATTCATAGTTTCAGTTGTAAGTTATTTTGAATCAACACTGACAAAAACAGTGGAGTAGACTCATTTAGAAGCTGCTGTAGTGTAAAGAATATGAACAGGTTAGAATAAATACAATTCAAATAAGATATTCTTTAATTGACATGCGGGCCAATTTCTCAGTTCACTGTGATAATGACCATAACTGGCGTAAGACGGGCGAACCACAGCACAGGGGAGGTCCAAGGAATGTTGGCCTCTCTCTCTGAAATAAATCACTTCAACAGCTCTCATGTCTGCTCAGCATCAGTGGAATAAACATTTTGGCTGGCATTCTGGATAAAATAAACACCCAGCAGAAAGTCACGCTGCTCTGGCCTCTACTCATCATATTAACAGCAACACCATACCAAAGCAGCTAGTCAGGGATGAAGCACAGTGATGCTGGCCCTGGACACCACAGAGCTTTTAAAGGCAAACTAAGTCAGCTGTGTTTGTGTTACTGTGACTCATTTTCAGATGAACTTGGGGGAAACCTTTCTTAAATCAGTGTGGTTGCAGGGCTCTTGTCACATTAAGGGGGAGATACTACAGGTGAGTAGTGTAAATATTTACCTTACAGATATCACCATGAAACTTCCAAAGTTGAGTACTTATATGAATACATTTATTTTTTTGTATTTATGGGAAAAATCTTGTATTCAAAATGAAGCATTTTCTTATCGAATATGTGTTAATTTTCATACATTTCCAGAGAAGAAATCTGAACATTAGATAAAGGCAGGTTCAAAATCATTTTTTTCATTTTGTTGACATATTAAAGTCAAAGGTTTTTACAGAAGGAATACAATGTTACATAACGTGCAGAGTCTGAGAAAAAAAACATTTTGAGAAAAACGGCCTCGATTTGTACTGTAAAATTCCATGGATTTTAATCTCAAAACAATACAGGTGAATCGGGTAAAGATGTAACTAGAGATATCACGATAAAACCTCCCCAGTTGATTACTTACGTTAAGACAATTCTTTTATTTGTTTCAAGTTTTCTGATGTGTTATGCTTTCTAGGGGTGTAACGATACACGTATTCGTATTGTACCCTTCGGTACGAGGCTCGCGGTTCGGTATGCATGTTTACGTAAGCTCGTACTAATTTCAACCAATAATATCATGACATCCATTCATCAATCAATCTGCAGCTTTTACTGACAATGGAGGTGTGTGTGGAGCCACAGTCCTCTGTAGCTCTCGGTGGCGTTACATTCTAAGCCTGCCGGTTTTGAGCTGTTCAAATGAGAGGGTTTTGATTAAAATCCCTCTTGTATATATACACCTGTACTCTGCACGCTTAAAATACTCCATTTCACTGGGGAAAACTCACAGTACAGAAGATAAAGACGTTAAATATGTAGATCACAATGTAACAGTAGGCATGATGTACAAAGTGAGCAACAGAGAGGCCTAAATATAATCAAGCAGTCCTAATTAACACAGCGGTGTCAATTTTTGTGACACCATGTGGTGTTTCATGCAAAATCCAGTACAGAATTATTGCTTCTTCATCATAGGATTTCATTTTTAACAATTTATGCTTTATCACAAAGCTTTTGAAACTCAAATAGCAAACAGGCCACTTTTTAAAACCACTCACATGATTTCGTTTTTCATGTTGTTATCAAGTTTTCAGAAGCACAGTTCACAAAGAAAGTTTTAAGAAAAAACAAAATGATAATAAAATGTAATTCAATCCCATCTGGCCACAGAGGGCGTTGATAGCATATCAAGCTTTACGTCACACCCTAAAGCCATTAACACAATCTAATTCCAAGTCTTAATTAAGGGGGTGCCGTCCCTTTAGTTCAACACATATTTTCCAGTGACATTATTCTCTCTCTTTGCACTCAAAGCTGAGAAAGCTGCTTGGACTGGGACCAGTGCCAGACCCTCTAATTTGGAATAAGTCTTAGTGACTTGTTTGGCAGTGTCTCTTAGAGTGTCAGCCTCCTACACTGTACATGACAGATTACTAACTCTGGTTAAAATCCTAAATATAACTATCCCTACCTGAAGGCCACTGTAGTTCTCCAACACGGTTGGAAAGGGATGGGTGAGCTGAGGGGTATTTAGTTGGTTGCAATCTGCAACTCACCAGTAGATGCCACTAAATCTTACACACTGGGTCTTTAATTTCACTTGGCTCGAGAGGCCTAATTATCTTAAACTGTGTGGTAAATGTAAAAGAGCATATCATGTAAAAATATAAAATTGTGTATGTGTACATTTTGCATTTGTCCACAGTACTTGTTGCCCCACCATTTTTGTCCACCTAGAAACACCACTCATCTGATGAGAGCCTATCATCAGCCATTATGTGGACTGTACTGCATGCAAGCATCAGCCCTTAGAGTCATTCTCTTGATACGCAAGTAAGAGCGCAAGAGGAATACACTATCTAATAACAGATACATCTAAACACAGCAAACCACATGATATGCAGCAGCAGTTACACAGATAGATAAATATTCACTTCAAATATTATGTAGCGTGATACAAAGATGATATACATTGTACATTAGCAGAAGTGAAAACCATAGAGCAGGAGCTCATTGGTTAAGTCATAAACAGCAAAGCAGCATGTCACTTAAACGTATTGCCTTGTGTTGTAATATGTGTAAGACTTTGCGAACATTTTATGTGATGCCCTTGACTGTGACTAAACCAAATTTTTCCATGAAGGCGATAAAATAAATACGTGAATGAGTTATGTGCCAAACAGCTAAAGCCACTTCAAAATGTTACCTTCTACTCGAGACCCAGATGTCCCATTAGAAACACTCCAAAACAGGAATACTGTTGGGAAAACATTCTTCCCACGAGGCCCATTTTGTCAAGATCCCTGTCTGATCCCATTGTGTGTTAACCTCTGTTTCCCCCCAATCTCCTCCCATCTCATGTGTCTGTCATTCCCCTGTTTGTTTTGTTATGCCATGTGCTTGGTGTTGTTTTCTTGGGCCTGCCTCCAGACACCTCCCTTTGCCACCGCCCTGATGGATGCACAGCTGCGGACAATCTGGCTCGTTACTCGCAGCAGTGGCGGCTGGTGGAAAATTTTCTAGGGAGGGTCATGCTATCAATTTCAGCAAACATCCCAGTATGATTTCATGCAAAAAAAATTTAGCATCAAACACGCATTATTACTTGGCAGTTAAATATTTAACATTTATTCCAACATGAAAAAAGCAGTAAATAACACTTATATAATATAATACAATATAATATAACATGTTTATTTATTGAGATGCCCCTACGGACCTTGTTATAGGAGGTAAAGATCAGGAGAAGTAAACATGAAGTGTAATTATGAATACTGATGCTAAATTAAGCTATGATGAGTTTTCACTGTTAATTTAGGGGGAAAAAAGTGGCCCGGGAGTTACTGTCAGACCGGCCCACTCAATACACGGCGCGCTGCCCACTCAATACACGGCGCGCTGCCCACTCAATACACGGCATGTATTTCGCCGGTCTACGGCGGCCATTCGCACCTCCGCCGGCCCCGCCCCGACAGACGCCCGGCACGACCGCACGGCGCAGACCGCGGTTATGGAGAAACGTTTTTAAAAGCACCGTAGTGTCCAGCCGTGCTATGGCGTCCTCGGATCGCGAGGAGTAGTATAATGTCAGTTTATACTGTTGATACAGTTTTCACTGATTATTGACTTTCGGTATTAGAGTAAATTGAACGTGTTCTGTGAAGCATATAATATAGTCAGGCCGGCGATGTCAGAGACGGCCCAAACCCCGTCGGCCTACCGGGGATTCCCCCGGTATCCCCGATGGCCAGTCCGCCCCTGCCTGTGGATACGTATGGTATGTAGAAGTAATCTGCGTACTTTTAGGAAGAAAGGAAGTTGATTGACTGACTTGTACGAAGTACTGAAGCTTCGCATGTAGTCTGCTGTCTGATTGTGAGGTCAGGCTGATCTGATATCAGCTCTTTGGCTGCAGAATCTCTGCCAAAGTTCTCCTCTCAAACGGGTCTTGGAGGAGGAGTGCTCGCGCTGGCGCGGGTGCCTGTAGCGACTTCTCCTGACGAGAACGCGCAGCTAGGGGGGCCTGATCGTTCTTGCCCATAGCTGAATCTATTTGAGGGCGCTGATTGGCTAAATTGTATGTCACTCATTTATATCTTGAATCAGCAATTGGCTAAACTGCTTCAGAGGCTAGTTTTCCTCTGCTGTCCCCGGCCAGATGTTTGAAGGCAGCCCAAAATTTCAAATACAAATCAAATAAAAACTGACGGTAACGTATAGACAAAAGCAATACACATATAAGCAAAAGAAAAGTGTATGACACTAGAGCAGAGCAGACATAACAGGCTGCAGCATGCGTCAGGCAGAACAAACCCACCTACAGTACAAGCACATATATAACATTGAGGCACATAACATGCACATCAAAATGGAAAATATCAACACTGAACAAGACAAATATACATATGGACTAAACAAGCAGGCAGGACAGACAGTACATCAATGCACGTGTGGCGAGAGGAAGGTGGGATGTGGTTTAAAGTTTACGTGGACATTCACCAATAGTCAGAGCATCACAACGCCACCTTATGAATTTCACCTAAAGATTAAGTTTTGCTCACACAGTATCAAGGATTCAGAGGACACTCAGGTCTACACACGCCTGATTGGCAACCAGCCATTCCTTAAGGCTATGTTTGAATGTTTTGTACATGCTTTGTGCGCGTATGTGTGATGGCAGAGTATTCCACCAGTGTGCTGCCTTCACAGAGAATGTAGATTTGCTAAAAGAGCTTGACCTTTGTGAAATGACACAATCACCTCTTGATTGAAGCAGATGTAGTCTGTCTGCTGCTTTGAGCGCTTTGTTTAATAAAATCACCAAGTGGAGGCGGGACCATACCATCTAAAATTTAAAAAACCAGACACACATCAGTGAATTTAATGTGGTTCTCCCAACTCAAGATATGGTGTTTGAT
The DNA here is from genome assembly GCA_028022725.1 of Lycodopsis pacificus. NCBI lineage: Eukaryota > Metazoa > Chordata > Actinopteri > Perciformes > Zoarcidae > Lycodopsis > Lycodopsis pacificus. Next base: position 3,206,216 of record CM051699.1, on the reverse strand, counting down.
GAGGATATTGACTTTTGGTGGTGACTTTTGTTTTTTTTATCAAGTGTTTTTAGAGCTTGTTTATGGAGAATATGAATATATTTTAATGTTGTGCTGCTGGCTTGTGCCCAGCTGGTTAAGCAGTAGGTCAGATGTGGGACAATCATCGCATTAAAATACGGTTTCGCAGCCTGCATGGTTTCTTATACATCCAAAATTCATGAGATTACATCTTAAGACCTTTGTCACATGTTTTACCTGCTTTTAAAGGAGAGATTAGAATCGATAAAAACTCCTAAATATTTAAAATCTGACACTACCTGTAGCCTCTCACCAGCAACATAGACATCTGGCTCCGGTGACACTTTGCAAGCCCTCTTTGTGAAGAACATACAAACAGTCTTTTTAACATTCAGGTGAAGGCAGGAATCTGCAAGCCATTTAGTTACATTTGTCATTGTGGACGTGAGTTTAAGTGCAGCGTGTTCTTTGTTTTTTGCGTGCACATACATCACTGTATCTTCAGCGTACATTTGAATATCACACCCATTGCAGACACCCGGGAAATCATTAATGTATAAACTGAAAAATAAAGGTCCTAAAATAGAACCCTGGTGTACTCCCATGTTAGATCTCAGAGTAGATGATGAAACATCACCCACTCTGATACACTGGGTTCTTCCTTCAAGATAGGATTTCAGCAAGGTAAGAGACTCTCGGGAAAAGTTAAAATTTGACAGTTTACTAATCAGGACATTGTGGCGGGCTGTCAGGGCCTGCAAAGCCTTCTCTGCTGGCCTAAACAGAATCACAAACTTATAGCTATTTTATAATTTAATATTTTTTCTTAAATACACTACATGTATTATCATTTATAAAAATATTTTTCCCATTATCTTATTTTCTCATTGCACAGCTACTGTCTTCCTCAGCTGCTCTGCTTCCAGTGCAGCTTGTTTTAAGTAGAGCTTTCATCCAATCAGATTTCACCTCTGTGTCTCTAGGTAAGAAGAGAGGCAGAGGCCTGCAGACTCACAAGTGCATCCCTTTGCAGTTTAAGTGAATGGGGACGATGTTGTTGATTGTCATAGTGTTCAACCAATCAGATCTTTAGTTTGACATGTTGGGCGTATTCTTTGACATGCCAGAGCCTTCTAGCTGGCCTAGCCATACGTGATTGGTCAGTGGGCTAGCGTGACATGTTGGGGGCGGTGACAATCTCAAAATCTGCTGCCTCTGTCGAGCGGACATTTTCAGCCCTCAAACGCATTAAAACGTATTCAAGAAATACAACTGAGGAGGCTCGACTGTCTTCACTGGCGTCCATGAATGGAGAAGGACTTCTTACTGGAACTAAAACGCACGGATGTACTGAACAACCGTGAGATTAAACTCTTTATTAACAAAGAAAGGAGGATGCACTTTGTCTTTAAATAGTTAACAGCACCTCTGGTAAGTTAAATGCGTTTGTTTGTACATCTGCAGTAGCTTTAATATGCTTGTTTATATATTATTATTTGTACAACTTGTTTTTATGAAGATTTTTGTTTGGTTTAATATGTGATAGGAACCATTGTTACGTCCAGTGTTGTTCTGGGGACACATTTAGCCGCTGCCAACTTGGCAACTCTCTCACTAAATCTGGAGACTTTCCAAACCCTCATGGCGACTTGTTTTGTCAAAAGCTACTAGTGACAAATCGAGCGACTTGTTCTGGTGTTCTTGGAGATTTTTCTGGTGTTTTGACGTTAAAGCACGTACGTTCTGCACTGTCGTGAACGAGCAGCGGGAGCTGCCGTGAGCACCTCCGCTGCCCCAAAGCACACACTCCCAGCTGCAGTCAGAGCAGAGAGGAGATGCACTATCTATAGGTGTTGGCTTCATTTTGACACGAAACAAATAATAACCGTAGCTGTGTTTCAGCTGCAGGACAGCAGTGAAGGCCCAGCTATAAAATGCATGGCCCGCCACTGGTTAAACGTATCAAAAGCCTTCTTGAGGTCAATGAAAACCGCTGCTACTACAGCCCCTTCATCCATTTTAAGCTTCACATTCTCTAAGAGGAAGCAGTTGGCTGTTTCAGTCTAATGATTAGCCCTGTAACCAAACTGCATAGGATGCAGCTAATATGGAGAGCTGTTAAGATGTTTAATAAGTTGCTCTGCAACACATTTCTCAGCAATTTTGGAAACAGCAGGGATTGATTGGCCGATAATTAGAGACATCGGTTGAATCTCCTGACTTAAAAATGGGTGTTACTATGGCTGATTTCCATCCTTTCGGAAACACATTGCCTGAGAGATTTGTTGACAATGCTTGTGATCGGGTGAGCAAGTGTGCCTTTGTGTTTCTTTAGATTGTCAATTCCATAAACATTTTTGGCCCTACAGAGTTCTTGAGTGAGCCTAGAACTCTGGTGACAGTAGATTCAGAGACATCCTGAATAGAGAAGCACGGTTGACCTTCATTTACTGGTGTAGGATCAAATTGACCAATACTGGAGCTTCGAGTTAAAGTTGGTATGAAGATGGATTTTTGTTTGGTTTTATATGTGATAGGAACTATTGTTACGTCCAATGTTGCGCTGGGGACACATTTAGTCGGTGCCAGTGTTGCCAACTTGGCGACTTTCTCGCAAAAGCTATTAGCGATTCAGTGTTGTTGGAGGCTTTACTGGTGTTTTGACACTGACGTGAAAGCATGTACCGTTCTGCACTGTGGTGAACGAGCAGCGAGTGCTGCCCCAAAGCACTCACAGGCGGTTAAAGTTAGGATTTTATTGTCATTTTCATATACACATACACAAAATTTGACTTCTGCATTTGACCCATCCCTTTATACAGGGAGCAGTGGGCTGCCAATGATAGGCGCCCGGGGAGCCGGGGGTTCAGTGTCTTGCTCAGGGACACTTCGACACGTGACACGTCGAACCGTTGACCCTGCGGTTACCAGACAACCCTCTTAACCCAGTGAGCCACGGTCGCCCCAACTCTTACTCTCAACTCAACTCTTACTCTCACAGTAGCCTCGCGCAGCAGTCCCAGCTGCAGTCAGAGAAGAGAGGAGACACACTCTCGGCGTATTCATGTATCTGCACTCTGCAGTTATTTTTACACAAAACAAATAATAACGGTAGCTGTGGCGTCATAATGAGGTGTTTCAGCTGCAGGACAGCAGTGAAGGCCCAGGTATAAAATGCACGGCCCGCCACTGTGCATTGCGCATGACAAAGCATCCCGTCATGCTGGCTTCATAATGAGGTTATTAGGAGGTGGTTCAACTGTAGTGAGACAGCACTGAAGGCCCAGGTATAAAATACACGGCCCGCCACTGACTGGTCGGTGAAATGTGGTTTACGTGAAGACGCGATTTAAACGCATTTAATGTTTCATATAAAACATCAAAAATATGGAACTATAGACTGTATACTGCCTACAAGATGCTCCCAGGACATCGTAACGGGAGCAGTGCACATTCTGTTTGTACATTCATGTAAAGTACGACGAGTGTGTGCTTACTGCTTACTGCTGGAACACGCATGCGCAGGTACTTTGGCTTATACTATCTCCATATCTGCCCCCTCCCTCTGGAACTCTCTCCCCAAAAACATGCGAGATTGCAATGACCTTTCCACATTCAAATCCCAAATCAAAACCCACCTGTTCAAAACTGCTTTTAATGTGTGACCACTATTGTGTATTTTCTGTTTTTAGTGTATTGTTTTTATATATAATGATTCTAATGTAAAGTGTCTTTGAGTGTCATGAAAAGCGCTATATAAATAAAATGTATTGTTATTATTATTATTATTATACTGCTTCTACAACTTTGAAAGATGCACTGGTCTGGAAACTCAGCACCGGACTTGCGGAGGGAAGTGAATGAAATGACGGAATAAACGTGAGGTTTCACACTAACTACATACTTTGTAAGTACTTGAACTACGTTAGTCCAAATATTAAAACCGAAATTAGCACCATTATCATTCTATGCTGCTAACGATGAATGGAAGGCTGCTAGCTTGTGTTAGCATGTGTTAGCATGTTTGGACCAATTTTGTTTCTAATACTAAATACGTTTTATTTACAGATCTAAACGTGGTCTAAACGTGAACGTTCAATCAACGTCTTCAATTTTGAACGTCTTTTTAACAGTGGCCATAGTCGTCTTTTCAATGGAAAAATGCTTGCTGGGACGATGATGATGAAAGTGACAGTGATGAAGGTGCAATGATAATGGTGAGGGTATAGTGATGAAGACAAGGAGGCTATGACAAGGTGGTAACTAAAGCCAGTTCCACTGAAGGGTGTTCAATAAGAATTAAACAAATGTCTCTGTATTTTTCAATTATTTATTGCCAAACAATCAACACATTCTAATTCTTCCATGTAGATATGTGTGGTTCTGAAATGATATAGCAATACAAAGTAAATACATGCTCTACATAACTAGGTGGCAAATAAACCATAAACATCCAATACCAAATGAAATAAACAGCATAAAAGTCATCTGTATAAGCTAGATATTTAGCAAAGACACAGGCATATATCTAAATCTATGATTTCACTACACTCATACTGCCATACGGGGAGAGAAAGTAAACTTTCACTCTGTGTCTCCTCATCCAGCTCTGCATTTAGTCAAGCAACAGAAGAAACAGTAGATCATTAAATACCAGCACTAACAGAAACAACTCTGCACACACAATTATACCTTATATTAACCTTATATTGACCTTATACCTTATATTAAACAGTAGTTTATAATGTTGTTGAGTAAATATCCTGTGCCCTAATTACTGTAGCTTTAATATAGAGGTGTGGGAATAAACATCAGTGACTTGTCGAGGCAACATAGATAAACCTGTTTCTGTAAAAAGAAGCTTGATAAATCTTATCCTTTACTTCTTTCACTTGGATGCGCTCCTCTCTTGGGCCTTACGCAGAGCCGCAAGGATGTTCTCCTTGTTGTTTAAGATGTTATAAGAGCTCAGATCCACCAGAGCCTCATAATCCTCTTTTGAGTAGGTCAGGCGTTTCGTGATGTATGGAGAGCGGCTGCTGGTTACATCCACCTCCCCAGCTTTTATTTCTTCCTCAGTCTCACGCTTCACGCCTGTAAATTCATAAGATAATGACACAATTGGTTAAATGATGTCCTATAAAGCACAATAATAACAATACACAAGTATATGTCTTGTTCTTATTGGATGTTGAAATACATGAGGCAGTTTTGTTGCCTTTCAAGTCAAATCACACCTACTCATTAGTAACTCAGCAGATCATTAATAATTTAGAAGTTCAAGTCAACTGGTTGAGTCCCCAATATGTAGTGCTTAAGATTAGCTGCAGTAGGCAGCGTGAGGCGCCCTGTTGGCCTTGGGGCAAAGGCACCACAATGACCCTGGTATGCATTTGGCTTGGGACCTTTGTTTCATGTCATTACCCATCTCTCGCCCCTTATTTCCTGTCATCTCTCTACTGTAGCTATTTAATAAAGGCATACATTGCCTAAATAACAAAAAAAAATTGAAGCAGAATGTTAAATACAGGTCTGTCACCCTGTAAATATATGCTGCAATGCCCTGAAAAAGTATTTTATCATTTCAGTATGGAATATAGCAATACAGGTATCCTGTCCTGCCATTATCCCCCCGCCCCGTAAAAGATCCTCACATGACTTCTTCAATAACAAGACTAGCTTGAAGAGAAGGGTTTCTTCCTATTGCATTGCTATTGTTTCAAGATATACAGCACAAAGAAAAAAATAATAAAGTAATAGAAGCAACATTGTTGCAGTGAAGTTCAACTTGTTCAAATGGGCATACCAGGGTGTTTGAAGTGTTTGTACGTGGCATTGACAAGTGGTAAATGAACCACTATAGGGGCCTTGGGATTCTCCTTATCCTCAAAGATGTAGAACTCCTTGTGAGGCTCCTTTTCCAGACTGGCAAAGTCAGCATTGGGAAAGGGGATGTCATGGTCTTTACAGTAAGCAACTGTCTTCGCCAGGACCTAATAGATAAAAATGATAAACATGATCATAGAGTAATGTTAATGGAATACATTCAGGAAACATTCTGGTCATTCTGGTTTACATTGAAGATGTGCACTGGCTCCCACGAGTAACTCAGAGATATGATGAGATCCACATCTCTCTCTGGCCGCAGGACAGGCACACAGGCAATATTGATGGCATGACCAGCATCAATCAGGCACAGAGTGGGGTCACTGGGTGTCAGTTGGTTTGGGAAGGCATCTGGATGTGTTTCTGGACAGAACATAGAGAAGGAGAAAATAACAAACAAATCATGTGCAGGAATGCTGCCTTGCCCCAGCAGCTGAGATTGAATATCTGTGGCAGATCTCTGTTTTGTGTGGTGTGTCCCACACTGTTGCTTGGGAAATTCAGCATACTGAGTCGAAGCAGGCGTGATTACCCCTGGGGGTGCGCAAGCTGCCTCTAGGGGGTGCGCGAGAGGAAAAATGTAATGGTGGTCTAATGGTGCAGTCCTGTCTCCTAAAAATGACGTTCCCCCAAAACTAAAATGCATTCTCAATTACGTTTGACTAAAAACGTATTTTCTCCCTGATTACGTTTGTGTTTGACGTATTACAAATACTCCCGGATTTCACACGCGGGCCTTTGTGGAGGTATTGTAGCCGCGTAATGTTCCTCGTTGCTCGGCCTGGATGAGCGCGTTTCTGCTGGAGACAGGTGGCGTGTTGTGGTAGTATTCTGACCGCGTAATAGGGAGAAGGAGAGGCGGTGGTGGAGAGGGAAAAAAATGTTAAAATGTTGATTAGAAACGTATTTGTAATAATCAATGTAATAAGTCAAACACAAACGTAATCAGGGAGAAAATATGTTCTTAGTCAAACGTAATTGAGAATGCATTTTAGTTTTAGGGGAACGTAATTTTTAGGAGACAGTCGGTGCAGTGAGGTTCTGGCTAACAGCTGTCTGAAGCCCTCTTATTTACGTCGATCGTCACCTGAACACCAAACATGCCATTGCAAGTCAAAAGCCCCGTACATTTTTTATATCGAAATCGGAGGAGTTACAAAACAGCCCAAAACAACTGCAGTCTCATTCATGTTGGGTCTACAAAAAACGCACTGCGGGCTTCATATCTGGTTACAGAATAGCAAGAAAGGGGCTACCGCACACAATCACCGAAGACGTGTGCTTGCCGGCTGCCAGAGAGATGGTGGAATGTATGATTGGAGAGAGAGAAGCAAAAAAGTTGGACGTGATCCCGGTGTCCAACAACACTGTCGCGCCGCATCGATGCTTTGTCCGAAGACAATCTGGCTACAGGTCGGTCGCGTGAAGAAGAGTGAGTTTTACTCTCTGCAAGTAGATGAATCTACAGATGTGGCCAATCTGGCCACTCTTCTGGTGAACGTCCGTTACCTTTTCGAAGGCACGGTGCAGGAAGAGTTTGTCTTTTTTGGGTTTTTTATCTTGTAAACAAACGCCACGCGCGAGCAAACTGTTCTCTCATTGGTCAGATTTTTAGGCTCTGTTGCTTTTTATTTTTTAAGGTGTGGAGGGGGGGGGGGATTGGGGATGTGTGAACCCGGTCGGGATGTAGAAGGGGGTGGGTGGCCTAAAAAGTTTGGGAACCGCTGATCTAACCAAAGATTTCAACTCCTTCAATCTCCAGGACCTTGGGTCAACAGAGTGACACTGTACACTACACTGTACATTGAGACTCCCCCTAGCACCAAGGGGAACGAGACACAGTCTCTCAAGGTAAAACTGGTGTCAAGTAGTGTGTATTTTTGCCCCCTATCTATTCATTACAGTCGTTCATTTCATCAGCCTAAACCTGTATTCTAATAAAGAACAGATGACCAGCTCTTCTACTAAAATAAGTTTAAGGCCGAGTCCCAGGTTTCCACAGCTGAAGCTTCAGTATGCTGATGATAATGCCCAGGGCTCTATATTAACGCTTGGCCGCTGGCCCAGGACAAGTAAACTCTTTGTTGGGGTACTGTTCTGTGAGTGCATACTTCTCGAGGCAACAAAGTTGTTCTGTTGATTGTAGTCCCCGTGCATGAAGAATCCGCGGATGAAATTGTACATTTCAGCAATGACTGGACGCATTCTGAAGGAATCAATCACTTTGCTGGCGATATCTGTGGTTGGATTCATGACGTATGCGTTCTCATTTGATGGTTCAGTGTCATCGTCTGTCAAAAGAACACAACATCTCAATAATACATACATTATTATGCTCTTACATGGAAGTGTCTTTGTTGTACCATGATAGTAATAAATACACTAAACGGGTTTTAAAATTCTGTTTTATGGTTTGTTGTGTAAACATTGAATCTCCAATGATCTCAGATAATGCTTTAAAGTTTAAATGATCAAGCTGGGAATATTCTATATTTTCTCCTATTGTCATCAATCCCATGAAATGACCAAGAAAAGAAAGAAGATGTCTTGATATGTCAATATGAGGAATGCGGGCACTATAATTTATTTTTAATCTATCCCGCATACAGTGGGTCATGGTGTTGTATTGTAAGCACTTACTAACGCAGTTATTCCTAAAGACTGGGTCGAGACCCACAGGGAGGGGGGGGGGTCGCAGGAGATTTTCTTAGAATCGTCAAATAAATTAGCAGTTTCTTCCATAGTCTTTTGTTTAAGATTGATATGCACAGTATACCTTTCAGCCACATGAGGAAGCCTGAATGTTCATATCATTTTGATAATTGTAGCCTACTTATAACATTGACTAATATAAAAGGGCAGTATGCATTGTGTTTTTTTTAATGAGAGGAAAAAGAACACGGTCATTTGTGGCAGTAAATGTTCGAACCAGCATTAGTTTTGAAAAAGTCCACACAAAATGTACTATTCACCCGACAATACGTTTGAGTAATGTTTCCTGTACGGGGAGCTTATTTAAAAAAGTGTATATTTGTGAACAGTTTTTAAAGATATTTGTCAAACAAATGGGCTCGGCACATAGTTCCAAGCATAGTTCAATTTGTTTGGTTTGGCTTTTAATAGGATTTGTTTACAAGAGAATTGTAGGAATGCCAGCCTTATTCCAAGTTGTCTATTTATGTTTTTCTGCACTATAAAATAAAGTAGCTGTACCTATGTCGTCGGCTTCTGGGCTGAGCCAGGTGCTCCAAACAGGGTGGAACCCCGCAGTCGACAATATCTCGGACATGCTGAGAGAAACAGCACTGCTCCATATTCCTGATTATGTTGACAAAAATGTATTGGAATTACCTTAAATTAGTATTGTATTACCATGCATTGACATTGCAACAGAAGCAGTGGTCTTACCCATCAGATAAGGGATGCGGACTTCTGGGAGTTTCTTGACCAAATTGCCGAGAAAGAACTGACTCCCGAAGTCCTCAGTTCGGACAAATGCCCTATACTTCTGGATGCCTACCTCATAGGGGGTAAACTCACACCACTCTGTCAACAAGATTTGTTATTATTACAAAATCAATCATTCCTTCACAGTTTTCAAGTTTGTTCAAGTTCTTCTAGGGGTCCGTTTGTGTCCTGAATCTTTATTATATCATCAGCCTGGTCCTGCTGAATATTCCCATATCCATTTCAGTTGCAAAATGAATGATACATTTGATATGAGAACTAGGCATTCATAGGTGTCACTTGAGTTTAACACAATACATATTTAATTGGGCTTCAGTCACTTTGCACAAAATACTTTCAGGAAACAGACATTACAATACAAACACAAATACCAAAAATATCATCCAGGATATTTACCAGCTTCAGATTCACAGCCCTTTACCCTATCCTTTATATTGACGGCAGTGTATATGGGTAAAGGGTTTTGGCCTTCATTCACTGTTCTCTGCTGCTCAGACAGGAGACTGGTGACTTTCTGTAATTCCAACCAAATATAATTTTATTATGAATGATGTTATTTATAATATTTGAAAAACATAAAATTAGGGTTCAAAGACATGCCCTAATTTGATTGGTTGTGTGTAACTTTTTTTAATGTACGAATTTTGTAATTCATACATTTGATTGTAATATGACTAGTGCTGGCCATGTTGTGTTTCCATTTTATATACTTTGCAGCAGTGGTCTGGAGATGGACCTTTAGTGGCGGCTGTAGTAACTTGAAATCCGCCAGTGCAAGACCCAGTGGTAGGGGAATCCCAGCACTAGCTTGCCTGCTAACGCAGACAAATTGCTCACCAATTAGCAAAATACTGTCTTGAGGCAGATTCATCCAGACTCCCAGTGCTGACCTGGCTGATAAATTGGCTAGCTTGCTGTTTGCAAATTACCTAATCAACTAATGTTACGAAGCAACCAACACAGATCCATGAAACGTAAACTCTAACTAGCTGGCTAACCGTAGCTTGATTGCTTGCTAACTTAATTGTGAGCAGATATATGTTAGTTCGCTACCTTGCCTCACTATAACATGATCCAAGATACTAACTTGTGTATTATGCCAATCAGCAATGAAAGGCAGGGGCTGCAAACTAAACTAACCACAACCTAAGCTAAGGTTAGCCTGCTAACTGTTGCATGGATCTGCTGTTGGTTGCTTCAAGGCTTGACCATACTTTTTCAAATCTTAACAGATGTCAAACATTTGAGGGATCACACACATAATGAGATACATTTACCAGTTTTGTTTGTATAGTGTGTGGATGGCAACAATTTGTAATTGTGTGTCCTCAGCTGTTATGGATATCTGATTATAAACATTGAACTTGTTTGATATTTGCAATTTAAAAATCTCGTATTAGCTGAAAGTAACTTTCAAACGGCAAGCTATTCCGATTTACCAGCCATCAGTCCCGATCTGTTTTGTGGTGGGTGGCGGTCTTTCACTGAGCCAATGGTTCTATTTACAAGATGCCAATCATTCAATCATATTCAGTCTTGTGTGTGTCACGTCACTGTTTTGGCCGATGTTCACTCTCTAACTTAACTGCCACCGGTGTCTTTAAAAACAAGGACTTTATGAAAGTTACACATAATCTCTAAGCTTTCAAAGTAATACACAGTATGATTAAAGTGAGAACAGAAAGTGTTCATCGGCTGCTCACCTTCCCAAAGACAACATGCTCAATGATCAGGCCACACATATCAATGAGTGACACCATGTAACCCTCTTGCTCTTTCTCAGCAATTTCTTCTCTGTAGTAATGGAGTTTCTCATAAGAGATGGCACTCAGGACACTCTTCGTCATCTGTTCCTTCTTTGCTGAAATAACACTGTCCATGTCCTCATGTGACCAGTTAGCTTCCTGATACAGAGAAGACATAGCCCTGTTCAAAAGGAAAGTAATAGTCTTTAAAGGGGTACAATGATTGAAAATCGATTCATATAACCAGGCACGAAATATTGATATTTCTTACCAAATCGGTGTATAATGGGTTGGAAATGTCTCTACATTCCATTTGCTGTTTTAATAATTGCTCATTTAATTAAATTCTGAACTTTGCGAGACCAATGGTGACATAGAGTCTACCTGGTAAGAAAATGGTAGAAATCAAAGCACGCTGAGGACTTGGCTCTTCTCTTCTCTCCACTTACTCTGCACCCATTCTAACTTCCTATTCAAAACTCTCCTCCAATAAAGTACTGGTTTAAGTACCCCCACCCACCCACTTGCCTCCTTGACCCTATCCCCTCTCACCTTTTTCTTTACGGCTCTTACCTCATCCACTTCAGGTATGCCTCTTTGAAAACTGGTTGTTTTCCTAACTCTCTAAATGCAGCTTGAGTGAATTTCCGTTAAAGAAAACCAAACTCAACACTCAAGAATAACAGACTTGTCTCTCTTCTTCAATTTCTTTGTGAAACATTTGAGCTTGCTGTCTTCACGAAACTTTCTGCAGCAACTTTCCCCACAGCTACCCCACCAATTTGGTTTCAAGGTAGGCCACTAAACTATGACTGCCATAAAGGAACTCTAAACTGCTGGAGCTCCCTGTCCTCCGTCATCATCCTGCTGGATTTTTCAGCAGCATTTGACACAGTGAAGCAACAGATCCTCCTCTCGGCACTCTTCTTTTTCACATCCTACCTCAAGGACCACAATTACAAGGTAACTTAAGACTGTTGCGTCACCTGGGCCTGCCTCAGCTCCACCGAAAATCCACTATTTTTTTCAGATTTAGGCTGTGTCTTCACTGCCAAGGTGACGGAGGCCAGAGCTACTCACTTAGAGCTTCACAATGGTTTGTCAGAAGCCTTTGGGTGACATCACAGAAACTACGTCCATATTTCTTAAAGCCTATGATCTGAACCTGGCAGTCTTACTACGGGGTCCATCAAGTTTCTCTTTTCTCTTCCGTGACTTTTTGTACCACAACTATGCAGATAATACTCTACTGACACACATTTTGTCTTTCCCCAGCCTGCCACAGCAAGTATTATTATTTTTCCGATATTTGAATGACAAATTCTCAAAAAGGCACCAACAGCACAAACTTGGCTAGGAGGTTAAGTTTAGTGAACTCAAATGAGCTGAGGCGACACTTAGCAGCTGTGATGGCCCCCACCTTTCATTCAAAGTGGCCATTTCCTTAATTATGCATACCTTTAAGCCTAAATATAATTTAAACATGTGAGTTAGATATAAATTCAACCTCTGTTGTCAGGAACAAGGATATTGGCTATAGTGACCAAACCGTTCTTTGTAACAGGCTGCAAACATGTTTATTTCTGCTTTAAAGTTGGGCCTTTTGACATGGAGGTCTGTGGGGATTGACTCTTTGGAGCCAGCCTGAAGTGACAATTTGCTGACCTGCAGTTTTTGGCACTTCCACATCGGTTTCATTTTTTAGCCTCGGAGGTTGCCCTCTCTTTAAAACCCCCCTGCCCTGTATTTAATTACAAGCTTTCTATAAGGCACAGCCCAAAATGTGAGGGATTGCCTGTCTTTGCCTATCTATGTAAAATGAGAAGATGAAAATGAAGATACTGAGGACACTTGACTAGTCAAATGGTTCACTCACCATGTGCTTCCAGAAACACCAGTGATGTAACTGACAGCATCCAGGACCCCGATATCCTTCAGGCTTCTTAGACCCCCAAGCAGGCCTGTCATTGCTCTGGACCCTCCCCCTGAACCCACCACTGCTATCTTCGGCACCTGAACAGAGAATACAGAGGTGTGGCTCTAGCAGTTTGACCAAATGCTAAATGATATTTAGCATTTTATGTTTAATGTTGACCGTGGTCACCATCTTACTTCCAAAGTCAGCACGCTTTTAGGAAAATAAGCACAGTACAGCCGAGGCTATTTGGTCATAAGTATTGAAACATTTTGAAATTTTGCACTGATAAAAGATGAAAGACCTTGATGAAAAGTCACCAAAGTTATTCAATTTGATCCTGTGGGTAACAATAATGCCTGTACCTGGTGTCCTGTAACTGAAAATTAGATTATGCTGTCTTATATCTCGAGATGCAAGACAGTATGTTGCAGTGTGGACACATATTTTAACATTTTTACTAAGGATACTAATAAAGAAATAATTTTCTGCCCCATAGCCAACCCTTGTTAATAGATCATTAACTGTAAACTGCCAAGCCATCCAGCTGCAAAGATAACCTGATGCACAAACAGGTTAAATCCATCATCTAACACAGCTGCAGTGTATACACAAAAGAGGCAACTGAGTCCCCAGGTCCCCTGTCCAGAAGAGTAAGCCACCACAATGTTGCATGCATTGTCGTGGACACAATATCGTGGACGCATGTAACCCAACCCACTTTCTGTGTAAAACCTCAGCGCATCAGCTTTGAAATTGTCAGCTGTGTGACTCTGGTACACACTGTCATGGTGTCCGTCAGTGTATTGCAAGCCTGGTGGCCCGCTGTGTGTGTGTGACAGAGTTCATGACGTCATAGTGTTGTAGCATATGTTGGTCTTGACTTCTGGTACACTTTTTGGCATTACATTGTGTTTTTTATTGATTAGCAAAATTATTAGCAAATTGACATAGGTAGGTGGTGGGTAGGGGTACAAGGGCAAAAGTAACAGAAAAAGTTGCACTCTACCTTTTTAGGATCAGATGGAGCTCCAAAAAGCTTCTGCAAAGCCTGTGCCACTACAACGTCCCTCTTCTTCAGAAACTCTTTCTCTTGAGTTGGGATGTCAGAGTCCAGACGAAGTGCAAGACCCTCACTGTGGATTTCCAGGGTTAAAGCAAGCGTAACATAACACAAAGCTAAAAAGCATTGTTTCACTGACGTCTTCTGGTTAACATTTTCAAGTTTTTCGCACTGCTTAGCTCACTCATAGCCCCAAGGTGAATGCCCCCGTCTGTATACTTTTGGTCTGGGACTGTTTAACGGGTTTTGCTGGAGGCCCCTTAGCTCCAATAAGGGAAATCTTAAAGGTGCTACATTCGAAATTCAGATATAGTAGAGTAATGTCTACCTGAGCAGAGAATGAAGTCACTCCCTCCCTATGTGTGTTTTTATCCGGGGTTCTCTGTTCTTTGTTTTGGTATCTAGGCCGGCGAGTGGTGCACTTTAGTGCATGCGAGTCCAATGTGTGTGCCACACACGGCTAATTACTGCTGTTCTGCGCTTATACAGCTTTTACAGCTGACACGGTGTTGTCACGAAAGCTCACACACACACACTTTGGTTCCCCCCAGGTTAACACTGTTAGCTCTGCCAGCACTGTTTGCACCGGTAGCTGCTAGACGCCGACTCAGCCGTCGCCATGTTGAGAGCCGTGTGGAGACAATCCCTCAATAATTGATATGCTCTGAATTTGGAATTTAGCACTTTTGATGCTGAATCACACAATTATATCTTAGACAGTAGTGTTTTTCAAACTTTGTTACAGTTTGGGTTTGTACCTTTTCTGTTTCAACATGGCAATGCCCCTGTAAACATTGTCAGATCCATAAACAAATGGTTTTCCAGTTTCGTGTGAAATAATTTGATTGACCCTGACCTCAACTCAACCCAACACCTTTGGGATTACCTAGATCAGTGATTCTCAAATGGTGGGTTGTGACCCAAAAGTGGGTCGCGGACTCGTTTTCAATGGGCCCTTTGCCTGAAAAAAACAAGAAACACAAAAAAAAAAATCCTGTGCTTTTATTTTGAAGGGGATTTTTTATGCAGCAGAGTGCCATCTATTCACACTCCTTAACAATATTTGCCGGTAATGCCTTGTAATGCTAATATCAGCAGAGGTTAAACTGAAAACTATACCTATATGACACTATAAGTAGACGAATTGAAGACATGTCGGATGACATCAAACAACAGACCACAGCTCGAATTTAGGCAAGTGGTCATTTGGCATTACAAATGGACGAATCTACAGACAAAACAAACAAAGCAGGTTTACTCGTTTACGTGAAACATGTGTGGGACAGGGACTTGCAGGAACAATTTCTCTGCACAAGAGAGCTCCCTACACTACGTCTGCAGAGGACATGTTCAGCTCAGGTTCAAACTGCACCATCTTTTCATAAAATTAATTTGAGAAGTTGAAAATTTTCCTCGATTTGGGTCGCGGCTTGTCATTAAGGGGTGATGGTGGGTCCCGCAGCCAGACCAGTTGAGAACCCCTGACCTAGACCAACATTAAAAACTGATGATGGACCTCACTAATGTGGTTGAATGGGAGCAAATCCCTGCAGGCAGGTTCCAAACTCTGATGCAAAACTTTCCCAATAGAGTGGAGGCTAACTGCCTATGGTTCTGCTCAAAACTCACGTAGGCTATAGGTGTGATATTTGGGAGTTCACATACTTTTGGTTATACTGTATAGTGGAAGTAGGAAACACCTTACCCTTCATGTGTTTCTATGTCAAAATCCACTGTGTCCTGTGATGAGAAAAAGCCACATTACTATTCAACATATATGATTTAAACTACAGCCCTATATGATCACATTCAGAAAGGCCCCCCTAAACGCTTGGGTCGGCCTGTTCTCTGATCTTCAGCTGGTCAAAACAAAAGGACCAGTTAATGCAGCTGCATACAAACTTCTTACCTTGTCAACAACAAGCGACACTTTGCCTGCATGTTTGGCTGGTAGTCGCTCGAAATTTACAGAAGTTTCCATTGGAGCAGCAGAGCCATAGGTAGAACCAGAGTGCTGACAGACAAAGGGAAAAATAGCATGCCATGTTGTACTATCTTTCTAGATTTTGAAGTATGCTGTGGTAGTTGTTGTAAAAAAACCTTTGCTCTGAAGACCTTAAAAACGAAAAACAAGTTGATTTTCTATCTTCTCTTTCTTTATTTACTTCCCCTCTCCCTTTCTTCTGTGTTAAAGAAGGTGAAGTTGACCAGGAACACCTTACACTTATAAAATATGTGACATCTCGCTGTCAAACAGGTCAAACTAAAAGACAATTAAAACTCACTGCCACTCCTAGTTCTGTCTCCAAGTCTCTGTTCATGTGGAAACGCAGTTTTGGGGTTTCCTTGGCATTAAGTATGTGTTCCTCGTGGGCACCCCTCAGTTTCAGAATCTTGTTCCACAAATCTGGTGAAAAAAAATGTACCCACATGTCATGTTAATCTGTTGAAACTGATAAATACCAATATTGCTGTTGCTTGATAAGTCATGAGTAAAAGTTATATAATATTGTGGATTTGTACATTTGTTTTACCGGATTAAACAGCAACGTATGGGCAACACTATCATATAAGTCACTTTTTACACACTCCAAACACAACTATAGACTACTAATATAAGCATCTAGAAAATGTGGCATAAAAGCATGAAATCCTGGACAGAAATCGCCGTTATGTGTACTGCAAATCAATATTTGCACCCCGAAGCTAGCGGCTACCGAGCTAACCAATGCATTTTTTAGCATTAGCATTCGTCGCCGAACGCATAAATACCTTCGGTTTTTCTCTCCGTGGAACCAGTAGAAAGCTGTGAGTGGGCAACGGTACCATGGCACTGCCCTCCGCCAAAAACAATCGTTGGTTTTTGGTCACGTTTTATGAAAAAGTAGTACAATAACGTCGAAGATTATCCGGTTCAAAGCTACCATCATTGTGGCAACTGCATCCTGTTTACTGCTGAGCTGTTTCCCGTGGAAGGGGGGTCAATCCACCCTGGACCAGCGGTCAGACTTCCGGCGAACGGAAATTTACGCTCTGGGAGACGCGGCACTTCTTGCAACTTTACTCACTGAAACGTCTGTCAATCAACACCCGCTTCGACGCCAGTATTCCTGAGACTCTGACGCGTCGAAGGCGGGCTCATTGACTGAAATCGACCGATGATAGGCTGAGCTACAGCCCCTTACACGAGTGACCTCTTTCACACTACACATAGTGAAATATGAAATTGTTAATATTATGAAATTATTTAGAGCAGCTTTGAATTAAAAACGGCCACCTATAAGGTGATTGTCGCTATATTCTTATGAGTTCCATAACAATACAGCCTGTCATATCTGTGAAGCTGTCCTGAATCCTTCGCTTTAATTTTTGAAAAAATATTTGGTGAACAGGACAATGAAAGCTTAAGTACATTCAACATGACTGAACGAATTAGACAGTATTGTAGACTACCTACTGTTATCACTTTGTAGCTTGTCAATGTTAATATCCAGTACAGCGATCGGGCCAGCCTGGAAGACACGAAGATCAGTTACTCTGGTTAGGGTAATCAAAATAAGATGCATTCATAATAATTATTCCCATGAGCTACAGGATCCACCTGCTCTGTGTCATGAGGCAGCTTAATGGTCCTAAATCTATCAATATTTTTAAGATTCAAGTCAGATTGTTAGAATACACCAGTGATCTTTCAGCAGTGTCAGCAATAAACATAGTTGGTAGTGCGCGAAAGACAAAAAACGTCTATATTTGAAATTAACAAATTTTTCTTTATTTATATTTTGGAACTTCAGCTGCTTTTACTATATCAATGAGCCAATTGCCTTGTTTCTGAGTATGCGTAATTTATGGAATGTCGCACAAGAAAGCAGCGCTGAGCTGAACAATTCATGTGAGGTCAATTTATCTGAGGCACTGACACATGTTTCTGGGTCATCCAGTTGGAGAAACATTTGATGGTGCTGCAAACTTGATTTCTTTATGCAGCATTTGATGCAACAACATAGAGTTTTATGGGTATTAATTGAAAGTTATGACATTTGGATTCTTAATATGTATGCCTGTGTACATAAATGCAATTAATAATTTATTGTGAATGAAGTTTATCATTTCTTAGATCAGCTGGTTATTCAAACATATTTCAATGTGATTAATGACAAATTCTGAAGTCTGTAATGATTTATTTAAATAAAAATCAAATGCTGATGGAAAACATGTAATCCAGCATGAATATGTTGTAAGAAATGGTAGTATGTTGTCTTTTTGTGTTCTTTTCTAAGATCTTCAACCTGACAAAACTCTATGATAAAATTAATTTGAAATCAAACTGCAGGAAAGGAGTTGAGTTGCCAATGCGTCCTCTTTGGTTTTCCAGCCTTTCGAGTTCAGGTTGACATTGAGGAGAGGAAAACCCAAATAACTCGATAATTATTTCATACTTTTACCTGCAGTTCCTACCATGTTCATTCTGTATATGTCTTTGCATATTCATTACACACTGTTTATACTGTTCATATGGCTCATCCATACCCTAACTGTATATTCTACATTCTATATTAATTTTATATTTGATTTATTCTGTACTTTATTCAGTACAGCACTACTCTGCTTTTTGCACTTTTGTTCAGATACCAATATACATTTTGTTGTCTTGATACCTGTGATCTGGGCAATGACAATGAAAGTCTATTCTGCTGCTATTTTGAATTTATCAAGCAACCACCATTTTAATTATGTTTGGGAATTAAATGGCTTCTTGTGTTGCAAGTTGGTGATCATCCATACTTTTTTAGGGTTCCAGTCGACATGGAGAATGATCTGAGAACTGATGTAACATTTAGGTGTATAATGCTGATGTTATTTAAAAAATCTTACCACAAGGATGCCATTAGAGGGATAGTCACAAGAGGCGTCCTCACTACAAAAAGACAAAAGTTATTCATTTTTTACCAGCTCATTTTTAATCAAATGTTTTGAGAGAGGACAATAAAGTAAAAACAGTAATATACAGTTACCTCTGAAGTAGCTCAAATACTATCGTAAGTGTGCCCTCTGTCTATAGAAAAGTGGACAAGAGAAAATCCTTTAATCATAATCATTTGCTTAATGGACAATGTGTAACAGATCAGCCCTAAGTGCATTACAATCCTACAGAGCAAGTGTTGTTCTCTTGTTGCTTTACCTCTGGGTTTATAGGGATGACCTTGGTCTCCTTCTTCCCTATTGTGAGACTTCTGACATCAAACTGAACCTCGGCATACAGCTGATCACGTGCCAAAGAGTCGTCATCATATAGCTTCATATCTAAAACGTTCTGGGGAAACAGTAGAAAAGCTCACTGAGTCACAGAGCTTTTGACTTGTACTCTTCACAAATTAAATGAGCTATTGGCTGGCAATAATGAAGCAAAAAAAACACATTATCAGAATATTTAAGTACTTGCTACACTAACTGAACTGGTTCTTTCCAGGGTGGACTGAACAACAGCAGTCGGTCATACACTCATGTTTGATGTCATGCTAATATTGCGTAGACTCACTTTCACATGGGTTGAGACCCTGAAGGTAAACGTTTCATTCCACTCTGGGTTGGCATTGTTCAACACAGTTTTAGTACGGTAGACTTTTGCCGTTGCCGTGGGGAGAGAGAGGATAACGTAGCAGTCAGATTCAGACACTGTAACACAGAGACAGAAAAGACAGGTCAGTTTCATATGAAAATGTTTTAAAATAAAACAGAAGAAAATTATTTTTAAAAGTGATGAAGTGTCAATACAAAACATGCACAGCACATATTACTTAAAAAAGTGAAAGCCATACTTACATAAATCTTTGCGGGGCAGTTTTTCTGCTCTCATTATGGTGGCATTCAAGGTCAAATAGGAGATAGTTTCCTTCTGTTGAATAAGCCCCCAAAAAGCAATTAAGACAAGACTCAGAATACGTTGAAGGTGTAACTACACTTCCATCATAATCAATTAAACTGGCATGTAAGTGGTGCTTATATATCACAGAGATCCACTCTACAAACATACAAATAGGCGTCTTCTATTTCTATTTTTTATGTGAGATGTACGTGAAGTTTCCCTTTTGGACTCATATTTTATATTGGACCTCCAAGTTGCGTCCTTGGTCAAAATCAGCTTCTTTCAGCTGAGACTTTTAGCTAAGGTCAAAGCCTTTCTATCCTCAAAAGACCTGGAGAAAGTTATTCATGCTTTTACAACCTCTAGACTGGACTATTGTAATTCTTCGTATGCTGGAATCGGCAAAAAACTACTATCACGCCTTCAGTTGGTGCAGAACTCTGCAGCGAGACTTTTAACTGGTACACGCAGGCGTGAACACATTTCACCAATCTTAAAATCCCTTCATTGGCTACCTGTATTGCTGCCCCTATGCTCTGAAACAACCTTCCCTTTTATATTAGGTTGTCATCCACCTTACCAATGTTTAAAAGCCGTTTAAAAACCTAATTATTTTTCCTGGCCTATCACCTTTGATGTTAACATGGCAGTTTTGTGTGATTTGTGTCAGTTTGTCTTGATTTTAATGTCACTTACTGTTATTAATCCAGTCTTTGATTGTATGACTGCTTATCTACTGTATGTGCAGCACTTTGGGCAACCTTTGTTGTTTTTTAAAAGGTGCTATACAAATACATTTTGATTGATTGATTGATAACAATAGGAAATTACTTATTGACTGGCAATGAGAGTTTCTAACAGCATTTATTTTGGCTGTACCAGCTGGCGGTTGCTTAGTAACTTTATCCCTAACAAAGCCTTCTTTAGTCTGCAGTGTAGTACTCGAGATTGGTCTTGGTCTCGTGACGAGGTTCTGTGTTGAAATTGATCGTATCTTGTCTTGACTCAGTATTTTAATTCAGACCAGCAAAGACCAATACTGCGGGGATATCGCTAAATGCAAATTTAGCGATATCCCTGCACACAGCTAGCTCTGGCTGTGTTAAGCAGGGGAGGAGAACTGCTGACCCGGACTGGGGATATTGTCGAGTTGTGGAAAGAGCACATTGAACTCAAACAACAGAGTTTGAACGCTCGGGGGAAGACCCATCCACATGGTTGGCCAGAGGTTGTTGAGGTAGTCAAAAACCTCCTCAGTGGCAAGGCGCCAGTGCTGAAGGCTCTGGACATTGCATCTTCAGTGTCTCGTGGAGATCGGGGACAGTGACTGTGGAGGGGTGGACATGGGGTCATGGGAGTATTCACATACAGTCTACGTGTGTTTTGTAGACTTGGAGAAGGCTTACGATTGTGTACCTCTGGGAGTCCTGTGGAGGGTACTGCAGGAATACGGGGTACCGAGGTCATTGCTACGACCCATCGGGTCTTTGTGTGATCAAAGTTAGAGCTGTGTTCGAAATGGATGAAAGAATACATGATATTGCACTTTCAGGCATTGCAATAGAGCATGTTGCCCTGGACAGTGACTTCCATGAATCTGCATGTATAGATTCCTGTAAGAAACCATCCATCTGTCTCTGCCGATATCAGGACACTGTCTAAAGACACACTCTTCCAAGAAAGAAAATTCAAAACACAACAAAGAAAATTGGGGAATGCAGCATGTTCTCCTAAATAACTCGTACAAAGCACTCACGAATTAATCTGTTTAACAAAATAATCCTTCTCAATCATCATTTATGACCCATTAGAAGTGTATGGTGGCATCTTTATCAACAGACACCATGCCATCTGCCTAAATGTCCCCTTTTCTTCCTATTTCCTTCCTGTTCGGGACGTTTCTGGGCAACCACGAGCAAAAAGCAGTGTGCAATGTGTGCAGCCCATTCAGGTCGTCAAATACTGCTGCTTTGTCATGCGCCTTGGCGTCTGATACCGAAGCACAGGTTCCACTTAAGCGCTAGTCAGATACAAAGCAGCCATATTTGATGGATGAGTATGAATCCTCTCTCTCTCATTGGTGGCAGTGTGTCAGTTTTTTACAGACGCACACAAACAAGCAGAGCCGACAGGGTGAACCCTGGTGAATCCGGCAACGCGGCACCTTACCAAAGGTTTGTGTGGAGGTGTGCGGAGGGGTTGGTGCGTTTATTAATGTTTTGGAACATAACCACTTTGAAACAATGATAAAAAAAAATGTATTTCTCAAATATACTGGTTTCTTCTCACTACCGCCGCTCACTCTCTTTATTCTCTCTCTCCCTACCTCGAGAAGTGGCCAACTTTGAAGGCTGTGTGTTTACAAAGAGCAACCCACAAATGTAACAAAGTATACCTTTAAGTTATTGTCTATCTAGATTTGGTAGAGTTTTGGTTTAAGCTGAACTTTTGCCAGTTTTAAAAAAGCAATCAGACTGAACAGCTGCAAATCAAACCACAAAAAGTACTGGATTAACTAAACTGATTCAATGCCATGGTTAAGTAAGTTCATAGCTGATCAGAGCAAGATCCCCCTTAATTTTAAGTTCCTAACTAAATGTGAAATTGCCTTGCAGGCCAGAAGCATTAGAGTCCATTAATCCCTGATAATGAACACCTCACCTGGCATTGTCCCTTACTTGTCTAAGTGCCAAAGAAAATAAAGGAAGACCATTCATTTGTATTTGTATGCGTTTTGCAACCAAAATCGAAAGTTTTTTCACAAGACATTCATTCTGTTTCCCTGGAAACCCTGTGGGTTTGTTAATACCTGGAACAATCACTACCATCCCATAAGATTATTTTGCAATGGAAACGTTTTCCAGTCCTCCAGTAAATAGGACGGACTTTAGAAACCATTTG
Organism: Lycodopsis pacificus; assembly: GCA_028022725.1. Lineage (NCBI taxonomy): Eukaryota > Metazoa > Chordata > Actinopteri > Perciformes > Zoarcidae > Lycodopsis > Lycodopsis pacificus. The sequence goes on along the minus strand of CM051699.1, from coordinate 3,183,372 downwards.
TTCTTCAATCAGAGGTCCCTGGCTCCGCTAGTCCATGTCGGTGTTTCCGTGGGGAAGGCACTGAACCCCAAATTGCCCTTGAAAGCTGTGCCATCGGTGTCTGTGTGGTATGAAAGTTAGATAGTCCTGATGGGCAGGTGGCACCTTGCATGTTAGCCCCTGCTATCAGTGTATGAATGGGTGAATGATGACAAATGATGATGTTAAAGCGCTTTGAGTGGTCGGAAGACTAGAAAAGCGTGATACAAGTACAGTCCGTTTACCATTTAATGGACAGCATGCAGCCAATCAGAATTGATTATTTACCCACACCATGGTTTAACAGATTTTTTTGCAGTATATACTGAATATGGATCTATGAACCTCTCACTGATCACCTTTTGGAGTTCAGATTGTCTTTTGTGTATTTCTGTTTTCATGGGATGTGTATGTAGAGCCCTTACCATTGTGGAGTAACCTCCGCGGGGACTGATAAATTTCCTCTCACTAAAAAAAACAAACAAATGATTTCAAATTAATTTTAATATTTTAAATTATATTTTAAACTTAAATGCCAAATTAAATACAATCAAACAAACTTTACCTATCCAGGAGCTCAAAGGCAATCCAGAGTTTACCCTTTGAACAAAGAGGGCAGAAAAATGTGTCGGTATATGATCATGGAAACAAAAAAGTGCTGCACTGCTGCTACTACAAAAGAAGGTAATGATAAATCATATCCAGGTATGAATCCATCAAACGTCTAAGTATTCAGGTATGCAGTCTGATTAATGTACTCTGTCTTTAGGTATAGTTTGTTGGTTAGGTGCCTTGCCCAAGGGCACCTAAATGATGGTGATGATGGAGGTCCCCCCTAGCAAACTAGTGAAGCAACCAATAAACACTGCCAGTTGTGTTAACAAAAGCAGCAGTGCTGTTGGGGTGGATGGGAGCTTAAGCCATGCACCCACCACCTTGTGCTCATGCTTTAAGACACAACAGATCCTTACGCACTAACCAGTGCAAAATGTATAACTATAATAAATGTATAATTATAAGGTAATCCTGGACAGTCCTGTCTGTTTTAAAATTTTTCAGAGTTGCTTTTCTGTAGTCTGGCAGTCTTCCAATAAAGCATCACTTTAAGGTGTATCATCATGCAGATGGGGTTGCATGGTGGTGTGGTGCCTAGCACTGTAGCCTCACAGCAAGACGGACTTGGGTTCGATCCCATCTGTGGGGAGTTTGCATGTTCTCCCCTGTGTCAGTGTGGGTTCTCTCTGGGTTCTTCCACCCACAGTCCAAAGACATGCATTTAGGTTACATTACAGTCATTTCGCAGACGCTTCTATCCAAAGCGACTTACAATTCAGATTCTATCACACCGTAGGCACAGCTACGGGACCAATGGTTGTCTGTCTGTGTGTGTTAGCCCTGTGATAGTCTTGCATGATCCAGACCCCCTGCCAACAGGATTAGCGGTTACAGATAATGGATGGGTGGATCATGCAAATGTCTAAAGTATGTTTGATACTTCTACCTCAGGGTCTATGATGAACTCCTTGGTTTCCTTCTTTCCCACAGCCAGACTGCTGACATCAAGCTTCAGGGAGGTCATCAGGTGGTCAAACTGTAGGGGGTTATCATCATACAGGTTCACCTCGAGAGTGCCCTGGAAATATAACGGCATGGATTCACTAGGAAAGTTCGTCACGTGTGTCCTTGGAAAAACATTGTTTTATAAGGTTCAAGTTTTTTTTCTTAACATTTTATATTCATTCATATTATTAGTCAGTTAGTTAGCTAGTTGGAGTTTTACATTAACTACATTGGGGGTCTAAGAGTAGAGTGTGAAAAACAAAAATTAAAACCCAAAAAATGTGTGATTGCTGATTTAACTTTGACTTAAATTTCTGTCCACACTGACAGAAATAGGAAAGAGGAAGTGTTGCATGTGCATGTTTTGTGAGTGGTGTCGTAGTAGGCAGTTAAAGCCCTAGAAAAAGCTAGTAAGTGGACTTACAACTTGTTTGAAATCGCCAGATATATCACATATATCACTCTTCAATGTTTGAGTGAAGACGAATCCAGAAAGTCGTCGAGCTATTTGGGTTGTTAGCTAATGCTAATTAGCAGCTAAGCTAAAGCTAAGTATCAGCAAGATCCCTCCCTTCTCCACGGACGACTATCACACACTCCTACAGAAGATTGCAGTCTTGGAAACAAAAATCCACCGACTAGAAGTAAACGTGGAGGTAAATGGACCACTTTACGATGGACTCAAAACATTGGACAAACGCAAGCTAAGACACAGCTAACTAGCACCACCAGGCCTACCAAGAAACAGGAGGAGAGAGCAGATAATGCATCTTCAAATGGTAGTCCTCCCTGGAACTCTCTCGGTGCAAAGCCGAAGAGGAAATCATACCCTCAGGATGTGGGAGGACGACTAACAGGCAAAGCCCAGCGCACTGAGGTTTGTGATGCGACTGGCTGGCCTGCACTACCAAACAGGCAGAACTCCTCCTCAACCCCTGCACTCAGACGGACAAAGCCAAGGACAGCTAAGAAAAGTAAAATCAGCAAAAAAACTCCACAACAACCAAGCCTACAACTTCATAACAGATTTGCTCCATTGTCGCAGGATCCTAAATCTCCATTTGATGACCTGGATAAGCAGCCATCTTCTCAAAGCAGGGTAAGAACTGAGAGTAAAAGGTAGCAGGGAAAGCTAATGACTGGGCCAGAGACTCTGATTGTTGGTGACAAGATGTCAGAACGATGTGCAGCAAGAATACTAAAATACTCCGCTTTCCGAAAGATATGGTCTCTAACATGAGACAAAATCCTGGACATCGTGGCTGACCATCCCATGGTGAAAAACATCATCGTGCATATAGGAAGCTGTGATATTGTGAAACAACAGTCTGAAGTTCTGAATTGAGACTTTATTGATCTGTTAAACACAGTCAGCTCTGTCAAGGCTGAGGTGTTCATCAGTGGCCCTCTTCCACCAGTCAGATGAGATGAAGGATTCAGCAGGCTGTTTGCACTGAACAAATGGCTGTCAACTGCATGTACTGAAATGTACATGTCAACTGCATGTACATTTTATCAACAATGTCTACCTTTTCTGGGAGTGCAGACATCTTTTTAAGGCACATGGAGTTTGCCTTAACAAGTCTGGGTTAAACCTGTTTACCTCGAACCTATTTTTCTTCCTGCGTCACCAGTCTGTTCCTACTGCCAAGAACAAGAGACAAGAGGAGTCAAAACAAGAGATATCACAGCATCGCCATGGAGACCTTACGGGAAGGATGCCCCTGCCTAGCGACAGCCAAGAGGAGGAGTCTCCAACCTCATCATCAGGGAACGCCTCTGATCACCCACTTTCTCCCCCCTTCCGAGAGGAGGAGTCTTTACCTCCCTCACCAGCACCTACTTCCACCCCCCAGACTCCATCCAGGTCCCCCTCCTCTCTACTCACACTCTCCCCATCCTCCCCCCACCTGGAGTTCACCGACTACATGAAAGATTTGGTCATTGCCGGAACCAAACTCACTCCTCGACGTACAGTTCCGCATCCAGCCCCACCCCTGCCACTGGCTCGAAGTCCATAGCCATCCTCTGTCTCCCCTACCTGATAAAGGCAATGATTGATATCTTCTGGGTCCAGGCTACAAGGCTAATGGCACCAATGATTCTCTCCAGGAAAAGTCTGGGCCCTGTATGCAGCGAGCCTTCTCAATTTCTGTCCTGATAGTTTATAGAAAAAGAAAGATGAGGCTGCGAATAAACAACAGTGAATTCATTCCTCGTCAGCCTGTCCAAATAAATTGGGCAAATAAAGCTTTAAACACATTAAACTCAGCTTTATTAAATGTCAGGTCTCTGTCAGGAAAAACATTTTTAATCTATGATTTCATTGTTGGGCACAAACTGGACTTTTTGGTTTTAACTGAAACTTGGTTAGACCAAGGTAACAGTGCAGCTGTTCTTATTGAATCAACACCTCACAACTTTAGTTTTATGAGTGAAACAAGAGCGCATAAGAAAGGGGTAGAGTTGCTATTTTATTTAGTGATTCTCTTCAACGCAAGCAGATGTCCTTTGGTCATTTTACTTCTTTTGAATATGTGGCTCTGAATTCCACTCGAGCTTTATTCCTAAACATTTACAGACCGCCTAAATACTGTGCAACCTTCTTTGATGAGTTTACTGAACTGCTGTCTGTAATCTGTATTGATTTTGACCGTGTTGTTATTGTTGGTGATTTTAATATCCATGTTGATAATCCCCAGGACAGAGAGTCTATAGAACTATGTGGTGTCCTTGATAACTATGATCTGACTCAGCATGTGACAGGACCCACCCACAACAGGGTCACACTCTGGACCTAATCATCACCAAAGGTGTAAACATTTCCAAGGTCGCTGTGACTGATGTTGCACTCTCTGATCATTTCTGTGTTTTCTTTGAGAGTGCAATCTCCTTGCACACAAATGTCCAAACCAAGGTTGTGACAAAGCGTTACATCTGAAAACACCAGTGAACTATTTATTCAGACGTTCTCCTCCACACCAGCCCTCTCTGCATCTCAGTCAATGAGCTTGTAGATGGCTTCAATTTGAAAGTTAACAATGTTATTGATGCCATTGCACTCACTAAAGTGAAGGTTGTCTCAGGTAAGCAAAGAGAAATGGAGAAATGCTACGCTGGTCAGAATAGAGAAAAGAGAGTGTCGGAAAGCTGAAAAAACTCATCTCCAGGTTCACTGTGACATCTATAAAGAGAGACTTCGCAATCATAATTTGGAACTTAGAAATGCAAGGCAGTCATTCTTCTCTGACATCATAACCAAAAACAAGAACAATACACGCGCCTTATTGGCTACCGTCGACAGGCTAACAGACCCTCCAGTGTCGGTAGCTGCTAAGCTCCAATCCACTTGGGCATGCAATCAATTTGCCTCCTTTCTTACTGACAAAATTCAGTAAATTAGACAAGCAGTCAGTGCCTCCACACCAACCACAGGATATGTGTTGTCCCGATCTCTGAATAACATCCATTCAAATGTCATGACACAATTTCATTCAATCGACCTTAGAAGCCTAGAAGACATTATACAACATCTGAAGTCATCCTCCTGCTGCTTGGATATTCTACCAACACACTTTTCAAAAATATTTCAAACTGCATGACCACTGATCTTTTACAAATTGTAAACACATCCCTTCTCTCAGGTGTCTTCCCGCAAGCCCTAAAAACTGCAGTTATTAAAAGTGTTTGCAAACCAAATGTTATTGCCCTTTTGTTCATATAGCAGTACTTTTAATATAAAAGTGCGCAATACACTACATTTGATTTCATTATTGAACTTTGCGTATAACAATGCGATTAATCGCAAAATAATCATGCAATTAATCCCGATTAAAAATTGTAATCGTTGCCCAGCACTAGATAAAATGTATTTTTACAATAAGTACCAACTACAGCTTTAATGAGGGTACTAGAAAAAAAGTTAAATCATAAGGGGGTTCAAAGGGAAACAGAGAGGGTTCTACTAAGAGTTCCTGATATTATTCTCAAAATGGTCACAAATGTGTATAACATGATCTACAAAAAACAAATAAGATTCACAAATGTAGTTAGTCGATAATCCACAAACGTGTTCTCATCCTCTCACAAGTACCAAGCAATTTGAACACTTGTAAAGCAGTTTTACAAATGCACACATCTCAACCTAAATACATATTAACAATTCATATACAGATTTTTAACCTTAACCTACTAATTTCACAGATGTGATAATTTGTGTTCGAAAAGCTTCCTGTGCATTTGTGACATTCTGTTGTATTTATTGACAGAAAGTTAAATGTGTGCGCATGGATCGCCTGATAGCACAGAGCAGATTACATCACGAGTTTGAGACTATTTTCCCGTTTTCCAGCTCCGCACAAAATGGAAGATCTGGTCTTTCAGTGAGTTTTTCTAAATAGACAGAACAGCTCTCAGCCCTCCATTAGAGCATACATTAGAGCTGTGTGTTTAGAAGTTATAATAAAAGTGTTTAATAATTCATAATCAAGAATTCATATTTTGTCACAATCATAAGTGTTTTGGAAATGCATAATTAAGATAAGCATAAAGTGTTTTAGGATTAGTAGCTAGAAGTAGAACTAAAGACATGAAGCTTTTGCCAAAGTTTATACTGAAGGATTATCATAGAGGGATTAAGCAATAACTGACAGACATTGAATGTGTTAAGTGAGCAGGGACAGAAAGAAAGACAGGCGATTACACTCCTGGGAATTAGCCAATAGGAGTTGGGATAGACTGAAGGGGAGGTGTTTCGAACGGATATGAGGGCGGGATCTAGGAAGACTTTTTCTCTCTCTTTTATTTAGGCTTCGAGGCGACGGATGTGTCTCCGAGGAGCGGGGAGAGTTTTTTGCACACGTGGGGGTAGATAGTTTAATATTTCATAGAAGTATTGTACTTCACTGTATAATTGTATTTGCAGCAGCAGGATTAAATTCCTTTTAACTGTAAACCAGTTTCGGTATCGTTTTTAGCGCCGTGGGGCTGCAGAAGTTTGCAGGACCACGTGTGCTCGGCTTGCTCCTCTTTGTGGGGACGTTTTTCCCTCCACACATTTACCAACTCTATACTCTGTAAACTATACTGACTCGCTGTGCACAAGTCTCCAGTCTCCTCTGCTCCTTTGCCAGAAAAACAGAATGAGCTGGGCAGTACACTGGCAGAGGACACTGGCAGTGCTCTGGAGCATACAGAACTGTGATAAAAAAAAAAGTGGATTTAATGATGAAATAGTGAAAAAGAAACCCCTCGGGCCTAACACGCTAATCTCTCCAACCACAGTATCTTATATTTACATCTATAGGCTACTGTATAGAGTATATGTGTTTGATGAGTATATGTGTTTCCCTTGGTAAAGAAGAAGAAGAAACCATTTTTATTGTCATGTACACGAAATTTGACTACTGCATTTGACCTATCCCTGCAGTGGGCTGCCATTGATCAGCGCCCGGGGAGCCGGGGGTTCAGTGTATTGTTCAGGTACACTTCAACACGTGACACGTCCCAGTCGGGGATCGAACCGTTGACCTTCCGGTTCCCAGACGACCCTCTTAACCCAGTGAGCCATGGTGGCCCCCTAAATGTATTTGTTCTAATCAAGAGGGGACGAGCTATTCTGTCTGTTCAAATAACACAGGATTTGACCAAAAACCCAGATGTCCCAGTTTTCCACCAGCACTTAAACGCAGCATGGACTGGTGGATCTGTGTGGTGCTGGAGAACGTGAAAATAGTCTGAAAACTCGAGACAAAAATGGAACCTGTTCCGTGCGTATCTGGCGATTCATGTGTTTACATTTAACGATCTATAAACAAATACCATAGAATGTCACAAATAGTTTTGGACATTTGCATACACAGGAAGCTTTTCGAAGGTGAACATGATCAGATCTGTTAAGTTCAAATAAAAAATATTTATATTCATTCTGGTTGTGATGTGTGCATTTTAAAAACTGTCACAGGATTTCACATCAATTTGCGGAGCATTGTGTGTAGATTAGAACAGTGATTCTCAACTGGTGGGTCGCGACCCAAAAGTGGGTCACGGACCCGTTTTCAGTGGGTCGCGGTCCTTTGCCTGACAAAAAAAATAAAAATTGTGATTTTATTTTGAAGGGCATTTTTTATGCAGCGGAAATGTTCCAGCATTTACAGTACTTGTTCAGCGGTGCAGGAAAAACACTGACCAATGCGTTGTGAAATACATCACGTGATGCAGCTCATCCAATCAAATATGAGTATTCTGACAAGTTTCCTGACTGGAGTGAGATGTACACACACCGTGACACACGGGGGAGAGACGAGGATACAGAGAGTAGAGCAGGACTGTTGAAGTGAGAGTTGTGAAAGTCAAATCATAGGACGATTTCCAAGAGAAGAATGTCCAGAGAGACCAGAGTCATTACAGAGTCCGACTGGACAGACTCATAGAGGTGAATTCTTCCAACACTACTTTCTCTTTTTAGAAGATGAGAAAAATATAATATCATGGCTTTTTCACTTCACCCTGAATGAACTGAATTTAAAGCTGCAGGACAATTCAGTGAACATAATTTATCTAAAATGAATTGTGTTACATAATTTATTCTTTAATCCAGCCGTTATTTTACTTGAAATGAGAGGAACATTTACTCATGTATTTCTATGTATTATTTATAATCCATCCAGTTAAATTTGAAAAATGAGAATATTTGTTAAAATATAATTGATGTGTACTTTCTTTATTTGACAGTTTACTACACAGAGACGTTACTAGACTTCTTGAATATAGATATACCCAAATTATATATATATATATATATATATATATATATATATATATATATATATATATATATATATATATATATATATATATATATATATATATATATATATATATAATTTGAATATAATATATATAATATAATATATATATATTATATCATTAAGGGGTGATGGTTGGTCCCGCAGCCAGACCAGTTGAGAACCACTGGATTACAACATGCATTTATTAATACTCAACATTACGCACAAGTTGTACACATTTGTAAATCTTATTTTTCATTTGTAGATCCTGTAATACAAATATGTGTGACCACTCAAAAGAATCCTTCATAAAATGTTTCCAGAATAACTAACGTTGTAGTTGATTAAAGCAAAAAACAAACAAAAACACATTTAACTCCTTAAATAGTCATTAGTGTGGTACATGTGCTAGCAGCCTACTGTACTGGTCTTACCTTGAGATTGTCATTGAACTTGAAAGTAAAAGTTTCATTCCACTTTGGGTCTTTGACGTTTGATTCAACTTTTGTCTTGTAGACCATTGCAGATGTTGAGGGGAGACACACATCGACATAGCAGTCTGATTTCGACCCTGGTGTTTGAAATCAGGAGAAGGATTATTATACAGGGTTCATGCAACAAGCGTAGGTCATATAATATTTGCCCTGCTTATAACTAACCTAAGTATTTGTAAATAAAGTCATTAATATGGACAGCATGCTAGCAGCCCATATAATGAACTTTATTGTTGTTGTCATCTGGGTCACTAAATAGCACTGAATGTTGGTGTTAAAGGTTTTGTTGGGAAAACATGATGTCATGCACTTTCATCACCTTGTGATGAATCCACATCCAATGAAGCTAATTAGCTCAGTTTTACTTTCTTTTTTCCTTAACTTCAGTTTTGATATTGGATATTTGATATTGGTCATAAATATTGTCACGTGCGGCTGCCCTCCGCACATTCTAAAATATTTTTTTAAAGCGATAAACCTATACAGGTGGTCAACTATTTTATTATTCTTGACTGCAAAACATGGATCTTCATTTCTTCTCTTGATTTAAATTTAATTCACACTCTACTTCCTATACCTTGGTTTTAGTATAGTATAGTGCTCGGATAGCAATTGGTTAAAAAGGATAATTTGTATATCCCTGCTCTGAGATCCACAGGTTTAAATCTCTTTCAAACTGTCCCCAGGTCTCCTACATACTGTGTGTGTGTGTGTGTGTGTGTGTGGTGAATGCCAAGGTAAGGAATTTGAAGCTGTAACGACAAGTCTCTGTGTTATCAGCCCCTTACACAACTTATAGCCAAAACAAACTAGATTGGGACATCCCTACCTCTACTTCTGAGAGAGCTCTCTCTTTTTGCAAAGCAAAACATTAAAAGGACACTTCAAACAAGATTTAGGACCCTTCTGGTTCTTTGGTTTTTGTGTCAAGTGAAAAAGTGACATCATCATAAGTAACAAGATTTTATCACACCATAAAGTGTGCAAGTCACAAAATGTTCATTAAAATGAAACAGATACGTACCAGAATCTGTGGAGAGGATGTTCTCTGCTCGCAGTATGGTGACATTCAGTGTCCAACGGTCAGTCTCCTGCTCTCCGGAGCTGCCATCTGTCCCGAAGAATTTTCTTATATTCTGGATCTGGTCAATGAATTGGATGATATACCGGCACAATAGCGTTATGAGGGACACTATGACATTTCTTTTCACTGGCATTAACTGATTATAAAAACTTCAGCCCCCCTAAAATAGGCCTAACGACGCCCCTGTTCGTTGTCATATGCCAGAAAATGTTCAATGCATTTGTTGCTTTTCTAACGTGACCAGACTTGACACCTGAGTCTGTTTGATTCCTCTGTATCTGACAAAGAGACTATTTGTAGCTTGAACATTTTCCCGTTCCTTAATGCAATAAAGAGGAAACTTTATAGAGAGAAGATTTCAGTTGTCGTTTGGGAGATAACACCCTCGCAATTTTACCTTTAAACAAGTGCAGTAATTTTCACTTGCAAATTCAACTGTGGGGTATTATGCAAAGTGGCTTCAATCAACACAAATAATCAAACAGCCTGAGATCGTTACTTACATTTCATAGGAAAATGAGATGACAGACTACTATGCAAGGTAAAATATGTGTCAACACTGTAAGTAATGAAGGATTGCATGATTCCATGTTTTTAATTCATCTTATATGAACAAGTTCTGTCTTCTCACCGTAACAATATTACACAACTACATTTGCAGTAAAAATGAATTGCAGCTTTCAATGTTGTTGAGATTCATTAGACTTCAAATAACACGCTTGTCAAGCAGCATTGCTCCACAAATATCAACTGCTTTGAGCAGCATTGCTGCATTATAAAGTAGAATGTGTCCAGTTCTGGTATGACCTCATCCTTGCCTGGGTCTTTCTAAATGTCACTATTTAGCAAAGGTGCAATAAGACAAAGGTGAGAGCAAAATTAACTATTCAAAAAACTTGGACCATTGTCAAAATTATGAGCACGGGCTCAGATTTTAAGATGTGGTATCTGAATAAGTGAAAAGACTTTTGTTAAAAAAAATGAAACAAAATGTAACTTTGCAGTCCAGCACAGTTTCCCAAACTATCAGCAATATTTACATTTGATGACATTTTTCAGCCACATGATAGAGCATGGTGTTGATTTTAATATTTTAATTCACTAGAGATTTTAAATAGTTTTGAGAATAAAATATGTGTTTATTGCCTTCATCTCTTAATGCTAACAAATGCACAATTGCTACAATCACCAAAATATTTACAGTAAAAATCACTTCTTCAGGCTAAATGAATATATTGCCTTGGAATAATACAGAAATATAATGCAGAAAAATACAATAACAGCACCACAAACTAATTGTTAAATGTAAAGCAAACTGTACAACCATATAGCAGAATTATGATGTTTTTTCTTTTGTACTCACCATTATGAATGTCAGACAGAGAGTCACAGAGAGTTGCAAGAAAGCAGCTGTACTGCAGTCTCGATAAGTAGGCTGGCTACTGTTCGCTTCTCTTCTTCTTCTTCTACTTTTAAGGCGGTTGGTAAGTAGGCTACTTCTTCTTCTTTAGATTGCAATGGCGGATCGCAACCAACTTGCATAGGTGCATAGCGCCACCTACTGTACCGGAGTGTGCATTGTCAGGGTAAACTTTTCTTCACTGTTCTGATAATAAAAATAAATGATATATATATATATATATATATATATGTAAATAAATAAACCTAAACAACACCTACTAACAACTAAATCCTAAATGTTATTTGATAGTTAAATGTTATTTGATAGTTAAATGTTATTTGATAGTTAAATGTTATTTGATAGTTAAATGTTATTTGATAGTTAAGTGTTATTTGACAGTTAAATGTTATTTTGATAGTTAAGTGTTATTTGATAGTTAAGTGTTATTTGATAGTTAAATGTTATTTTGATAGTTAAGTGTTATTTGATAGTTAAATGTTATTTTGATAGTTAAATGTTATTGTTTATTGTTGAATGTCATGCACCTTCCGCCACGACAAATTCCTTGCAGGTGAAAACTTGCTTGGCAATAAACGGTTCTGATTCTGATTCTAATCCCGTTTCTTTAAGAAATCGCAACAGTGCCCTGCAGCACTCGTGCCATTCTTCATCTGCTGCCAGAACTCCCTCCAAACTCCACTTCCATCCCAACTGACACATGTTTTGCTTAAAGATGTACCTGACTGAATTGTATCTTTGACATTTCAGGATAACATGCTCCACGTCTTCAGTAACATTACAAATAGTGCACTTATCTGAGTCCATTTTCAGCATTAAATACAGAGTTGAGTTAAGTCCTGTATGTCCGAATCTTAACCTTGATATTATGACCTCTCTTCTATACTTCCCTTTGTATGTCTTCACATTTATGGATTTCTGAATGTTATAATAATGTCTTCCTTTGTTGTCGTTGTCCCACTTCTTCTGCCATAACTCCCGTCCTGCCTCTTATTAATGCTTTAGCTTCCCCCTTTCCAAAAGGAATATTCAATATCTTCTCTTCTTTTGGTGTTAGTGCTCTCTTTGCAATCATATCTGCTCTCTCATTGCCCTCCACACCTACATGCGCAGGAACCCAGCAAAATTGAACATTTATTCCCAGTCTTTGACTTCTACACATTATCAGAGATGTTTCCATCGCTAAATCCTCTCTTATTGTTCGTTTTGACTTTAGGCTGTTTAATTAAAGCTGCAGCAGAATCTGAGCAGATGACCACTCTCTCAGGCCAGACCTCTTCTACCCATTGCAGTCCCAAGATTATTGCAATAATTTCGGCTGTAAAGACAGACAGTCTGTCATTAATTCGTTTGCATATTGTCACCCTAAATTCTGGTATGATTACCCCTGATCCTACGTGTCCATTCCCATTATCTTTAGATCCATCTGTAGAAATCTGCAGATAGTTATAATAATTATTATTGATGTATACTTGAGTCCAATGTCATACAAGTTTCTTTCCATCCATTTTTTCATCTCTTCTATAAATCCACATTGTGAACTGGTAGTATCCAAGGAGGAACATTTCCCCCTCATTGCATTGGGACCGTACTCTAACCTGGGACTACAGATGAAAAATAGCCTTTTGGCTAACTCTGGCACATTTGCAGAAATGTTTTTATTCATGTGCACTGTCCCGTTCAATAAACCAATAAATAAAATAACCCAGTTAAACCGTATTCTTTGGCTATTGCACTGATTGTCCAACCAAACCCTTTGCCTTTACTTTGGGTGTATTCCCAGCATTCATACAGCACATTTGTTGCGTGAAGTTCCTCTGCAGATCCCTTTAACTGCACCCAATATGCCAGAGCTAGTTTTGATCGTCTTAAGCTTAATAGCAGTTTGTCAGCCTCCACCAGAAGTGCGTTGTTTGGGGTGGATTTAATTGCACCCATACCAAGTCTTAGAGCTCTGAACTGAATTATATCTAATGCTTGTAATGTACTCTTGGCAGCTGCTCCATACACCATACATCCATAATCTATACATGCTCGTATAATAGCCCTATAGATATCCATTAGTGACCGTTTATCTGCTCCCCATTCATGTCCAGAAACTCATAACATTGAGCACGTTTTTACATTTAGTTTCAATATGCTTAATATGAGTTCTCCACAAACATTTTTCATCAAACCATAAGCCTAAATATTGCAAGACTTAGCAACAGACATCTTAAACCCCCAGTCATACGACCACTTTTCAACATTGGTTATAGCCTTTTGAATTCTACTGATCACATGTCTAATATTTTTTCCCCTTTTCCATATTGCTCCATCATCAGCATATAGCAAGGAGCCAATATCTCTGTCAATGTCCATAAAGACGTCATTTATCATAATATTAAATAATATAGGGCTAATAACACTGCCTTGAGGGATCCCATTTACTATAGTGAATTCTTCAGACACGGCATCTCCAACTTTTACCTTGAATGATCGACCAGACAAGAAATCCGATATCCAGTTGTACATCCTTCCACCAATACCTATTTTATACATGTTAATCAATAGGCCCTCTCTCCACATGGAGTCATATGCTTTCTCTGTATCAAAATAGACTATAGCCATAATCTCCTTGATACTTATTGCTTTCTCTGCCTCGTTGATAACGTTTATCAATGCGTCAAGTGTCGATCTACCTTTACGAAAACCATTCTGAGATTTATTTAGCAAGCCCCTTTGTTCTATAAAATAAGTTGATCTTCTCGTGATGATCTTTTCCATCCACTTGCACAAATGAGATGTCAGTGCTATTGGTCTGTAATTGCCAGCATTAGCTAGGTCTTTACCAGGTTTACCAAAAGGTAGAATCAAAGCACTCTTCCAGTTGCTTGGCATTACACCTTCCCTCCAAATCATATTAAACAATTTACGAATAATTTCCAAGGCTGGAATTGTCTCAACATAGCGTAGCATATTTGGTCTTGACCTGGAACAGTATACCCACTTCCCTCCAACGCTGTTTTCAGCTCCTGTATCGAAAACTCCATATCAAGACGTGTTCCTTCATTGCCCTTTTTCTTTTTAACTTCTGTATGTGCTGCTAAAATGTCTTCTTTTCTCTGTCTGTGCCTCTCATGTAAATGATTTCTGCTATGAACATTTGCAAACTTCTTCCCCAATAACGCAGCTTTCTCCTCATTTGTAATTGCCCGATATTCTCTGTCTAATTGATTTTCTTTTCCCACTCATCTTTTTGATCATCGCCCAAACATCACGTAACTCTATTTCTCTTCCAATAGCTGAACAGAATTGCTTCTATGCATTCCTTTTTGATGCCTTAATAACTTTACGTACTACCGCCCTCTTTCTTTGATAATCGATCAGATTATCATGAGTCAAAAGGCTTCTTAACTTTCTGAAGGCACGATTTCTTTCTTTAATGGCATTTTTACATTAATCATTCCACCATGGAACCATTTTCTTTTTCCCATTCACCTTACTCTTAGGAATGCATATTGATGCAGCACCAATAATCATAGAGGTCACTACTCTCGAACAGCTGTCCACATCACCCTCAATAGATATTTCTTCACATGACTTCCTACAACATTCTTTGCATGTTCCCCAGTTAGCTTTAGGAAAACACCATCTTTCTATTATATTACCCTTCTGAGTAAAGATACCACAGTTTAATGAGCATCATATAGGATAGTGATCACTCCCTGTATTAGATTCATTCATTGTATTCCATTCACACAAATTACTCATATTTCCGAGACTAATGTAAGATCTAAGCAGGATACTGAATTTTGAGTAACATCTACCCTGGTACCACTTCCATCATTAAGACAAATTAATGATCTCTCCTCTATAAATTCTTCACATACCCCTCCGTTGGTATCAGTGAACTCACTTCCCCATAATGTATTGTGAGCATTAAAATCTCCACACCAAATTTCTCTTTTTCCAATATTTCCTGATATCTCGTGAAACATTTCCATACATGGCTTTTTACAAGGATTATAGAAGTTCACTAACTTGATATCTCCTCTTGGACTACATACTTCTATCATAATACATTCATACTGTTGTGGAACATTAATCTTTCTATATGCTAAGGTATCCTTAATAAATGTTACACACCCTCCACCTTGTTTTCCCGGATGCCGCCCTCGGTCCTGGACAATGCCTTGGGCAAACCGCTGTGCTGAAGCCGTGTGCTGTTTTTTATAATGTAAATACATGTCTGGTGGGGGTTGGTTGTGACCAAACAAGTGTTTGGTTTTATGGGAGAGGGTGTTAGGTGGCGTGTTGTGCTTGTGCTCTCCCTCTGCTTCCCACAGTGTCCCGGATGCCACCCTCTGTCCCGGATGCCAGCTGCAGCAGCTGATTGGACGCGGCTGCGTTCAATCGCGATTACCGGTGCCTAAAATGAGAGGAGCTCCTCATGGACTACGCCTTGTGCAAACCGCTGTAGTGAAGCCGTGTGTTTAAGCCGTGTGTTTAAGCCGTGTGTGCAAGCCGTGTGTGCAAGCCGTGTGTTTTTTGTTATAATGTAAATGCATGTCTGCACATGCAAATACATGTTGGTTCCCAGATAGCAGTCAGTTCTGGGCCGACTCTGGCTGTTAGTGTCTGCTGACTGACGGACAGATTATCTGTGTATATGCCAGAATTGACCCAGAGGTGGATGTAGCATTACAATATTTTGATAGTAGAGCTATTACTGGGCCAAAGGTTGTTACATAGGTCATGGCCCAATACTATGTTGTTAGTTTTTGGCCCACAACACTGACTGAATGCAACTTGCTGTGAAGTATACATGTTGTTGCTGGGCCAGAACCGATTACACCAACATCACCCGGCATTTTTTTCAAGGTGCAACAGGGAAGATGACATTGTTTTTAACTACAGCCTGTCCCGAATTGACGCACTCATGTCTACATTTCACCAGTGGCGGGCCGTGCATTTTATACCTTATTTGTATTACTGTTTACTGTTTACTGTTTAGTTTATTTATATCACTTGATTTTTATCTTCATTTTATTACTTGTGAGCAATGCTGCTGTAATCCTGTAATTTCCCCACTGAGGGACTAATAAAGGATTATCTTATCTTATCTAGTTCACCGCAATAAAACCTGCCGGTGTCATGCCAAAATGTGAGCGTCTGCCAGGAACTGACTGTCGTTTGAGACACCGGTTAGCTCACGATTATTTAGTTTGCCATCGGTAAAATTCAATACTTGTGAATCAGAAATGAAGGTTAAGGCATTAAGTAAGCAGAGGGCTACTTGGATTTGGCATGACATATTATAAAACGCTAACTTTTACATGATAATTACTTTATTTTCTTGGTTGAGGACATTGACAAATTTGGCGGCAAATGTACTTAAATCAAATGTAATACATAAGATGTACCGACAACAGCCCAGTAGTAAGTAACACAATGTGTGCCTGTTGTGGAAAGTTAGCGTGAGAGGGAAAGACGTTCTGCCAGTGATTGTTTGCTATGGTTAGGAATAGGATTCGGGATATTTTTAACACTGATCAGTTACAGAGAATAAAATGCAGGTAGTTTAAATATGAATGTAATATGATAATTTTCCAGATAGTCAGAATATTTCATTGAAAGCTGTACATGTATAGTTAAATGTGTAAAAGTCTCTAGTCATGCAACTCAGCAGGCAGGCTACAAAAATGATCGCAGAACTTTCTCATATGATTTAAAACTTTATTAAAACAATTAAGTGCACATCTGCAATTTTGGTCATACATTTTTAACTAATTTGCATATATATTGTCTTTACAGATTTCTTTGTCCTTTACGCCGACCCGGAGAGTTTGTAAAGGTGGTGCTGTGTAAAGTACAAGTTGCTGAGTCACTGGACCGGAGGACCCGATTGCGGACTGAGACAGACTGTTGGTGTGTTCATGGTGAGGATTTCACCGCCGGGCCGTCACCTCCGCTGTCGGCGCGTTTTTTTGGACGACATACTGCTTTTTCTCAAGGACTGACATTGAATTGTTATTTTGGATTTGCTGCGTAACTGTTTCTGCTGAGGATTCTGAAGGCAGCACCGCACCCGAGCTACACAGGCCTGCAACGTTTTCTTATTGTAATGTGAGTGTGTGTGGGCCCATGAGTGTTTTAAAGTCAATTTGAGTATTCTGTCATACTGTAAGGCAGCGGTTCCCAAACTCCCCCCCCCCCCCCCCCCCCCGCCCGCCACACACACACCTGAAAAAAAAAAAACAACAGAGCGTATTTATAGCCGCATAGAAATCGGACTAATGAGAGAACAGTTTGCTCGCGCGTGGCGTTTGTTTACAAGATAAAAAACACAAAAACTCTTCCTGCACTGTAACGTAACGGACGTACACCAGAAGATTGGCCAGATTGGCCACATCTGTAGGCTCGTCTACTTGCAGAGAGTAAAACTCACTCTTCTTCGCGCGACCGACTAATGTAGCCAGTATGTCTTCTTACAAAGCATCGATGCGCGCGACACTGTTGTTGGACGCGGGATCACGTCCAACTTTTTCGCTTCTCTCTCTCCAATCATACATTCCACCATCTCTTTAACATTTGTTTCCCTCTCCACCACCGCCTCTCCTTCTCCCTATTATGCGGTCAGAATACTACCAAAACACGCCGCCTGTCTCCGGCAGAAATGCGCTCATCCACGCACGGGAACAACACCGAGTTGTAATATATACCTCCATAACACCCCGCCATTCTCGGCTCATTTTATGGTTTCGAGTGGCGGGCGCGCACCCGTTGGCGCCGGGACGCGAGGTCTCCAGCCGCCCCCGCCGCGAGGCACCCGATCGTCGGGTCTGTCAGCCCTCGGAACAGGCCGCGGGTCAACAACTCGTGGGTAGCGGGGTAGAGGCGAGGCAGATCACAGAAAAATAATAAAGACTAGAGTACGGCAAAGATATATTGATGAGAAACGTATTTGTAATACGTCAAACACAAACGTTATCAGGGAGAAAATACGTTCATGGTAAAACGTAATTGTGAATGCATTTTAGTTTTGGGGGAACGTCATTTTTAGGAGACAGGACTGCACCGCCATTACATTTTTTCTTTCGCGCACCCCCTAGAGGCAGCTCGCGCACCCCACTTTGGGAATCCCTGCTGTAAGGTGTTATTGTTGTTTTGTTTTTCTTGTCCCCTGAAAGGGTAATCATTATTTGACCATTTTCAAAAACTTTATTTTTTCATCCCAATCACTTGTCTGGTCAGTTATTTAATTATTGCTAAGTTTGACAGTTTCTTTGTTATTCGGAGGGTAATATGAATTCCCAATAATCAGGTAAACCTTCGTGGTAACTACCTTAGGAGTTTAGAACCCAAACACCCCATCATTCCAGTGTAGGTCTACTCTCTATAGAGTGTTGGAGTACTTTGTGTTGCACTATCCTCTGTTCCTCAATGTGTTTTTTCTTTTTCTTTAGTCTGTCTTTGTGAAAAGCTGAAATATGATACTGGGTATTTTCTTTATATTTTAAGCAAGATGCAATCTACGATGTATTAGCACTTGCTCATGCTTTTGTGTGAATATAAACACATCATGGCAACATTTTAGCATTTGAAAACTGCAGCTCAGCGAAATTGTATTAATATTAATTTACAGAAAAAACAAGTATCACGTTTCATTTTTTAACACACATGATGAAAGAAATTCAAAAATACCCCGTGGAACAGAGGTTAGCCCAGAAGTGGGGTGGGATTTTAGGTCTCCATGGCAACAAGACAACCCATCATGCAGTACATCGGCCAGGTCTGGGCCAGCAGCACATTCGCAATCTGATATCAGTATTTGGGCCAGAGCTGGGCCAAAGCTGGGGTTAATTATAAAAAGTTAGAATGTTGTATGTGGGCCAGACCTGGGCCACAGCATGTTTAGACGCATCGGGCCAGGTCAGGCCCACTTACGTTTCATCTGACAGTCATGCTGTATATTGGCCAGTTTCGGGCCGAAGACCCGGGCGTATACTGGGCCAGAAGAAACGCAATCATGTGGCCCAACAATGGGCCGGATGAATTTTGCTATCTTGCGACCAAACGCGTTTGGTTTTATGGGAGGGGGTGTTACGTGGCGTGTTGTGCTTGTGCTCTCCCTCTGCTTACCCTCAGTGTCCTCGGATGCCGCCCCCTGTCCCGGATGCCGCCCCCTGTCCCGGATGCCACCCACTCTCCCGGATGTCAGCTACAGCGGCTGATTGGACGCGATTAGCGGTGGCTAAAAGGAGAGGAGCTCCTCATGGACAACGCCTTGGGCAAACCGCTGTGTTCAGCGTGTGTTTAAGCCGTGTGTTTAAGCCGTGTGTGCTGTTTGTATATCCTCAAGTAGTGTCGCTTTCTTTTGATAATTGCTGAAATAATATTTGAAGGAAAAATATCTCAGCTCAACAACATTACTCTTTGCCCTGATGTATACTTCCATTAACTTACATAATCTCAACCAACCACATCATGGCACACGCTCTCCAGGAGAATGCATGACAGATTAGTATTGCACAGAGGAGTATTAGTTTGTGGCCAGAAGTATTTTCACAAATTTGCTGAATAGGATGACCAAGGATCAGTGCAGTTGGAAAGCAGACCTTCGTTAAGTTGAGAGCACAAGTCATTTATTTCTATCCATTCAATGTTTTACACTAACAGTGTAATAAGTAAAATAGTCCAAACACCATTCTCCGAGCTCCCTCTGCCAAACCCAAGGTGTCTCAAGGCCCAAGGTGAGATTTATCATCTCTCCAATGGTCTTGCCTGGTGTCTCCTACCAGTTGGACATGCCTTGAATACTGGACTTGCCTGTGTCCAGGAGGCCTGCTGATCATTTCAGCCACTTGTATCCACTCATCTCTTTAGTTCAGTCAGTACCCAGAGCTAATGCCCATATGTGAGGTGGCTCCCTCTTCACCACACTAGTTGCCTGATATCAGACAGAATTATCAACTCAGTTATCATCTTCAGTCTGATGTTGCCTCCACTCAAACCAATTTCCACTGGAGGCCAACGTATCCGCCTGAATCTACCGACGTTTTAAGTCGACACTGATGCATAGCCATTGGTTTTGCCGGGATGTTAAGAGTAGAGCGCAGCGAAGTCTGACAAACTACGATGTCAAGGTGATATTGAGTGGACATGTCGTCTACAGCGCGCAGATTGACTATCCGAGTCACTATATAAATTCAAAATGATGGGAAAATAACTTGTGATGTAAATTTAAAAAATTTGGGGGGGTAGCAAAAAAGGCCCATATTGATAGGGAATATTGTACATGTGTACATTTTATATACCGGATTAAACAGCAACGTATGGGCAACACTATCATATAAGTCACTTTTTACACACTCCAAACACAACTATACACTACTAATATAAGCAACTAGAAAATGTGGCATAAAACCACGAATTCCTGGGCAAAAATCTCCGTTATATTTACTGCCCTTCGATATTTCAACACCATGCTAACTGCTACACAGCTAATCCATACATCGCCTAGCATTAGTGTTCGACGCAGAACGCATAAATGCCTTTGATTTTCTCTCCGTTAAACCACGACAAAGCTGTGAGCCAACAACGGCAACACAACAGTTCCCTTCACCGAAAGAAATCGTTGGTTTTTGCTGAGCTTTATGAAGAAATCACAAAAATAACAGCGAAAATTATCCAGTTCAAAGCTAGAATCATTGTTGGCAACAACATCCTGTCTGTTTCTGATCTGTTTCCTGTAGAAGGGGGGTCAATCTAACTTGCTGGACCCGTGGGTGTGTGGTCAGACTTTTGGCGAATAGAATTTTATGCTCGGGGATGCGCGGCACTCTTTGCATCTTTACTCGCTGAAAGTTCTGTCAATCAACACCCGGCTTCGACGCCAGACTTCCTGAGACTCTGACGCGTCGAAGGCGGGCTCATTGACTGAAATCGACCGATCATAAACTGAGCTACAGCCCCATACACACACAGCAACTGAGAAAATCACAACGGATGAGAACCAGAAACAGGCTCTGAGAGGACCATGGCTCTCAAAATGATTCCAAATGGCTGTATTTGGATGTATTGAATAATATGAGTGATAAAAAAAGTGAAATATATAGTATATAAATGTACAATGTAAGAGCTGCAACAGCTGGTTCCAAAATAATGACCTCGCATGACCTCTCTGTACTAAAAGCCTCTTATTCCTCACTTTATCCCAGCTAAACGTTATTCCAGGACTACTGATCGGTTGTGCTATGATTTGGGAGAGTTTTTAGGCTACCAGCTGCATTATTTCAAAAACACAATATCAATAAAAGTGCTTTTTTTTCCAGGCAAACCTGAATATTTTCAATTTCAGCTGTGTAATATCTTCATGTACTATATTAACCAGCAACATATACACAATATTACCCATCTGAACAATCTCACGAGTGTTATCTGAATTATAGCATCAAAACTATTAAAATAGACCATGTAGTTACAGAATTGTGGTCTCTTTAGTATGGGTATGCCATTTTCGAGCAGAGGCCTACAAATAGGGCTAGTGTTTAAAAGGATAAGCCTATAACAACGTGTGTTCACATTCTAAAGTGATCATAGTTAACCTGTGGTAAACTTGTGCAGTTGTTTGATGTGTTCAGGCTGGAAGTGACAGCAGACAGTTAAAGTAACAAGTACTAAACAGTTACATCTTGACTTAAAGTACAAGACAGGATGTGTTTTATAGGCTAAACCTCATAATAAGAGCTGTGTAATACAGAAGTAGAGCGATGCAAAGGAAAATTAGGTTATTCAAAATAAAAGCTTTCATTGTTGCCATTCCATTGTAATATCATCCATCCATCCTGACCATTACACCATCACTACCTGCATCGCAAAACTTCTGTTGGTGAGCACAATCCAGGCAGCAGTAACATTTCCTCCAAAACGTATTAGACGAAACCATTTAGCAGTACCAAATGTTTATCTGTTGGAGACAGGGTGCCAGAAGTTGATATGCCTGGTACTCAAACAACCCACAAAGCTCGCTACATGAAAGCAGCCATACCCTGTTAGTCCCTTACCACTGCTGCCTTTCTCCTCACTTACAATGACTGTAGCTATTCAACTTAAAGTCCTGTGGCATATACAACTGAATACAATTGAATTAAATTAACTTCAAAAACAACACAGAGGCTTGATTAGAGGAACGAAGACACAATATTGATGAAATTTTTCAAATAAGCAAAGATTCCAAGTGCCCTCAGGCCACAGCAGCAAACACTCTTTTCTTTCTAACAGATAAGCGTCTTCACTGTGTAGTTTAGCCACAGAGCTGCTCTACGTCCTGATGAGTCAGAATAACTGTGGCCTGTGACACTGTTCAAGCAGGAGACACGTGGTGTATGACGCAAACCTGTCGACAAACGCGCTCTATTTTCTGAGCCTTTGACTAACCTGGTGAGTGTTACCTTCAGAGGCCACATGAGGGCCTCAGAGGCTTAATAGTCACACATCTGAACTGATGACAGTGAAACGTTACAGAACAGTCCAGCGATCCGATTCTGTGTCCCACAACCTTCCATTCATTGCCACTTGGCACAGGATCCCTGCCTCATATGCAAATCTGTGACTGACGATGTTTCCCAGCATCATAATTGATAGTGGGAAATTGGCCTTTTGAGTATGGACAAGCAAATTAGAATATGATCACATATAAATCAACCTGTTTGCGCAGCCACTGTAGATATGGGAAATTAGATGGATTAACAAAGTCCCAGGTTTTTGTTCCCGGTGACTAAATAACTTGTTAATGTTGTGATTGGGGAGACAAGATAGTGTCCAGGTGTCTGAGTGTGAGACACCTTGTTGACACATCTGAGGATCAGGGCCGTAACTACAACTCAGAGCACAGATTTACGTTTGAGGGTTTTAATGACCCGACAGGGCTGATGCTGATATTTTCTTGAAATAGAATATTTAAAAATTGTACAGGTTAAATAAATATATAATGTGATGATTTAGTATTTCTATGCTTAGAGTTATATATCCAGGCAGGCAGAATTTAGGTAGTTAAAATGTAAAGAAAATATAATTTACAAGTTCCATGAAAAATTAGAGAAAAAATTGATTAATTTGTTTTGATGTGGTGGCCTTTTAAAAATGTCTTCTTCTGGAAGTGTGGTGGTGCTGAGGTGATTTGAATTCAGGACCTCAGTGTTTCTAAAACCCTGCTTAGGAAATTGTGACTGAGAGTGCAAGAAGGTGTGCACAGAGAGAGCGGTTAGGGTTAGTTTAGCCAGATAATCAAAAGATAACCTGGGTACATTGAACTTGTCTCGTGGTACAGGTCTCAGGAAATTAATGTTAGTCAATATACTGTCCATAAAAGTCTCTTAAACACGACTGTGTGTGTGTTTGTGCTTTATAAGTAGCGTGCTCTACAGGGCCCATCGTACCTTACACCACTGGATGACATGCTAAGCTGAAGCAGGACACTGTGAAAAGAATCTCCACGCTGGTAAAGTGTCCTTTGCATTGTTAAATCAAAGTGATTCTATGATGTTGATGTGATCTTATGAACATACGATGTACATCCTTACATACTGAGACAACCTGACATATCCTGCATCTTTTGTTGTGTGCTGCCATATTGTCAAAGTTGAGATTTCATCACAATTTCACGATGCTGTGCTTTCAAAAGGTCTCTTGCTACTAACTACATATACTACAGATAAGGTGGCTTTGAATTGATAACCTATTTTTTTGGAATTAGGGCTACAATTTGCTATAATAACGGATTCATCTAAAATAACCTTTTAGCCTATAAAATATCAGTGCCAACCTGCTGTCTGACCAACCCAGAAATATCCTGTTTCCAGTGAATCACCTTATCTTCCCATTGGAGGAGCTAAAACAACCCAAAAAATGAGAATTTTTGCATGATAATTAATTCTAAAAATCAATCGGTTATCACAAATGTTGCTGATTCAATCAATGAATTGATTGATTGAAAAATCATCTCGGTTGTATTTGTAATGTTGTGCTTTCTTCAACTTTCAAAGCAGTCAATGGCCTTAAACACACAATGTATGGATAAACTGTATATGCAGAATATTTACTGGTCTTAATTAAACATGGATTTAAACCAGTTCTATCTAATGAGGGTACTTAGGCCAATCTTCTCTTCTGCAAAAAAAAAGCAGATTTCCTGTCTTAAATACTTAATGTTGATGAAGCGCCAAGGACATCTTTTAAATGGCAGAATTAAAATGAAAAGGATGTTTTGATCAGACATATTTATGCCACACTGAATCCCTTTCCTTTGTTTAGGATGTATGAGAATGTGTGAACACTTTTTGGTAAATGATGCAGTGGTATAAAGGATTATAAAAGTGATGTATGTTTTAGTTTCACAGTCAATGTAGTAACTGCCTTTGACTGGATGCTTACACCTATTCTTCAAGTCTCCTTTCATCTCTCGGTAAGACTGTTACTTGGCTTTGAGCCGAGCAAACCTGACGTAAAAATAGTTCTGAATGATAAAAATCATCGAGCCAAACATTCTCTATTTGAAAAATAGAAAAACAGGAGAGTAAGGGGCTACATCTTTCTCATGCCTCATTTGCTCATCTTGGTATTCATTGCTGCTTGTGACTGCTCTGTTCTGTTTCAGGACTGTGTTCTGCTGTACACCATTATCGATTCCCCTGCTTTCATGTTGAATGTCTGCAGGAAAATGATTGACCCTAAGTGAGACCAATTGTATGACGGTCGAAATTTGATCATGTTTTCATGCTCTTGTGCATCGTCTCAGGTTTGTTGTGCTTGCGCTGCCTCACACTGCAGCATCATTTCAGTATCAAAGATATTTCAACACAAAAGAGCAAATTGTTCCCTCCTTCCAGACACAGGAGAGCCAGTATGGGTTTTAATATGTTTGCATGTGTCTTTATTTATATTATATGATCACTGTAGTGCTGCCATTCATCGTGTTTGCCTCTGCTAGATTTGCTGTGTTTGCTTAAGTGATACAACACCTCCTGCATAAAAAGGCTCGGTGGAATGCAGACAGACACCTTGATTTCATGGGGCAGCAGAGGACTGTCCATGCTGCATCCAGACGTCTCTGATCTGGGTCCTCGTCCACCAGCGTCTGCTCTGTCTTTTCTTAAAACTTTTCTCTCATCATGTGTTGTCTGGAATGAAGTGCTTTCTCTTATTTCCGGCCTCTCTCGTCTCTTCTGAATGAGGTCCATTGGGCTTTGCCTCTTTTGTGTGTGTAGTCTGTCCTCGTTCCAGGTCTGCGTGGTAGAGAGGAGGTTTTGGGGTCCAAGTCTTTCTTGCTTGGTGGTACCTGAAGTTACTCACTCGTTCTCATGAAGCAACGTTCTCTTAAATTTCTCTTGCGCTTTTGCTACATTTTTTGTTAAAATAAAAAATAAGAGAAGTCATCTCCAGATGCACCACATGATCTTAACCATCCAAATCTGATCTTGATTGGAAGCGTGTGTCAGATGGTTTATTTTTAGCATCACAGAGCAGTATGGAAACCATTCAGAAGCTGAACACACCCAAGATCAGTGGTTCCAAACCTTTGTCTGCTGGTAAACTCTTTTCCCAGGGTGCATTTAGTATGTCTGATAGTAAAGACAGTCTTAAGTCTAATAATATTACAATAAAATATTACTAACTTAGATTTTTATCAAATAACAACAAAATGATTTAGATTCAGGGTAAGGGTTCCTTTATTGCTATGAACACGCTATTGACCCAATACTGAAACAAGTGTGGAATAAATAGGTCCTGATGAATGCTTGTTTGAGTAACGTTAAAAAACTACAGCACCCTGTTTGAACAATGAAAATATATATTCACGACAGGTTCTTAAAGATTTATGCCAGAAGGAACCAACAGGCTTGGAGTTGTTGACAATACAAAATAAATAACATCTATCCTTTAATTGTTAATGCACATTTCCTTTCTCAGGGCCTCCGTTCTCTAAGTAATCATATTACCAGGTAAGTACAAGTCATTTTGCCCATTTCGTACTGTATACTGTACCATTTTGTGCTCCCATTCTGTGAGCTTGTTGAAATAGATGGAAAGAGAGGGCCACAATGCCCATACGTAGGTCCTCACTCCCAACATGCTGCTTTCTCAGAGGTTTCTGTTTAACAGCTGTATGCAACGTAATGGCTTCAGCTCCCAGCAGGAATGATCTGCTGTAATTCTTTATCACCCAATACAGTGAAGATGAGGTTAAACAGTGAGCAGTGCAGCTTCACAGTCAAGCCAGCCGTGTTTCCAAACACTCCCAAAAGATTTGGCCTGATAAAGAAAAAAAAATCCATCGGCGTTCTGACAAATGGTGGGCTGAGTGGTCAGAGAAGAGAAGAAAAACATGATTTATTTCCAAAGCTTTTATGATGCTTTCCATTGTTCCCCTCAGGTTTTAGTCTCGATGCACACTATGACTGCAAATGGGGATGTAACTGTTGCAGAGACACAAAGGAACTGCTCAAATTACACCTGCGGCAATTACTACAGCAAGGCGCTGTCTGCGGGACAAAAGAGCGTTATCTAAAACTACTCACGGAGAAAGTACAGGCGAAAAACAATTACTGCGAAAGCTTTGTTGCAGGTTTTAGGCTGTCTGGTATGTCACACATATACGTAATATTGCACTGCCAGCGGCAAATTATTATTTTCTGTCTTTAAAATGTAAAATGACGTGTTGCCAAATACCATAAATACAAATGACGTGAGCTATATTTTCTACATTCAATATACCTTCAATGTCTATATTCCACATCATAATGCAATAACAGAACACGTTTGGCCGAAGCTTTGATGAATTCCAGAAAGCCTGTTTAAACACTCCAAAGCTGGAAAACATTCAGCAGGCCTAGCAGAAAGCTAGATGATGTGTACCTCTGCAAACTCCAGAAGCTTGTTCACCTCATATCAAACACACTGATTATAGTGGGTCATGTCATGGAAATCGGACATTTCTGGAAAAGCTAAATAGTTCAGGGAATAATATCAGAGCTCTGGTCTATCAGGCTTTGGATACACACACAAGCAGGATGCAGTTATTGTTGGTTTTGGTCTTTCCATGGGATTTATTGAAAATACATAAATGGATTTTAAAAAAGCAGCTTACCGTTAAGGCCTGTCACATGCACATCTTTTGATATTTTCAACATAGACAACCACTGCTGCAGTCATTACTGCACTGATACAGTCTGTTCCTTGTCTACAGCATATGAGCTGAGCAGATTATCTGGAAGCCCTCAGTGCCCATTAACAACAGAGTTGTGACTGGCCTGAGAGAATACGGTCATCACACCAGAAACTAACACACATAGCAATTAATCCCAATTATTAGCTCAGTTGTCAGAACTGCTCAGAGTTAATAATGTATGAACTTCAACAGCTGTGATGAAGGTTAATTGGTAGGAAAGTTTGTTTTCACAACACAATCAGTAACTACAAGCACACCATATTCACAAGGCACCAAGGATTTTAAACTGAAGGGAATAAAGCAGGATACAAATTCTTTGCTCGCAGTGAAAACCATCAGTGCTTTTTAGCTCAGCTGCCAGTGAAGCCCTCCGCCATAGATGGAAACAAGCTCTTTATCTCGAGGGTTCAAGAACAGCTTGCTCTCTTACTGTGGAACATAATCAGCACATTTGTAAACGTAAAGCAAGGCTTTGAATGTAACCATTCATCTTGAGTTACCATGTTGTCGTTCAGACATCAAGGCTCTTCAAGGCCTGCGCTCGACGCAGCAACCTACCTTGTATGAGAGAACCTAAAAGGCTTTGCCACAAAGTGCCAAGTAGCTCTGGGTCCTAATAACAGGACCACAAAGAGCCAACTTATGGAAGGCATTAATAGCGTGTTACGCACACACACGCTTCTCCAGCTTGCTTTGACTGTGTTAACTGACTATTTATGTGTGCACAGTCACAGCAGAAGAGAAGGCCTTCTTAATAAACATGCTGACATCTCAGCAGGTCCTGTAAAAAAAGGAACCATTTCCTCCCTTGAAATAACTTGAAATTTCACCTCAATCTGTTCGTCTGGCTTGAACAGTTTAGGGGTGTGATTTGTTTTCTGGGACACATTTATGTCTAACCAGACATTAAATGCGTTCAGAGAACAACTCAAATTTTCCTGTGTTGAAATAATGAAAACTGGTCGGAACACGGTCACATTACAGCGCGGCGCATTGTTCAGCATTGTATGGCGTGTCGCTGAAGCCTTGTTGTGTTAAAATGATGCCAGTAATAGTGATGATAATGCTGGTTGTTTGACCACCGTGTGTGTGTGTGGGTGGGAGGACACTTGCCTTCCAGTATAAATACACGTGAAGGAATATATATTCATAGATTCACCTTTTGCATTTATTTTTGTCAGACTTTGTGGTGTGATTGAAGGCCAGTTGAATGCACCCTTGTGTTAAATTGTATTGGATGAAATGCAAAGCTATTCCCCACATCATCCATATTCACCAAGGCTAAGCTTTAGTCAAACACTGCTGCGTCATATACAGTATAATTGTGTAAGCATATCACATTATGGACATCATGTCCTACACTATTATAAAAAGAATGCTTGGATGATTCATAAGTACCTTTTTTATGTGGATGGAAAAAAATCTGAAGCAATACTTTGGATTCCAGCCTCCAACAGGAGAACATGATCAGTCAATGGTTTGGTTGGAGAAGAAATTCTTGGGAAGAAATGCTTTACACACCTGTGTTTCATGTTTTGATGTATCGTGAACTGTTATATTTTCTTACATGATTACTATGCTGGTAATTGGTGATGGAAATATAATTTGCAACTGAAAATAATGAACATGCGGTGAGAGTGATCGGTCTTGATTAAAAAACAAAGATTACACATTACTGAGCCTGGTTTACCACTTGATAATCTAGAAATATATTGCATGAGAGGTGTGACACACAAAGGCTAAGTTAAGAATGGCAACAGGCATGATCAAATAAATACCATGATCTAAAATATTGGCTCTGTGTTCGACACATTTTTGTATATTTTGTACACTAGTGCATTCCCGATTGGAGCGAGTCGTCGGTTAGCAGATCCATCTGTAATTCAAACTCTTACTGAAGCGAGTCAGGAGAAGAGCGAAAACATCTTTTCTATGGAGAAAAGCCTTCAGTGTCGTTATTTTCTCTTCTTTCAATGAAGAAATACTTTCCAGTTGCAATAGAACAAATGCTACTGCAGCATCTACACTAACCTCTTTAGGAGCCACCGTTGTGTCTCACAAACAGCTAAGCCACGCCCCTAGCTGGCCCTATATTTTTATTTCATTCTTTGAGACAATATATCAATTATTTTAAAGCAAACATTCCATAGACATTTGCAATAATACAATTTTATTTCTTAAATGGGACTTAATTACACACTGAACATAGTTCCATTACTTACTGTGTGAAAGTATTGAGGAGTTATATATAAAACAAATATAAATCAAATTTTCATTTTACAAAACTGTATCATCATCATACAGGGAGTTTTTGATACTTTCTGCTCGGGGTCTCTCAATAGCTCTCGTAGAACACTGATTAGTCAAGTGTGGGTGGACCAAGA
Organism: Lycodopsis pacificus; assembly: GCA_028022725.1. NCBI lineage: Eukaryota > Metazoa > Chordata > Actinopteri > Perciformes > Zoarcidae > Lycodopsis > Lycodopsis pacificus. Next base: position 3,153,414 of record CM051699.1, on the reverse strand, counting down.
CTACATGATGATACTCATTCTCCAATAGCTTACGCAGAATTAACTGTTGTTATCTCCAAGGAATACCCTGCACATCAGGCAGCAACGTCCGAGTCTGAAAAGTGAAGCCAAAGCTTCATGTGTTAAAGCTGCATTCTCTCTAGTGTCCACCAGGGGGCGACTCTTCTGGTTGTATAGAACTCTATGAGAAAATGACTCTACTTCTCTCTTGATTTATTACCTCAGTAAACATTGTAAACATGAGTTTATGTCTCAATCTCTAGTTTCAAGTCTTCTTCAATACAGCATGATGTTCATTTTGTACATTATGGTCCATTTAGAGTCACACAGACCATAAATGCAAAAGGTGGAGCTGTATATAATCTGCGCAACGTTATTACTAATACAGAAGTGTGCTACTGTTTGTGTTTTCAAATGGAGAAAAAGGGTCAGTAAAACAATAAATATCCCCATATTAGTTGTGACTGTTTACTGACGATATTAGACATGAATAAACTGGTAGCTTTACATCCTCCTGGCATACGGTAGTTAGCTGACTCTGTTTCAGATGCTGCCCAGCTTCTCCCTGCATTTACTCAATTTCTTACTGTCTTGCCTAACCACCTACATCAGACGAAAATAAAAGACAACATATCATTGTCCATTGCATCAACTTGAGGCCTGTACAACGAAGCAGGACTTGGGGTTATCGAGGTAAATTCAGAGTTAACTCTAGGTCTGCAGTTCCACGACAGAGGTTCACTTCTTACTGGGATAGATCACCATGGTTACTTACGCTTCACACCTAGCCTGCTCCGGAGCAGGTTATGTTGGAGTCACAATCCAGACACATATGAAACAGACACATGCAAAAAAGACAGCTGGCAATACCTCCCTGTCTGTGTGAATGTGTAAATGAACAGATTTATAATTTCAGTCTCACCTAGAGCCCGATGGATCCGACTATAATCACATGTGTGTATATTGTTAAATGAATGTGTTTCATCTATTCTAATGTGTGACAAAATTAGCAATAGCAAAAAAAAAATCAATATAAATTCTCTTATTCGAAGTGTTCATTATGTGTGTCAGCTCCTTGAGCCGTGTGTTTCAGACATGTTGGCCTCGTGTCTTACAGTTACAGATTGGATGCCGTGTTACTTTGCTCAGCTTATGTTTGTCTTTGCTTTGGGTGATTTAGCTCTGGAAGGAAACCTTCTTACTGCTTTGAATTATGTTTTTGATATATTTTTTATTTGCCCCCAAGTCTGTTTCATACCGCCGGAGTTGCAGCTGAAAGAATAAGAATACATTGCAGCAACACATTAACTGAACAGAATACACATTTAATTACAGTCTATCAAGCTTAGATGAAGCAGTGATATTATAGATCTGTTAATTGACACATTCACACAGCTGTCTTTTCTGACTCCACCAGTTCAAATTCTGTTACTTTCAGACTGAATGTGTTTAACTTCTCCGTATTTGTCTGATATTATAGTCTTCTCTTAATTTGTAAAATTTGTAAAAGTATGCTGACAGCATACTTTTACGTTTGTGATTGGTCAGATGCTGCAAACGCCGCCCCTTTATGTGAACGCGCTCATAACCAGATTGAGGAACCTTTGGTTGTCCTACCGAGTTGATAAACAGCTCCGTAGGACCTTTTAGCGGGACCATGATTGATAACCTAAAGATACCCTGGGTATGTTGAAGTCTCTTCGTAGTACAGGCTCCTGGTCTGTTTTCTGCAGTCACTGACCAAAGACAGCTACCAAACACAATGAACAAGGTCACACTTACCAAGTGTGGCAGCTTGACGGCAGGTAAAGGGGGCGACTGTGGATCAGTGTGAGAGCAGGGTCGTCCTTCAATCAGAGGATCGGCGGTTCGACACTTAACCCCAAGTTGCTCCCGTAGCTGTGCCAACAGTGGGTGAATGTTGTATGAATGTTACTTAGTGCGGATGGGCAGGTGGCACCTTGCATGGTAACCCTTGAATGGTCGGAAGACTAGAAAAGCTTTATACATACGTACGGTCCATTTTGCCATCTACCATTAAAGGCTGTGGGCTTCATATCAGTCTGTCGAGTGAAATCACTGGCAAACACTTCTTCATCAGTGCATCGTCCTATAGCCTGTTCAGCATAATGGCTGTGTACGGGCATTTTCCCCTTTTCATACTGCGAATTTCTAGTATTAAATCAGAAAACCTGTATCTGTGTGAAATCCGTCATGTACAGAATCACATTAGTGAAGCCTGGAACAGAGGTTTGGTGGTTGTTTCTGGTTTTGAATGTACTTTTCACTAGGGGTGTAATGATACGCGTATTCGTATTGAACCGTTCGGTACGAGGCTCACGGTTCGGTACGCATGACGAACCGAAAACGTTTGAATTAAAAACAATTTAAATTTTTTTTTTTTTTAAACATTTATTTAACCAGGTAGTCACATTGAGATTAAAAATATCTTTTGCAAGATGTAAGTAACAATACTACATAACATTAAGGAGCCGTTTTTGTTTTTTATGCTTATGTGTTGCTAAGAAGTTGCCCAGAAGATGGGTCACTCAGGTATAGTTCCATCATTGTTCAAAGTCAAGGAATAACTTTATGATGTTAGTTGTAATGAATAAATATATTTTAAAATCAAGTACATTTCTCTGGCATTTATAGTTTTCTACTGCCGAACCGTGGCTCCACTGTATCGTACCGAACCTAACCGTGAATTTTGTGAACCGTTACACCCCTACTTTTCACATTTTCCATGGGACTTGCACTGCGATGTATGTGTCAGCGTATCATTTACAAGGCAAATACATTTAGGAATGTGCTTGTAAAATCGATCAATTGTAATTCCATACAGTAATGATACCTTTACGCACATTGACTCTGCTTATTTCTCAGAGTCTTTGTGCTTTCTTGCCTCGCAGACTTCCATGGATCGTGATTATATCTGGACCCTGGTCCTTCCTCCTGCCGTGGTCCTGCCTGACACCCACTGCTACTGTCTTTATTATTAGTAGTCGCATTGCTTGCTATTACTGATACCATTACTGCTTTTGTTGTCATTGTTATTCTACTGTATCCACTTCTGCTGTTATTATTAGTAGTTGTAATTTTTCCATCATTATTCTGCTTCGTACTCTGATTATATGAATCATTTATGTCATATGCATTGAATGTTATGCTGTTCATTCTGTACACATGACATCTATCACACTTCTGTCCACCCTGATAGAGGATCCTACCTTTTCTCCCTGTAAAGGGGATTTTTTGGGGATTTTTTCCTGTTCCCATGTGAGGGTCCCGGGACAGAGGTTGTCATGTGTACAGATTGTAAAGCCCTCTGAGGCAAATTTGTAATTTGTGATTTTGGGCTATACAAAATGAATTGAATTGAATAGATTACATGTTGCGCTACAGTACACATGTTCTTCACACATGGCAGTATTAAGTGTGTTATATTTCTTGGGATGTGGAAACTGAGCACATCAGTCTTTTCTCCTCCTCAGTCATTGTGTGCAGCTGAGAGGCCAAGACGCTGCGTCCTCAATTGATTTCCCAGGCTGAGGCTCTGCACCAGGTCCCCTTTAGTCGCTCCCTTCTTTGCCTCCTTTTTACCTTTCTCAGACAATGGATCCTGCCCCTCTCCAAGCAGCAGCCCCCCCAAACACTCAGTGAATAAAGTTAGTCCAACATGTGGCCCTTAAACCCACCCCTAGACTGCTGCCGGGCAGCCACACTCGCAGAATTGTTTGTTAATAGTCCAATTAGATAATTGCCATCTTTCACTCCTTTTCCTCCCTGTTTCCCATAAAGGCATGAATGGCACTCAGGGAGGGGGGCAGATTTAAGAGGGCTTCTGGCCAGCTAAGGTGACAAGAAGGGCCAGAGAATGCTCCTTGCACTAGGCCACGGGTTTGAATTGAATCATTGTGGCCTAATCAATGGTCTTATTGGATTACTGGCCACTGCTGTGTTCAGAGATATTGTTGCACTGACAATGAAAATAGCTTAGAGTTGGCGGTTGGGTGGGTGTGTAGTGGGCTGGAAGGCGAGTGGTGGAGAGAGGAAGGGGCCATTCCAGAGGTATGCATGTATGAGAGAGAGTGTAGGCAGCCTAAACACTAATGACAAGCTTTGTTCCCCTTTTTTGTCGTTTTCAAATGTGCAGGTTAAGAATATGAGAGCTGAAGGTGGCTTCTGGGGTGCAATCATTTGAATACTGAAGGATGTAGCGTTAGCGGCCGGGACGTCGCTGGCTTGCTCTGCGTAGCTCTTTGAATAAACACAGGAAACATGAACACCGTCCCCGGTGAAGTAGAGCCTGGCGGTTTTTCAGTGCTCAAACTGGCTTGGTCGTCATTGCCTTGATACATTTTGACCGGCGGGGATTTGTTCCTTATCCTTTTCACCTTTCTCTCTCTCCGGCTCTCTCCTAGTGCCTCTTGCCTACAATAGCGTAGTGGCGAGATCCGCACATTGCAGAATTCCGTTGATTGGTGAGAGAGTCAAAAGGAAAAACAGGATCAAAGTTCACTGACATGCTGCGGCTATCAGGTGCGCTGTGAAAAGTCGGGGAAAATTGTCTGGCTGTGGTCTGCGGATGAAAGAATGAAGCGCCCGGGAACTTTTTTCAGGTCTGGAAGAGTCGTATCTCTGTGATTGTGTGCGTTGATGTGGGGTTTGTGGAGGCTTGGTTGCGAGGCAAGACCAATCATTTCTCTTGATTCTCTGGGCTGAGAGCAGGCAAACTGAGGGGGACGGGATGAGCAAACCCCTCTATCAAGACCTGATCTATTTCCCCAAACAATTGAGTGTATTCATGAGGTTACGCAAATGTGGAGGCAGTAAAATTACCGTAATCAATTGAAACAGCGAGTGCGCATCCATGGCTCTGATTATTTGGAGATCATCTATCAGCCTGATGTCTATGTAACGAGGAAAGGGGGGCATTGAATTACTGTTGAGTTTCACTGATCATTGGGCAAGGGAGTTTGGTCAGTGATAACAGGGCTCCTTGGTCGGCGGACGGAAGTATTTCACCAGACATTAGATAGCTGACTCTGCACTGCTGAAAGGTGCTGTTTTGAAACTAAACCCCACACTGTCCAGACGATCGGCTGCTCAGTGTTCTCTGTAATCTCCTTTTTTTTAACCTGACAAAGGAAAAAAAGAGGCAGACAAGCCACAGGTCCAGGAGGATAAACTGAGCATGGAGGTCAGGTACAACCAAGAGACGGAAGGGATGGGTCTGAGGAATGGACTAAAGAAGGGGAAAGATGAGAAGGACTCCCAGGGCAGCTTGTCCAAAAGCTTCCTCAAGGAGCAGCCAGACTCCTTTCCCCCCTCTGGGACCGTGGACAACTGCGAGAAGAACAGAGGGAGCACGGCGGACCCAGACTACTGTCGGAGAATACTAGTCCGAGGTAAGACTTGTGGTCTTTCTCTCTTTTTCTTTTTGGAACTTGCAGTGCATGTGGTACTTCTGAGATCATACAGTTGTCGTACACAATCTTGAGGAAACATTGTCTAAACTGCAGTTAGATAACATTTTACATTCAAGCACATGAGACATCAGACAGTAGTTATAGATAGAGAGGAAGTTCACAATTTGGAGGATTTCACTTCACTTAAGAGTTAATAGCAAACATATCCTCTCAATCAAACATTTTATTTTGAAAAAAAGTACAATTATAGGAATATAAAAATGTAAGAGAACGTAATCATTTGTCATGAAGAGGAGCTAATTGTTTTAAAGATATGTATCTTAAATTCTAGGCCAGACGTTCTTTGTGACCGCGATGATTTTGTCATTACGGGCAAATTGTTCGGGGGGATTTCATACTTAAATAATACCTAATGTAAAATGATTCAAATATGTTTTATGTTAATTATCAAAATAAACAATTCACTTGTATTCCCATGGTTTCATTTAAATTCCACTTTCAGGCTGATAAATATTGAGATTATAAATATTAAAACACAGAAAAAAGGAGACGGGAGTTTGTTTTTACAGATATTGAATGTCAACAAATGATAGCGTAAAATTGTGTGTATGAGTGTCAGTTGCCCAGAGAGCGATGAATGTAATGTCCTTCATGCAGTGTTGGCTCAACACTGAGAGTGGATGAAAGCAAACTATGAATATAACTTCACCAAAAACAGTGGATTAGTTACGCAAGATGTAATGAGAAAGAGCAGCCTCACTACTGGAAATATAGAGAAACTAAAATGTTCTGTTAGATATCACTGCATTGATATTTGTTTTTAATAACATGAATTCATTGACTGCATCATTGCAACCACATTTATTTGTCATTGTATGGAATTGTAGTCAGTTTAATACTTTAAAATCTTCAAAATCTTTTTAAAATCTCAACATTTAAAAATTAAACAGACATTGTTGAACAGAGATTAGGTTTATTTTGGGTTTTTTAGAATTTTGGCCTTCACCCATTGTTGTAATTTCTCTTTGTGGTAACATAGACTACATGTGTGAACTGAAATGGAACCAACATATTTCAGTTATTTATAGTAGAATACATTTTTATGTATTCACTTATTATGTGCACACATTTGTAAATTATATAAATGTAACTTTTAAAACACATCTCATCTTTTCATACCAAATAACAGAAGTTCATAAGATTTAATTGGGATTAATTGTACCCTAAAGAATGAATGTGTTGTAAACTCTTCGATGTAATGCATTATTCAAACACTCATTATGTTACATTTACTCCACATACACTGATATGAAGCCCACAGTCAAATGTTATACACTTAATCATATGTTTAAATTAGTAAATCAAATCTTAATTTGACTCGGTATTTGACAATCTCATAACCTCCACTACTGTGCTATGATAATAATAATAATGTTTTGTGTAATGAACAATGTAAAAGCTATCTACAGCTAGGAACATATTTCTTATTTATCTGTTGTAATTGTTCTTTGCCCCAGTATTGTTAATTCACAGTTAATTCGACTGTTGCAGATGCTAAAGGCTCTATCCGAGAGATTATCCTGCCGAAGGGTTTGGATCTGGACCGGCCCAAACGAACCCGCACCTCTTTCACTGCAGAGCAGCTCTACCGGTTAGAGATGGAGTTTCAGAGGTGCCAGTATGTGGTTGGGAGGGAACGGACAGAACTGGCCCGTCAGCTCAATCTGTCTGAAACTCAGGTATGTATGCATTGCTCTTGTTCCATACTAGGTTGAAACAAATGTGCATTTACTCTGTGAACACTGGACAATCTAATGTGCAAAAGACATAACGGGTGCTTTTGCTTGAACTGAAATAGCAATATTATATCGTGTGAATTTAATGTCATTTCCTTTTTCGTCTTCAGTTTTTACACCAAACACTACCATCTGTTTTGATTTAAGATAATCATGTTACAATCTGTTAGGACCGCTAAGGAAGGTGAGATGACCCTTATAATCCAATTAATTTGTAAGCCTCGGCAAATAAATAATCAAGTCTATTTCTGACAAAGCAGTTAGAATATTTTAAAGATCCAATCAGTTTTCTTCCATATAACACGAGGTATACTCGCATGCAAAGTTACAGTTTGAGTCCAGATGGAAATCGGCCTGTTTTATGAGCACTACAGATACAAATAAACAGATATCTAATGCCACCAAGAATCATTAAAAACCTGTAGTTGTTGTTGAGTGTTCCAACTCAGTGTTTTGAATATAGGCGCCGGGGTGAACCTTTGTTTTGTTTACATCTCTTGGATTCTATCTTAAAGAGTTTCCCTCGGAAATATTTCTAGTAGGCTATGCATCCATTTCAAGTGAGTGCATTGGCCTTCTTAATACATCTAATGCAGTGTCAACATAGCTTATGGAGTGTTTGACATTATTACCTGAATCTGCTGAAAGGAAAGCTGCCATCAGAAAAAGCGCAGACTCGTGGGGTCAGCAGCGGGTCATGCACTGCGGAGGAACAGCATTTGCACCCTGTGTTTGACACCAGTCCACAGGTCACCATGTATGATCTGGACGGTTTCTTCAAAGCTTTGGTGTGTTTTCACCTCCAGTCTCATTCATCTAGTTGTTATTTTTATAAATGTGCAAAGCGGCTAACGGGCTACCTTGGTCTTTGGTGCTAATGTGTCGGGGCTTTCATGCGGCGGAAGGAGGTTGACCTTAAGTGGAGGTCTGCGAGAGGTCAACCTTTTCTCACAAAATGATGTCATAGCCGACAACTTGAAGCTGTTTGTTGAGGTACAGCAAACTCACTTTTCTCTTTATCAACAGCTATTTTACGTTTTTATTTGCTTTAGCTTTTTACATTTTAAATATTTAAATATTTAATTTGAACAACATTATTGCTGCTTTTATTTTTTCACAAAAATTCAACACAAGTTAATAAAGTGTCTGAAGATGTTATTTCGCTCACATAAAGGTGATATAGACATAACCTTTATTCCAATATGCAGGACAAAGGCAGTGCCTGATGAAATGCCTTTTAATGACATTTTGTTCCCCGGTACTCACGACTCGTTACATTAAGGAATGACAGCCATTTGTTGTGTGCACAGCTCATCTTTATTAAGGCTCAGCGTCCCCTTGTTGTCTTTGCACTGAGAATGTAACCTCCAAAATGAATAAGATGTTCCTCTTTGAGCAATCTTTACGTGGCAAACAGAAGCTATTGGATGGAGCCCCAGGACTTCTTGATGTGAAATAGTTGTTAACAGCTGGTTGAAGAGTTAAACCACAGACTAAAAAAAATGGAATGTGATTGCACGAGCAGTAGGATTGAGATGGTGGATTGCTGCTTATTCCATATAAAAGCAGTCAGGTGTGACTACAGTAGACTTACAGGTACAAATCATAGAAAACTCTCTAATTGTTCAATTAAGATGATGTGAAACTGAACAATGGATACGTCAGAATCTCTGAATGGATCTGTTGAGTCAGATGGATGACTTGACCTAATTATTAAATTATCACGAGGAGTGCATTCTTTTCTCATCCTGAGGTATGATGGGAATATTGAGTACGAGTTTTTCTTCTTCTTGATACTCCATTAACTGCTGAATATACAGTATACTGGACATACTTCCCTTAAAATCTAAAAACAGTGTGAAACATTATGATGAACAGTAGATGAACAGTAGATGAACTTTGCTGTTAGAAACTACAAGAATAACCAATCAGATGTTATCATTTTACAAGATGTAATCATGTCAGCCTTCTCTTAGATTTTCATCGAAGAATTTTGGAATTTCTTAGGTTTTATCTAATTCTACTTGTTCAGGGCTAGGACATGCCACGATGCTAATTAAAGAAGGTACGGATCATTCATGGTGGCCATTTTGAATCTGGAGGTCGGAGATAAAGAACTTTGGTGAATGTGTTAACATGTGTAGTTTATCTTGGAACAGCTACTGTAGACAAACAACATCAAGGGTGCAACTTAAAATGACTTTCATTTGTGATGTAGATTTCTAATTGTTTGCTTAATCTATGAAAAAAGTTTACAAAGATATTCAATTCACAATAATCCAAAACAGAAGAAATCCCCAAATCCTTACATTTGAGAAGCGACTCCAGCAAATGTTCGTTTTCTACTGAATAATCTACTTAATTTTCTGTAATTCTCAGCTAATAATTTCAGTTTAGTAAAATAACACCATACCACATTTTTTAAACATGACAACAACAAAAAGCAATAAATCAATAAACAATAAAATAATTGTATTGTTTTTTATATGCAGGTTTCAAAGACAAAATAACACACGGGAGCTGAATATTGAGATGTGAGTTCATGCTTGAACCTTTTGGAGTGTAGGCGGGTGAGGAAGTTTAGCAGTGTTTTACATATGAAAGGCTTCTGAGCAGGTTTTGATTGAATTAGCCTCCAGCCTTCTAAACCGGCACAGTGAGCCCTCTCCTCCATGACTGCATTGAATCACTGCAGCTTTTGATCAATCATTGCCTGGTGGACAACGCGTGCGTGAGTAAGCGTCCCTACATATAGCTCCAGTGCATTAGTGAGTATCTGAAAGTGCATGTGGTCAATGAGTAGGGGATGGACAGGCGCTTTGCTACTTTTGATTTGAGAACAAAAGCTATGGGTAAAAGCAATCAAGTTCATCTGTGGAGACACAGTTGTGTAGCTCAAGGTGCACTTATTTCCAAGCACTGAGATTATCAGATGGACTATGATCACTGGCCTCTTTTAACGACATTTTTTTGGCATCTTTATTGGATAGTTGACTGGGGAGAGAGATGGGGGTATGACATGCAACAAAGGTTACGTATCATGCGCTGTAACAACTCGGTTACCTATCAATGAATAAGAATTATTGCCGTTTTAACACCAACATTAGAAATATGTTTCTCAAATAATGCTATATGCATTTAAATTCACATTTTTTATACACAATAATTCATGAACTATGACTAAACTAAATGTTTACATCAGATTTAGGATGTGTCTCTAAAGGCTTTTTCTCTCATCTGTGTTCCTCTCCAGGTGAAGGTCTGGTTCCAGAACCGGCGCACTAAGCAGAAGAAAGACCAGGGGAAGGACTCTGAGCTGCGTTCAGTGGTTTCAGAAACAGCAGCGACCTGCAGCGTCCTCAGACTACTGGAGCAGGGACGGCTGCTGACGCCTCCCTGCCTGCCTGGCCTCCTGCCCCACTGTGGCAGCGGCACACTGGGCTCCACCCTGCGCCCTCCCTCCATGACGATGGCCAGCAACGGCAGCAGTGGCAACAGCAGCGGCGGCAGCAGCGGCACGGCGGGGGGCAGCCCTCCACTACCCGTCGTCACCAGCTCAGGGACAGTGGCGAGCCTGCAGAGCTCACAGGCGGGTCACGCCCTCTTCGGCTTCCCCATGCCCTCCTTACTCAGTGGCGTCACCACCCGCATTTCCTCCAACCCCCTGTCCATGGCCGGCTCGCTGGCCGGCAACCTGCAGGAACTTTCCGCCCGCTACCTGAGCTCCTCTGCTTTTGAGCCTTACATGCGGACCAATGGCAAAGAATCCATGGACAAGAAAATTGTGGAATGATGCTTTGTTTTCATAGAACTGGATTCCTGTTTCGTCTGGACACCTTCTGGTTGTTTTCCTGGCTTCTATTGTCTTTGTTTGGTTTTGCTCATTCTCTTTCATCTGTCTGTGTCATGTTCTGTAGCAGTTCATGTATTCCAGTTGCACAAATGGCGCCTTGTATAAGGAAGAAAACAAAGACCTACACAAGCTCATCTAACAAGGACAGGGTGGCGGAGGAAGGATTTTGCACATGTTCATACAGGACTTTGTTACAGAGACTCAGAGAAACACTGACACCTAATGAGATTAATGAGGGATCTTTCAGGTTTCTTTTAAAACAAGTTTAATTATTTCTATGAATCCCAAATTACAATATACACAACACAGGGGCCCAGAGAATATGTCTGCTTCTTACCACAGAAGCTGCCGCTGTAAGAGAAGTGGGACATACTGTATAGCACGGAGCACAGGATTTGTGACAGCAAGTGTAACGTGATGGTACCTCTTCTGAATTGTGATTTATTAGTTGGTTGTGTTGGGTAGATGTAGAGAAAGAAAGCGAGCAGCTGTTTGTGAGATCCAATCAGCAAATCAAAAAAATGTAAATTTCAAATGCAGCATTATGAATGAACGAGCAAGGTCAATTTCTCCACACAGAATTGGGGAAGGAAATAAAAGTGTCTCTGTTTGAAGGTCACTGCAAGGCCGCTGTCAGCATCAAACCCAATGCATTTGACATGTGAATGCGATTTGCTTACGCGGATGCCTCGTAAAAATTCAGCGTCCAAAAATATTCTTTGTATATCTGTTTGTATTAAGTTTGGACCAAACCAAAACATAATCCAGAGAAGGTGTTTTCATACAGTCCGATTGTTCTATTGTTCAGTGTTGTTTTCTCTATGCTTTGGTGAGGACTTCAACATTTTACAACAAAAGTCTTCACTTTGTGGCATTTTCGTCTTCAAGATGCAGTACCTGACTCTTCTTTTGTCTGTGATTTTAATACCACTGTGAGTTCTCAGAGTATTTGCTGTACAATTTCTATTCCACGAGCTAAGCAAAGGAATGAGTTCCTGAAGAAGGGGGAGTTCTGAAGAAAAGCTTTTCAGCATTTGTAAGCTGCTTGCTTTGTCGAACACTACAAGGCAACAGTTTTTTCAACCAATAAGACGATACAATAACCTTTCCTTCCTGTGTGAAAATCCACAGCCTTCATAAAAGAGTAATGCATATGGAGACTGGATGAGTTATTGTAGTTTAAAAGTACTGGAAATTCAAAATTGTTATTTTATTGTAAATTATTCACTTCTGTATCTAATAGATTATTAGTATATCTGGAAAATAATGAATGAATGAATGTATTAGCGGGTTGAGGAATCAATCAAAAGCTCTTTGGTGCTGTTGTTGTGAAATATCTTGAAATTTGTGAAACGTGTGGTACAAATGTGCATATATATTATGTATGGCTACAGACAAAGACAAGTGTGTTATTCATTTTTATTTCATACATGTTGCTGTGAATCATGTTATGATAAATGTCATGACTGTTATACCTCACTCACCACTGCCTGATGTGTATGCTCCTGACAGTTTTTTCATAGTTTTTGGGAAGAGTACTTACGATGTTATCACCACGAATCTTTGACTGGAGTGGAACGGAAACAACTTCTGGATAAAAGTCAAACTTGTAATAATAGCATTATTACAAGTTGGAATGAGCGGTTTCAATGTGCAATTACAGGAGTACTAGCAGTCATGACATTGTGTTAAATTTTCAATATATTTCATTAGGATTGCAGCTAAATATTTTCACTATCGTGGGGTCGATAAAATTTCAGAAAACTGAAAAAGACCTAAAGACCCAATTTCCAAGGTGATGTCTTCAAATGTTTTGATTTGTTCAAAACCCAAATATATTTAATTAACAAAGATATATAACGGAGAAAAGCAGCAAATCCTCACATTCAATACGTTTTTTTGCTTTAACATGTTAGATTTAAAAATTACCTAAATTCTTAATCAACTATCAAAATAGCTCCCAATAATTTTTTTGTTGATCAACTAATGAAATAATTGATTATTTCTATCACCTCTAGGTTCCATATTTGCCTGAAATGGGATAGCCACTTTGTGACTAATGGAGGATAAATATGTGACACAGCAGATATAATTCCAATGGGAATGGGGACACCCCTTTCATTTTGGAAAATACATTCTTGTATCCCACAATACTTACATACAGTTTCGGTTTGATTTACCAACTAAAATCTGTCTGTCCAGCAGTTTTTATCCCGATGACAGAGCAGTGGAGTTGATCTAAATGAGGATATGCTCATCTGGCTTGCCTTCAATAATTATTGTGAGCTCACAACAAGAAGCTTTTAGCAGCAAGGGCTTTGGGACCTTTTCTCGTACAGGCGGCTCAAAGCCTCTGATCGTTTGGTTGAACCCGCTCAGCGACCTGCATGACTTAAACGTACCTTGATGTTGCATTTTTTTAGGGTGAAAATAAATCACATAATGCTCATTTTCGCTTAGAGTTAATATTCTCTCTCCTAAAAACATCAGTCAATGATAAGTATCATAGAGCTGTATCGGGTCTCGGTCAATGCAACTAAATGTGATTTTAAATTAGTGCATTAATAATACAGCATTTTACATAGGATTTTATTTCATTTTTTGTCGGAATGTCATTATTATGGACAATTATGCACAATTAAACTAAGCTGAAAGCGTGTACCAGGACACATCGAACAGGAAATAGGTGCCGGGTGAGTCTGGTGTGCTGTGGACGACGTGTGCAGCAGGACAGCTTTGCTGGTTCCCCCATTAACAACACAACACCTCGCCTGGACCATGAAAAGACTCAAGTATAACACACATAAAAGACACCGTATCTGAAAGCAACTCACTGCAAAAACTGAGTGTGGAGTAATTTCACCATTACAGGAATAAATGAAGGGAAACAGCAGTCCATCGGTGTAGGTGTGTAGCATGGGGAATTATGGTGTGCTGGCGTTACCAGCGGTAGAAGAGCTGACGTTAAGCATCAATTTGAGTTACTTCACATTCAATTTATTTAAATTCAAAAACATATCAAAGGCAAATATTCATATATTAATACGTTTAGACTTTTTATATCCCTTACAACTCTAAGACAACTATACTATTTTATATACTATTTGCAGATTAAGGTTTTACAAATATAACATGATAAATTAGATACATATTAGACCTATAGTAGATCTACATTTGCTTACTTAAAACATACTTTTGTATGTTTACTACAGTAAAAGTTGCAATGGGGCTTGTACAGGGTGGCACGGCAACGTTTACTCAAGTAAATGTTCTGAGTACTTCGTCCACCCCTGGCTGTTGCTGTGAACAGAAAAATGGACTTCCATTTTGGCACACAATGGTTTGCATACATGTTAGCATGAGCTTAAGCTTTTCTGTAATAAGAAGTTTTTGTTCTGTACCAAGTTTAGTTGTACTGCTTCTGGCAGAGTAATCACAGTAGAAACGCAGGGACTGTCCAGCAACAGAGGAAACCGAAGCTCTTTTGTGAGCAGACGCAAAGAAACCAATCCTCCCCACTGTGTCTTGGGAATCTCCCCGGAGGAAAAAGAAAGGTCACATTTACGCCTCCTACCACCTCTCAACACCCCCCCCCCCCCCCTATTCTCTCCCTTCACCCGAGTCCAATTAGAAAGAAGGTCGGGGAGGTTTTTGTAAGTGGGGGGATTCGGGCGACTGTGTGTGTATGCATGTGCAGGCAGGGCTGTTATAGCTGCAGACCACCAACACATTTTCACCCATCACATGGTCCCGTCTTTACGCTCAGGTCTTAGGAGGTGAAAGAAAGGCTACATCCTGTCTTGTTTCAGTTACTGTCATTGGCCTTGTCCTTATTGTATGGCCATACAGTGAATCTGGGGATTAATATGTGAAGTTTTTCGGAAGAAGCGACCCTCTTCTAGCACACTGATTCAGCAACTTAAAGCTCCGCAGTGCTACGGAGCTACAGGTTGTAAAAACCTGCACAGTTTAGTCACTCTGCTGCTTCAAAGAATAATTAATCCCATTAAGTAATCAAAGAGTGAGGGGAGCGGAAACCTCTCCAAAGCAAGGGTTCCACTTGTGTATTCTGTGAAACACTTAGCAGAAAGCCATGAAATAACCGTAATTACCAAATGTGTTGAAATACTACAATGTTTAATTACATCTGCAGCACCCTTGCTACTGTGTTGTATTGGCACTGAGTTTGCAGTTTAGAATACCACGATATATTCACGTCGCTTTTACAATATCACCAATGCTACCAATGGCTACTCGGAAGGAGCACAACAAATAAAAATAATAAAATAAGCTATAATGTTATTTGCAGTGGAAGTACGTAAATAAAATTAGCAAAGCGAATGTCATTTAGCAGTGTCTCTATTCTGTTGATTGATTACTTATTTACTTATTTACTCATGGAACTATTGAAAGCTGCACTAGCATTCTCTTCATATCAACAGCGGATCAAGTGACTGTGTCATGTAAAAAGATGAACCCAAAGTGACTGCAGTTCTCCCCAGTTCTATGGAGCGGTTAAGCCTCTTTGAGGTCTTTGTTTTAGTTTGAAGTATTGTTTGATGCACCAATAGTCATTTTCTTGGCCAATTCAGATTTCCTGTCTAAGAACTTAACAGCAAGGCTCAAAAAAACTTTTTGTTAACGAAAATGGATATGATACGACTGCAATCATTAATAGTGAAATAGAAAATAATAACACAGAAATAACAAGGACGCTTTACCAACGGGCTATAGTCTATGCAGTACTTGAAACAAATACAGTAAGATAGTTGTGAAGATCAGGTGGTGGACTAGAGCAAACGAGAAAAAAATTAAACATATTACTCTTGAGTCGAGGGTCAGTCATTTATGCATAAAAAACAGAAGACCATAAGGACATACACTCATTTATTTAGTCTACCTTTTAGGCCCCCCCCCCCCCCACACACACACACTAATGCAGAAATGGCAAAAGATTGTGGGGACAGATCAATCACAAAATGAATCAATGCACACAGAAGGATTCACAAATATATTTTGTGATTTATATATAAATGAGTCTCTCCACAAAAATGCTTTTCATTGCACACAAAAAGAGTTATTAGATATAAATGTAAACCAAATATAAAAACCGAATCACAAATGTATGTCTGATCACACTCAAATATTTCTGGTTTCAAATAAATGTAATTAAAGGTTATGAAATATTCATTCAAAGTATATTTGGATGTTGGTACATTTATGTACAAACTGTTGAAAATTGGCCAGCAGGATGCCCGGCTCAAAATTAACTGCACAGCAAGCCATATTTGTCGGATAATTGTGTGAAAAAAATCTCCCAAAGTTACCAACACCCAACATGGCCGCGAGGTTAAGTCCAGTGACTCAAATAAGCTGAGGTGACACCTACCTGACAGCTGGTGATTATGACGGCCCCCACCTGTCACTTAACGCGGCTAGACCCTTAATTATGCCTAACTTTCAGCCTTTATAGGATTCAAACGGATGAGTTGTAAAACTTCAGCCTCCGTAAAGTTGTCATGAACGGGGGCATTAGCATAAAGACGAAACCCGTTTTTGTACCGGGCTTTAAACATGCTAATTTCTGCTGTAAACTTCGGCATTTTATGATGGGGGCCATTGAGGATTGACTCGCTTTTGGAGCCAGCCTCAAGTGGCCATTTAATCAACTGCAGTTTTTTGGCATTTCTGAGTTGGGTTCATTTCACAGCACCGGAGGTTGCCACTTGCTCAATTCACAAATAGATTTTATCAGGGAATTATCTGTAGCCAATCAGAGGTCTCCTCCATTTTCAATCAATCACAAGGTTATATGTTTACATCATGCTGGAGAGACAGCAAGAGACACCGCAGTGGCAAGCCTGTGAAGGCGTTAACGCACTTCACCCAGCTGTCGTATTAATAATATATCAAACTATTCCAGGCTCATCATTTCTTCTCTGACAAAATAGCGAGCTGAGTAAAGTGCTTTGATGTTTTACTGTCACTGTTTGTACCGAGGAAAAGTTGGCGAGCAAATGTGACTGCATTTTGTTGAGGAACCCTGTTATACAATAAAAAATTGAATAAACCTTGTAACCTTGATACTTGTCAACAAAACTGATATTGATCAATAAAGTACATAAAGACAAATCAAGTAACGTAGCTTTAAAGCAACTGTAAAAATGCCAGCATACCGGAGACAATTTATCTTTGTGTCTCTACCAGTACAGAGAAAGACTTTGCTCAGCAAGAAAACTGGCTGCAGAAAGTTGCCAGACCAAATTAATTCTAAAACCTGGCTACATCTACTAGAACACTTGAGTTTATGTATCAAGAGACATTTATGACATTTAAATGACTAAAATCTTTGTTTGGCTTAGAGTTCAGGCTTTTAAACATTAAGAGTGGACTACTACTAACCAATTTGCTATTGTGTTGGCATGGAGCACCAACAGGATGATTTACTTAAGGTAAACTTAAGGTGTAATTTACTTAAGGTAATGACTAATGACTATGAATAAGTACCTCATATAACCCCACTTCAAATCACCCGCACTATCCCTTTAAGACGGACAAAATAACTACGGTAATCAGTTTTTCATAAAAACCATTTTAGTCTGTGTAAGACTTCAGCATAACATTAGAGCATTAGGTAGTTGGGAACCCCAAATTGTCAGCGGGGATTTTGCACACTGGCTGGGACCAACTACAAAAATATGCAGCCAGCAGGTTGATTTATAAAAAGTTAAGCTAACGTCACACTATGGTGTGCTGTGGATGTTGATATAACATCACTTTCACTGTGTAGCTACTGGAAGGAATCCAAGGTTAAATGTCTGTGGTTCACTTAAATCTTCCTCTAGCTGTTCACTTAAGAAATATCACTACATCGGCAGACATTTTAGTTTCTTCTCTCAAGCTAAAGTCAGAAAGTGAGCAGTATTTTAGTGAGCAAGGGAATCCAGCTGCTGAATGTTTAGCTGCTGGAGAGAACAGGTGGCTGTGGTAATGATAATGTTAATGCTCGGTGACCTTAGGTGAACTTGCAGTTACTTTTGTGTACAAGAAATAAGACTAAGTCATTCGACGTGTTAAGCTAAACCCGTACAATGAGCAGTATTTTAGTGAACAAGTGAGTCCAGCTACTGATTGATTCCCTGCTCTGCAGTGGAGAGAACAGGTGGCTGCACTAATGCTAATAATATAATAATAGGTGACAAGGAGCAACAGAGAGAGCGGCTCTGTTCGGACAGATTTCGGAAATTAAAACTTCCTACTGAGGAGAATCACTGTGTTGCATTACTGCAGAGCAGAGTGGCATGAGGGGTAGCAGAGGCTCAGGAGGTAGAGCGAGCCGTCCACTAATCGGAAGATGGCTAATTGCTCTTCTGGTAGGCAGGTGAAAGTGTCTTTGGGGTAAATACTGAGCCCCAAATTTGATCGCCTCCCCTTCTCTGGTGCCCCACAACAGTGGTGGGGGGAGACACCACACAAATATTGTCTGGATTGTCTGGTCCTCCTGGTGATTTATCCACCACCTTGATTGCTTTTTTGCCAAGAACTTACAGCAATTTCTGTGTACGAGCACCAAGACCTTTTCTCCAGGAAGGAACTCTCTGATCTTGGCCCCTCTATTATAGATGCCAGCTTGTGCCGTATGCCAAGTATGACCATGGGCCATACTTGAGCCAACCCCTGTTTCATGTTGTCCATGTGGGATGTTTGCTGCTCCCACGCTTCTTTAGCCAGGACGAGAATTCCCCTGGGTCGTCGTTCGCACAAGAGCTTGTATTGGGATAATCCAGTACAGCTCTGGAGGACTTTGCGGCAGCTTATAAGACATGAGGCAATTAATTCCAATTTCTACCAGCAATTTGTATTTACTATCGGAATATGCACCTCAAGGTCTTGTTGAACCACTCCACCAAGCCATCTGTTGGAGGGCGGGTAGACTGAGGTGCACAGGTCCTTCATGACCTTTGACATGAGAATGGTTCCCTGGTCAATCAGGATTTCCTTCGCTGTGCCAACTGTAAAAAAAAAACAAGAGAGCCTCTTAAGATGGCCTTTGTTGAGGTAGTGCATAGTGGGACCACCTTAGGAAAATGGGTAGCATCGAGGACCGAGACCAGGATAAAGCGGTGCCCTCAGGTGGTCTTTGGCAGGGGTTCCACAATGTCCATGGCCACACGCTGGAATAGTAGGGACTGGAACAAGCCGGCTCCTGATGTTCTTTTTATGGATGGTGAGCTGACACTCCACACAGAAGTGTTCGACGTGCCCAGAGGAGCACTTCTTCTTCCGGGTTATTTTCCAGTGGAGGGTCTAAGTGCCTTGCAACAAATATTTCGCAAGTGGGGCAGTCCCTTCCTATCAGGACTGGTACTGGCAGGTTCTCCTCTACACTAGCCCTCAGCAACGTGTTGCTGAAATCAATGTGACACAAAAGAAGGGTGCTCTGGAGCCCGAGGCAGCTGTGAGCATGGAGGCTGATACTAGGAGGCCGGCAATGCCTCGACAGAAAGGTTGGTCTTTCTGGCGGGGCCCTGTCTCTCCGACTCCAACTGGACCTCCCTTCCAGAGGGGACCCAGCTTGGGTGGATGGCATCCCCGTTAAAGGTTTTTTTGGGGGGAGTTTTTCCTGTACCGATGTAAGGGTCCTGGAACAGAGGATGTCGTATGTGTACAGATTGTAAAGCTCTCTGAGGAAAGTTTATGGTTTTGGGCTATGCAAAACTAATTTAATTGAATCTGTGGGGCAACCTGATGATTCTCCAGCATCGCAATCAGTCTTTCAACGTTACTGGGTGAAGTCTGAACAGCGTACCTTCAGCCAACGAGTTCTCTTGGGTTTTCCGGATGATAAAGGGAGCCGGGATTGCTACCCTCGTGGCTGTCCTCTGAAACACCCCCAGGAAGACCCCAATGTCATCTTCAGGTGTTACCTTGATCGGGTCTATCTCGGGGTCCCCTGGGCCTCTCTCTTGCCTGTGGGGGTCGCTGTGCTAATCGTACCAGCCTTCCCTGTAGCTCAGCCTGGCTCTTCAGTAGGGCTGCGAATGCCTCCTCCATCTTCCGTGTTCACTTTCCCCAGAATCAGAGCAATAAGATCCCGGTGCCTGCAGTCTCCACCATATGTGGCAATGGAGGAGAAACCAGACTGGCCCAGAGATGTTGGAGTAACCAAAGCACTTTTTTATTATTATTATTATTATTAACAACCAGAAAAAGGCAGGAGTGTCAGCGTATGCTCCTTGTCTTCCCTCCTCGCTCTTGTTTTCCTTCTATACCCTCTGACAGCTTCTGTTGTCCTTATTATGCAGCAGTCACTTATTGCTTATGCACCTCATTTGGGTTTCCTCCAGGTTAGGGTGAGTCGGCAGTGTAGGTTATCCAGAAAGATAACTCTTACCAACTGGTGCTGGCTCCGCCCTGTTATCTGGCCCCCTTTACTGGAGGTTAGGCAACAGTGGTGGAGAGCGACACCACAGTTTTTGAATAAGTGAATGTTGACATGTAAATCACTTTGAGTGGTTGGAAGGCTAGAAAAACACTATATACATGTCAATACAGTCCATACCATTTTACATGACTACTGTATTTCCATAAATGTTTTCTTATGCACATTTTGAAGTCATGCATTAACTTCCTCTATAATGTAAAAAGTTGTTACGCTCGCTTGAGGTGAGGAGACCAAAGAATGACTTGGTCATTCAATCATTGCATTCATTTGTCTTCCTCTCCAGACAGCATGAAATATGGCCAATACTCGCTAAAAACAAGAAATTCCTAAGGACATGGGTTACATGTTACCCTGCACAGCAGCTGGATTCTCGCGATATCCCAAGATCACGTAGTCCTCCTGTAGCTGCCAGTGGCTACTCACCGGACGCTGATTGGTCCATGCACTGGCTTATACACAAATCTCGCATGATGTCTTGACATTGCGAGAATCCTGCTGCCGTGCACGGTAAGTGATCTCCAGTCTCCTGCATGAATGAACAGATGTACACACCCTTCCAACTTTACAAACTTCACACCCTTACTTTCAGCTTGGCTACATAAAGGACACACAATCTAGACATATATTGAAGGCTGTGGAATTACTCAGTATGAATGTCATTCATAGGGGTACTAGGCTGAATTTAACAAACTGTTTATACATCAGGACACTGTGTAAACCCTTTAACAACAGCAGCAAACATACACAATAAATGCATTAATATTATGATACATATTTGCCGAGATGGGTTAATCTGAGGAGTCTGAGGGAAATCATATCCCTTTAAACTCATCAGAAAAGACTGGTAAATGAGGGCACTGCTCCTGTAGGCAGAAGCCCTTCACTTGCATTAATTTGCTATTTTTTGCATGCAGCCTGAAACGTTTGGATGAGCTCTCTCGGGGTTGCTGTCAGCCTAACCATGGCAGAGCTTACCACTTCAGTCTGTAGTGCTTTTCCACCATCAGAGAGAGAGAGCTGTGCCTTTCTGCAAGTGATGCCAGTGTGTTGGTTGTGCAGGGGGCATGGTTCAAAATCATCTTCAAACAGCCGCTTACAAGCTATTGTGCAGAACATGCTGCGTCAAATGAGAATGCATCAGAGCTTCATAAATGAGAAAACAGCAAACTAAGACATTTTAAAGGGAAAATGTGTGCAATCATGTAATTGTACCTGTCACTCAACAATATACATTGTGTTGGTGAATGAGTGTATGTGTGTGTGTGTGTGAGAGAGAGAGAGAGAGAGAGAGAGAGAGAGAGAGAGAGAGAGAGAGAGAGAGAGAGAGACTGAGAGAGACACACAGATAAAGCACATATACATTAGATACAGCAGCGATATCCACTTCTGCCAGCTGCTATTCATTAAGCATATCTGATGTTACATTTTTATCAACAAAGTAATTACCATACAATTTCAAAAAGTAGCCTAGCTGGGGCCTTTGTTTCGAATCTGCAGTTTAACATTAATTTCCTGTTTCCATTTTATAAGTATATTTTGTCATATTCTAATGAGATTTGTTTTTTTTCACCCATTTTAGGATGCTGTTTGATGCTGCTCTGTGCACGTCAATGTGCAATCCAGTGTTTGTGACCGAGCGCACTGTACGCATACCAGATGTTCCACACTCAAGTCCAGTTGGTGCCGTGTGCGCCACTAGCTGGTTTGCCGAGAAAAATAAGAAGAAAACAAACAGATGCTTCTTTTGAAGAAAGGTTGTGCGAAGAGATTTACCATTACCGACATTTATATCATTTGTCTATAAAGGAATGCAAAGACAGCCAAATGGTATTAAGCTCCAGGCAAATGACGTTATGGTGCATTACTACCATAGTGTGTGGATCAGGAAATGTGCATGCATGGAAGCCGGACGTGGACCATCAATTGTTGTATGAATGGGACTACATGCACGTTCGCGTGACCGGTAAAGGTCTGCAGCTGCATGCGGATGCAGAATGTGGAAAGTATGTCCAAGGCTTTACTCTGTGTTTAGCTGTTGTCATATTCAATTCAGCATCATGTACATTTTAACATCATGATTTCCATAAGAACAACAAAGTCAATAGATACTGACTGCTCTGCTGTTCAGAGATTCTCCTTTAACAGAAACAGCATTCACATTAATTATTTCTTAAAAGTTTAGCTTATTCTTTCTCTCTGTGCTTATTCCCTGTCCGTGAAACTGCATGTGGAATTAATGTTGAGGAAGTTTGGAATTTGTCACGACAGATATTACAGTAGGCATGTTTGATGCCAGGTTTTGCAGTAATGTTAGTTACTATGACAGTTTGTGGAAACATTTAGTTACAGGTATTATCAGGTTAACGACATCAAGTGCTTGAATTCCATATCTTATGGAATTTATTTTTCATTCAGCACCAACTGGTGCAATCATACAAGTTGTGGTGCTGACAAAAGCTCTCAAATGCACCAGGCAAATCATGAAAATAAATAAAATATGATTAACTCTCATTTCACTAAAAACCCACCTCTCAAGAATCCCAGACTTGCTTTTACTTCTTAATGCTGCAGAACTGGTGGCTAGAACTAATAACTGCATGCTACTTTTATGCAGGTGATTATATTTGTATTATATTGTTATTGATATACTTACACACTTTACTTTGGCAACGTGTTGATTAAAAGGTTAGACCCTAAAGCTCTGACGTTACTCACCCATATTTTTGCTCATGCGCGCGCCCATCATTCGGCTCCATCCGCTCTCCACAAACATCCGGTTCCTCAGTGTCATATGACCAGCGCTCTATTCAGAACAAGCTAGGAAAGCACATCGACCAACATTCGCTTTCTCGGGTTTCCTGTTCTTCATCAGACTATGGCAACATTGGTGGCAAACAGGGCGATGGACATCAACGGCTCGGGAGCAGCTGCGAGGACACACACCCAGGCTGTGACCAGAAATTACATCTCTCAACCTAGGCTAAGTACGTGACGTCCTGCTGCAGGTAGCTGCAGCTAGTGGCTAACAAGGTTGTTGTGCTGCATTCAATGACAAGGAAATTGAGGATGATGGCACTCTTTTTAGAATACTCTTATACTAGATGCCATTCTTGTTACGCTTCAGTTTTACATTTTATTAGCTTGGATCTAGGATAGTAATGCATTGTATTAAATATGTAACGTTAGTAGCACTGTCCAGGATCAGATAAATTAGGAATAATATAGTCAAGTACTGTGTCGGTTTGTAAACGTATGTTAAATTTGTAAGTGTGACAATGTTCATGACAGAAAATACAAATACTCAGCCGTGGCTTTTTATACGAGTGCGGATACCCAGGTACCTGTAATGTAACGTTAGCATACAGGGCCATCAGGCTATGATGCTAAAATGTGAATCACGACTATAAACAAGCTAACTTTAGCTGCTTTTATGATGAAAATGTAATGCAGGTTAAAGTTACAGATTAGTAGTATAACTGCAATCAACATTTGCTTTACATACTGTATTTATAAAACTAGCTACATGTTACACGTATGCCATTGGTGCCAAACAGCAAATCAGCTAAGCTAGCATGCTAGCTGTAGTGGCTAGTCTAGCAAGAGTCATCGTTCATCATTTTAGCTAGCGGTACACTCAACTTGAACTGAATAAATTCGTTTTACGAAGCATAGTCTAACTAGAAGGCGTATGTTCATTTAGGGACAAATGCACCAGTCACTTTTGCGATGACTGCGTACAAGCCCAGCGTTACTGCGATCCTACACGGCTAACGTTAGCTAAATGTCACTAGTGCAGTGGATTAGCCAACATTGCACACAATCAGCTGACTTGATAGCCACACGATTGAATAAGACACGGTGCCGTGTTTGTGTTTAATGCGAGTGTTGAGATTGGAACATGTAAGGCACGCTTCACAGTCGTCAGAACTTCCCATACTGCCGGATTGTTGCTGTACGGAATGGATTCATTTAGAAATGTTGGTAACTTTAGCGTGACAGATGGGATGATCGCTCACGTGACCCGTGTCACATGATCCGTGTCTCATGACCCGTGTCTCATGAGGGGCAGCCTGCAGTGGCGTTGATGAGACCGGAAAACCTCCGTTTTTCATATTGGTTTACCTACACTTTGACCCACAATTGTTGATGGAATCTTTTATTTGAATACAGGTCGTATGCTGTTAGAGTGTTGCTTCAAAGGTTTATCTCTGCTGATGATAGTTTTTAGGAAATGAGTTTTGCCATAAAAGTTGTGATATTTCGCAATGCATAGTGTCAAAGTGTTTTCTGTCTTTACGTGGTCATTTCAAACCAAAAGATGTGTCCACGGGGAACTACATAATTGTAACATTGGCAATTTTTTAGGTGTTTACCACGTCTTGTGGAAACTGACATTTATAGTTGGGCTGTTGTACCAAGCCCAAATTTGATGTTTTAAAATCTCTAATTTTGTCAGACCAATTGTCACAAACTGTAAGATATTGTATTGATATTCAATTAATTGAAGATTATGAAAGTCACCAAATAATATTTTAGTCGAAAGTTGTCACAAGCTTTAAAAAAATAATAGATTATCAAAAGTGAGCAAAACTTGAGGGAAAGGCGTTTGCATAAAGTGAGAATAGCTGTTCCACGTTAAAGGTTAGCCCACTTTAAGTTCGGAGCTAACCCCTTCCTTCTAATCAGCAGCTGGAAAACATGGGACTTGGCTTGTGTCAAGAGGAGTTGTAGCATTTAGTCACCAACAAATTAATTGTACACACACTGCACTGCTATGTTTTATAACTCTCTCTACTACTACTTGTATAAGACATTTTAGTTCAAAGAAACATCTTGAAATTTTTTTTATTTTTTTTTTTTTAAATCAGAGTCTGAATGCTGATGTATTGCCACCAGCCTGATACTGTCAGTATGGAATAGGTTGAGTGAATCCTATTGGTTTTGAGGATGTCGATGTTTTATATGAATGTCCTGCTTAGGGGAAGTTGGGCTACAACATATTCTGTGAAGAGACGGTAAAAATGATTGTTTTCCTACTCAAACAAAACAAGGTCTCATTTATGAAGCGTAATCTACGTTGGTGACCACTGTGATAAAATATGTTCATGCGCTGGTCTTATGGATCATTTTATGGCCATGCTGATTACATGATTTCACTCAACATATGGAGGTTCACAGATGTTGGTGTTGTTTGACGCTCTGTGAACCTGATGTTGAGTCTTTATCGTGACTTTATTATGCTTTTCAACACAGCCCGAGCCTTGAAGCCAGCAAGGTGATGATTTGTTTCCCCCTTTGTGTAAGTGGCAGAGAGGCTGGCATGGACTGAAAGCCTCTTAGCCAACTAAAAAGAAATTACTTAATGGAGCTTGGGCTGTCAGAAAGGTAAGCATAGAGTGGGCAACATGGGATGAAACACTTGTCCTTAAAACATCTAATCATCCTACTTTTGAAATTCCCCTTTTTCGCTCATCAAACACATTACTAAGCAGCAGCAGTCCATTCTGACGTTGAGGCGGCAAGTCGGTGCCAGAAGATTATCTGAAGTAACTGTTAAAAAAACTTTTTACATGCTCCACAAATACTGCAGGTGCTGCATTTACAATATGTTTAGCATGTTTTAGGAGCCTGCTGGTGGCTAGAGATTATGATCCTTTAATGTCTCTTATGCTGCTTTTTATATGAGGAGCATTCATAGAGGTCTGCAGCTGTAGTTTTATTGACTTAAGTGCAAAACTATAGAATTTATATAGATTGACATTATATTACATGAGTGCCAATGCAAACGCCTGTTCACCAGAGCCGAGTGTCAAGCCCACGTTCAGTCCTGCTCTGCAGGAGGGTTGAGAAGCTATGTCAGTTTAGATGACGCACATTGATTTTGTTCAGCTAGAAAGCCAACCTATATGGACTGCAGGGGGTACACATCCAGAGTAGGTTTCAATACTATTTTTCAGTTGACAGTGCGTCAGTGAATTATGGTTTGATATTCAGTGAGTGTTGTAAATTCTGAACTTATTTTGCTGAGCAGAGTGAGGGGGTCTTGTTCCTCTTTTAGTTACTTCCTCTTTTGTAAGGTATGTGAATCACATTTTGTGCCAAACCGTATCGAGAGACAAATGAATAAAAACTCCAAATGGTACATCCTGGCTAACTCCAGGGTCATTTTGAGGAGACCGCAACTACTCATGATGCATACTATGGTGGTGGACCCTAATTCCCCCTCTGTTGAGTCAGCTCTGGTCCTCTGATAAGGAGCAGGAGAGGGGAAGATATTGCTAGCGTGGTGATTAAATAATGATAATTTGTTTGAATGCCTTGGGCGTAGTGCTGGGTGGTATGACCACATTTTATTTTTTTTGTTTTGCATGGAATGTGGAGTGATGTAGACGCCGGATACGTCTCTGGTACCGATCTTTCAATCACAGTAAACCCGCCCTAAAGCATCCCCTGCTTCATGGTCCGTTTGACTCTAAATGGACCATCATTTACGAAATGAACATCATGCTGTATTGAAGAAGACTTGAAACTAGAGATTGAGACCATAAACTCATGTTTACAATGTTTACTGAGGTATATAAATGAAGTGAGAAGTAGAGTCATTTTCTCATAGAATTCCATATAATCCGTCTTTCTACAACCAGACGATTCGAGACATTCTTTCTACTGCTGGTCAGTAGAGAGACTGTACGTTTTAAGACTCACTCGGCAGAACCAGAAGTTGCTGCCCGTGAGATGGCCTTGAAATATGGAAAACCAGAGTGTTTGCAGCTATGGTTAGAATGCCTCAGAATGAAGACCTGACCGCTACAGATGGCCTCAGAATTAGCCATGTCCCTGGTTAAAGCAAGCTGCTACATCCAGTGTGTAGTGTAGGAAATCCCAGAGACTAGTTCAGACTGTTCAGTGTAGTTATTTGCCAGGCATCAAACAGTCCATAAGATCAGTGTTGAGATGTTTTTTCACTAGCTTATTGACTTGACAGAGCTTTATGAGAGGCAGCCATTGAAGAGCCGCTGTGAGACAGAGCAGGAAAATAAACAAATGAAGAGATTTCTCATCAGACCAAGTCGTTTTTAGAGGCCTTTGTCTCTCTCATGTCAAATGCGACAAAAGCTATTAGCCCACGAAATGGCTGGTCTTTGTTTTAGTTGTGCATTCTGTCATTTAGTGCTATGAAAAGACATAGAGCAAGGCGCTATACTTCTTTGTGAGGATTTAATTAATGGTAATAATGTAGTCACGATAAACAAATGTCTCATCTGTCACCATGAAAGTAATTTCTATAAAATCAATGTTATTTTTGTAACGGTTCTATAATCCACATTCTAATTAGCCTTAAGCAGCTAGCTTGTCAGAAGAAAAGACCGTTCGTGGGCGTTTGCCATTCTTTTCATGAAAGAACATTCAAATGTAGGCTAAGGATTTGACACCATTTCCGCCTGTTGCATGAGCAGAAACCAATCCACATGAAAGGCACACTGCTGACCGCTCATCATTCATTTGTCATCTTAAAAATGTCTGGGTCATTTAAAGAAGTGCGTATTGTCTGAAAAAGAAAATCCCCATGTATCAGTCAGGTAATTTCCATCGATGAAATCTGTGCAGTGAGTCCAGTGTTGGGAAGGGTCTCATTTGTTTTGTGTGCTAGCATATAAAGTGGCACCAGGACACAATGCTATACAATTTTCCTTAAGCCTTACATGAAAACTATTGTTCTCTTCATTAAAAGCTTTTAGTTTCTGGTTTTAGTTAGTAGTAGTCATTAGTAAGATCGGATTTTTACATGTTCACGTCTCTCCACCTTGTCACACTGCTGCTTATAAAAGGTTAAATCCTTGCAGAGATAAGTGTGAGCAGAACTGTAAGCCATTTTGTTGAGTTACCTCTTAGTGAAGTGCGTTGAGTGAGTTTAAGTTCTCTCTAGTGAGCAGAGATGCTATGGTGGTAGGGCTTTTATTGTGAAAGGTTAGAACGGAAAGAGTGAAGCTGTAATGTGCTGCCTTTGACAAGGTGGGATCAATAGAGTTTGCCATCTTGGTTCAGTCTCAGTGTTATTTTATTGCCTTAATAGGTATAGGCTCAACTCTCAACCCTGGGCTATAATACTTCACTGCCACATTTTGTTTGGTGAGTCTGCTTTGACAGCAAGCCGTGGACTGTCTGCTCGAGTACTTGTGTTTGCAGAGTGCATATGAAATTTAGAAAGATTGGATGGAACGGCCACAATGGAAGCTGAGTGTTACACACAGACACTGCACCGCTGTCACGCATCAATGCGACTCATCGATACAGCTCTTATTAACAGCTAGGCTGCCCCGAATGAAAGTAATGCAGAGAAAATGTTAAGATAATCTCGAGTATTTAGGTTGTACCTCTCAAGTTTCCCAGCAATGCTATTGGAGGGCTCTTGCAGGCTCACTGTACTCCGTCTCATGGTCCAGGCTTTAGAGTGAAACTAGAGCCAGTCTTGGATAGTACCAAAGGATGTGGTTTTATGTGATTACAGCACTTTGCTGTAATTTGAGATATTTTCTGAATCTATAATTTTATGTGAATTTGAACATCTTTGTTTTCTAACATAAAACTTTTGTAAACTAGTTTGTTTTAACTGTGACAAAGCCTAGCCTATAACTTGTAAATGGGGGTAATTAGGAAACGGTATAAAAAGCTTTGTGAAGTTAGCAGGTGACATTACGCCAAAATGTGCCTCAACCAGAGCAAATGGCTGTAAACTGTTGCTCTGTCAAAGCATATGCTTCTAGCTATTGTAATCACAGCACCCCACCACCCTTTGTAATGAAACTGTTGTGTTAACCAGCTGCCTTTCTGTAAAGACCGCTTTGTTCCTCTACTATTCTACCCACCAGCAAAATGGCCCTGCAGACAAGAGGCACCACTCTGCTCACACATTTCCTGGTTCGAACCTGATTACATTGCCTCCCAATCAGTGCAGTGAGGTAGGGAGTCCTCTTTATAGACTACCTGCGTACCTACAGGGTTAGAAGCCTGTGTCATTTAATAGGAATGTCAAAATGCAGGCTGCGGTCAAAAAATCTTTTTCGCGTAGGAAGGTTTTTAAGAGAATGAACTGACCCGGAAGTATCAAAGTGGCAGCCATAATGAGAGCTGTTTGAATTCTCTAAATGCTAAGGGAAGGTGCTACAATGCTTCCCATCTCATCTCCTTTAGCATATGATACACTAGACCGTCCTTTACCAATGGAAAGGAGATAATCAATCAAACGTTTTTTGTGAAGCACTTTTCATACAGATGTTACAAAATGCAATTACATATAACGTGTGTGTTAAGGCGCAGTCACGCATGCACAAAACTAACATTCACCTCCTGTTGACTTCTACTCTATGAAAGTGAATGGTTGAAAAAACATTTTCTTCCAGTGGCGAAGCAATTTTGCATTCTCGTCGAGTTAAACTTTGAACTTTCAGTGCCAAGACTGCCTCGGCCGTGATGGTCGCTCCCTTTACAATTTATTTTTTTCCCATTACATACACACAATTCTGAAAACTTAAAGCTCATGTATCAACAAACGCACTCCAGGTTTTTAAACTTTTCACTTGAATAGAAATTGTAAATCAACCTGGACTGAAATCTTAAGGATTGACACTTAAATGTTTCTGCTGAAGGTTGCCTCAGTTTGTTTTGATCTAGAGTCATTGAGATGGTAAATATAGTCATAGAATGAAAAGCCTGTTCTATCTTCCTCGATCATTTTCATCAGTTCACACAACACGTGCGGTAGTAGCGACTGACCGATTTGGTATTGGGCAGAGTGTTATCTACAGAGTTGTAGGTTTTTGCTGACAGACTGAATCCTAATGATAATAGATCGTACGGTGTTTAAACAGTCGGGCAACTGTGGCTCAGGAGCTGGAGCGGTCGTCCACTAATCGGATCGGTGGTTCAATCCCTGGCCCCTGCAGTCTACAGGTCAAATTGTCTGAATCCCAGCTTGCTGCGAGTGTGTCTATCGCTCCTGAGGAACAGGTGCCACCTTGTGTGTGAATGGTTGCTTGTGTTCAAAAGTGCTTTGAGTGGTCGGAAGACTATAAAGGCGCTATGTAAATGTACCGTAATTGCTTATAAGCAGTGGTGTAGTAACGAAGTAGAAATACTTCTTTACTGTACTTAAGTCGTTTTTTTGGACATCTGTACTTTACTTTACTACTTATATTTCTGTTGACTTTTTCTTCACTACATTTTGCAAAGAAAACTGATACTTTTACTCTGATACATTTCCCCTGAAACCTTCGTTACTCGCTTCAAAATCAAATCTATCTTCAGAAAAAAAATGAATCATGAGACCAGCATCGGGGACTGTGGTGGAACACAGACTGCAAGCAAGCAGGTTTGGTGAATCAGTGGTTCTAGCAGCAAGTTAAATCATTGGTTAATCACGTTAATGCGCAATTGCAAACAAGTGCTCTCAAAGCCGCGGTGTTTTGATTCCCAGTGATGCCCAGGATGCTATATGCTATAGCTAGCGAGCGACTACATGAGTATAATTCCACTCTACGATGACTGATTTCATGATGGAAGCAGAAATGGAAGCACCTGCTACTCCCGAAACAAACGACGGTGGTGACGAAGACCAACACCTGTGGATCGTTAGCAAGTTAGTGAGCTGAGGAAGTGTTGACAGTTGTGCAGCACTAGCTGGCTAACGTTATAGCTATAGCTAGCCACCACACCATAGGATTGACAGGAGCTGCGAGAGCGCAGCATTAGGGTTAGCATTAGGGAAATCCTTCGCAGCTGTGTGCAAGATATCTGTGACGCTGAACACACCTCTACCTGCCTCAGCGGCCTGTGAAAGGCTATTTAGCATCGCAGGACTAGTCTTCAGCCCAAGAAGAGCGAGACGGAATTCTCACAATTTTGAAAACTAACTTCTTTTGAAGATTAACAGGACATTTTTCAGTTTCAAGTAATGACTGGGTTGCTGCTTTAGTATTGATCATGCTTTGATATTTGAGTCATGTTGTGGATGATCAGATGGCGTTATGATGGTAGCAGTCGCCCAATTGCAGATTCAGCTTGAGCAAAACCTATTGTGTTCAAATCAGGCCCATAGGAGTTTACAAGGCAGCGTCCTTTCTCAAAACACTGACCTGATGCATCAAGTGGATATTTTTTGCTGAACACAATATTATGCATTTGCCCTCTACATCCTCTAGTCGGAATGAGCATACTTATAAACGCACTGTTACAACTCCTTCATAGTGTCATATTGCTTTTTGGAGAATTATAAGTTCATAGTAGATGCAAAAGTATACTTATGTACAATATATTATGTTGAACATTGTTGCTCCTGAATGGATCACAGCCAACCCAATTATTTTCAACACAGCTCCATGTCCTTGGTCATGGTGGCCACAGCACTTAAACGAATAAACTTCATAATTCTGACCCTTTGCTTTTTTATTAATAGCATTTACTTGTACTTTTACTTTCAATACTTAAATTTAATATCAGAAAATTACTTTTGATACTTAAGTACAATAAATATCAGATACTTTAAGACTTTTACTCAAGTAGTATTCTAATAGGTGGCTTTTTACTTTTACTGGAGTCGTTTTCCAGTAAGGTATCTTTACTTTTACCCAAGTATGGCTTTTGAGTACTTTATACACCACTGCTTATAAGTCAGTATTAGAACACTCAAGGTGCAGGAAAGGGAAAGCATTGGATGCTGTGGATCTAGCTAATTGCCTTCCATGGCATCTTAATTATACAGCATTTTGCCTTGTAATCCAGAAACCAACCTCTTCTACTGTGCTGAAATACTACCTGGCCATAAGCCCCTCCTCAGTACAGAGCTCTTGTTAATGGGAGTCTCCAACATGTGCACCATATTCCTCTCTCTTTAGAGACACTCTCATGAACCCCTTTTATACAGCGATCTAAGTCATTTTATACTTGCAAGTTAAACTTTGTTTTGCTTCATGTGCCTCTAGGCAAATTTCATATTGTATTTCCTTGGTAAACAGTGACATTGATACTTAAAGACATAACGGGTACTTAAAGTATTTCAATGATGTTGGTATTCATTCTTCCTGTCAACACTGGCTAGGCTTGGAAAAATGTTACACAAAATCTGCAGTTATCGTTTTATCCATTCTCAAGTTGAGCTAAAGCTAAAGTTATTAAAATCCAGAAGGAATCTTCATCCTAGCAGTCATGTTGGTGAATTGTCGGTGTTGTCTCTTGGCGACTGCCTATCATGTGACTGCCAGCACGTATCCCTTTGTTGTCGCTCAGCAAGGAAACGATGTCTCTGGCAACACAAAGAGGTAATTCCAATGGATTTGTCTCAATCTGAAGCCTCCGCCGTGGTTAAGGGCTGTCACTTTTTATTTGGACTTCAAACTTGTTCGAAGCTTTTTTTTTCGGGGGGGAAAAATCAAAACTGTAATGACCAGAATTTAAAATGTTCAGACTATAGGCGCAACAGCCTGTTTGTGGTAGCTTGCCTTGTGGTCCAGCAGAGGGAGTAAACTAAGCTATAAAAATGGAAGAGGACGCTCGGTGCCGTAGTGATCACAGAATTGCAACACTGAAGCATCTTGAGAAGCAGTGTGTGGAAGTAGTTTGGGTTCTTCACTGAAGAGAAAATCCCCAACAAAGATGAGGCATGTTTGCTGACTTTGTAAAAAGCAGCTGCCTTCCTCTACAACCACAACGTATACGATGATTGGATCGCATGATTGCAATGACCAACAAAATCTCTTAACATACATATGGCATTTGAATGTTGTATTATGGTTGGAAGAAAATTCCAACCTATCCTTCAGTGATTAATGGGGATCTTCATATCGGCCAATATTCAGAGATTTTGGCATCATGGTTTGTGTTTTGACCAGCAACTGGAAGTGTTAAGAGGAGTGTTAATAAATGATCCTGACAGACATGTCTACGGACTGTCGCAGCCCATTTTGGGAAGTTCATTTTCGACAGTGTACTGCTACCTTTAACCATAAAGTGTCAATGGAAAAGTGACAGTGACAACATAGACTGTCTGAGGATTTCAGTCATTCTATCGTGTGTGTGTGTGTGGTGGGGGTGAGAGCTGGTTGTAGGTTTGAGGCAATTAGCGTTCCCATGTCCAATGGGGCTGTGGGAATCCCTTGAAGTAGAGGCCAAGACGGGATTGTGAGGCTGCACATCACAGCAGCGACTGCTTTGTAGCGCTCATTTATTGTCAGAATGATGATGCACCCCATCTCCATCCCAGCGCTGACCTCCCCCCTTCCTCCCCTCGAGCTCCCCCCCCCCCCTTTCAGCTGGGAAATTGAATTGTGTTGGAATGCTCTGTGCCTCTTTTCTCTGGCACTTGAATGGGCTCTTTAGTATTTCACACCAAGGTGTCCTTCAGGGTGCGAGGTCAGGCTACCAAAACAGCTTCTAGTGGCGGATTAGGACCAATTAACATCTTTGTACACAAAGGGCTCTGGCAGCTGAACAGGCTGCAGGGTGACCCATACTGCTGTTGCATGCCAAGCCAGTGGACTGCTGCACTTGAGTTGAAGTAGCAAAAGAGGGGTGGAGAAAGTTTTCCAAACCTAATGGGAAATGTTGCTACTTCACACCTAATGGCCATATAGCCCATTGAGCAATCGTTATCTTGTGAAATGAGAGAGCATCACAGTTGTACCGCAGAGGGTACCATGAAAATTTTCTTTTCTTTCATATGATGGCCTACGATATATGGCCAGGGTTAGGCCTTTAATCCCTCTGGTACTACCCATTAAATTATTATGCACACTTCAGACTTTATGCCACCAAATAGCGAATACATTCGCTAAAAAGAATCAACCTTAAAAACCAAAAAAAACTATTGGGAAGCAGCAATTTATGATGTACTGCATGTTGTATTGGACATTTCCTAATTTCCTCACGTTGTTGGCCAAAGTTCACAGAGCCCAACAATTTCAGGAATTTTGGACAAATACCAATGTCAGTATTTGGGAGTTTAAAAGATCCAGTAACTATATATTTTCAGATTATATTTTTTTAAAGATGTCTTAGATAATAATCAAAAAAACAATATACATTGTGAACTGAAAGGGACATTTTCCAGTAGAAAATGTGTCATTGCTCTCTAGTGGACCGATGTCTTACTTTCCCAAAATATACACAGAAATGGATGCATCTGCAATAAGTTATCTGCTGACCTAGTTATTTTTTCAACGTGACAAAGAACTGGTTTTCACAGTCTGGTTTGGGAACAACTTGACTGGCCTGCACTCAACCCCATCCAACAGATCACTTCACTCACAAATAGTTGAATAATTCCTTTAATTTTGTTTCTATGTCCAAAGAGTAAACAGTTAATGATCTTTTTACATTTTTGGTATAATTTTACCTGAGTCTGTGTTAAGGTTGTCATATTTGAGCCCCGTCTCCACGAAAATGCACTGATTATATTTTGCGGGACTACGTTTGCTTTTGATGTATCACAAATACATTTCAAATGGATCTGTTGAAGTCTGTGTAGGGAGGTCAGTTGTAGTAGATGGGCCACAAAACACAGGAGCTTTCACTGTGGAGACAGTTCATGTCCAATTTGAACAAAGTACTTTTGTTGTCTGAACATAACCAGGTAGTATTTTGGCTGCCTAAACATAACCAGGTAGTATTTTGGCTGCCTAAACATAACCAGGTAGTATTTTGGCTGCCTAAACACAACCAATTTTATTTTAAAAGTACTGCTATATGAACAAAAGTGCAATAACATTTGGTTTGCAAACACTTTAAACAAATAAGGTTCTTTTTAACAGCAGTATTCCCTTTACACCAGGGGTGTCAAACTCATTTTCACTCTGGGCCACATCAGCATCACGGTCACCCTCAAAGGGCCGGTTGTAACTGTAAGACTGTATAACTAACTTCTCCTAAGATATTGTTAAATAACTCTCTCTGCATTTGATCGTTGTTCATTCAAGTGTACAAATATTGTACATGCAGTTATATAAATGAAAAATTATATTTAAACACATTTCTGTTATTATAACATAAATCATTTTAATTGAGGGTTAAGAAACCCACATTACTCTATCAAAGATCAAACTATTAAAGAAAATAACAAAGACGAATATCAAACACAAGTTATGACATTAACTTTGTTCAAAGCGGTTTGTGTCCCCTCTCTGCATCACTAATGTTCCTCCCTGTCGTCGTACTGTGCATGGCAGCTACATCCAAGAGCGCCTCACTGAGAGCCAGGTCTGATAAACATGGATAGATGCTCTGTATCCGTGTTGTCTGTGCTTTCATCAACAGCTAATGAAGAAGACAAGTACCTGCTCGTCTCTTAGCTAGCAGTGTTGTTAGATTGCTGCTAGTTCATGAACTCTGTCTGTAGTGGTGTCACGGATCACGGATCGATCCGTGATCCGTTCGGATCAGCCCTCACGGTTCGGATCACTCGTGAACCGCGGATGAATAGAGTATTTTTTTTTCTTTTATTTTTGCAGCGTAATCATCATAGTGTGTAATAAAGTTCTACTGCTGCTGTTCCTTTTCAAGTAGCAAGTCCCCGAATATCAATGCAGAGTGTCAGTGAACAGGTATAAAGCAGTAGTGTGTTCACGTGAACGGAGCAGCTTAGAAGCAATTAACGGTGAAGTCATGGCGAGCGGAGGAACGTCAGAAGCCGCGGCGTCATTTAAGTCGCAAGTTTGGGAGCATTTTGTCTTCCCTGTAACGTATAATGACGGATGAGGGCGGTGGACAAAGCGTTACGGTATGTAGGCGTTATTTAAAGAGAAAGACGCACGACAACGGTAAAACATCGGGCATGTCCACACATATGAAGAGCCACCATGCTGTCTGTCAGCGACGGAGGACACTCCGGTGTAGAAAACAAAGGATTTCTAAATCTGGTTAAAATGCTTGAGCCACGCTATGAAGTCCACTCACGCACCCACTTCAGTGTGAAGCTGTTCCAGACCTCTATGAGAAGGAAAAGACTGACTGCTTTCACCATGGCGGAGTGATTCTTAGTCCGGCGCTGTAGACACGCCCCCTCTGTGAGAGTCACACAGACACACACCTGGTTCAGGTGCTGACAGAAGTATCAGAGTGAAGCTAGACAGGCCCAATAATATTCCAGTCACCACAGAAAGGTCGACCCTCTCCCCAGACAATGGAGATATTCTCATCTTTTTGAAAATAATGTCACAGTAATGGTAAACATTATTGTGTATTTGAATGGCATAACCTGACGGGAAGTAAACACAGACCCAAGTTGTTGCCGAGCAGTTCAGTTCAGTGTAAACAGTGGAAGCTAGCTCACTGGCTGTTTCTTTCTTTCAGTATTGATGAAAGGACGAGGATATCAGAATTGAGTATTCTTGAATGTTTTATTTATTTAATTTTGTTTCAAATTGGACATCTTCAATATTTTTGTTTTCATGTAAGACTATAGGCCAAAATTCTTTGCTTTAAGTGTTCTTGAAGTTCTTTAATTAATAAATGGAAAGCAAAGTTATATTTGTCTCCTCCCCTTTTCTTTGTTGATCCGAAAAATGATCCGAACCGTGACTCCTGAACCGTGAGGTTTGTGATCCGTGACACCCCTATCTGTCTACGATGGTGTTTCTTCACAAACTGACATTTGTAAAAGTCTGTATCTGGTCGTAGCACTGCTCACATACCTTCAGCATGCACTGGGCTGTAGCTTGTGTAAATATATTCTGCTGTGATTGCAGTCTGCCTTTTAATTCTTGGACAATTTGATGTTTTTCTTGGAGGCTAAATTTGGCTCTGTGTTTGGTGTCAAAATGCCGACGTGAATGGTATCCTTCATCACCGACACTGCCTCATAACACAGAAGACAGACCCGTTTTTCTCCTTGAAGCACAAACATGTATTGGCTTTCCCATCTTTCATTACATTTTCTACCCTCCATCAATTTTTCTCTTCGTGGACATTTTGGGATTATTTGTCGATCTTTTTCAATTGTTGGAAAACCGCTTTTCGGGCTGTTGCCTCTCCTGTCCACCTGTTGTGATAGTTTTAATGTCGGTACACAGACAACATGCCATCTCATAATTTCAACCATGGGGATACTTTTATTTTCAAGTCCAACTTTTAATTATTATTATTTTTTTTTTTTTGCTGGCGGATTCGCGGGCCACATAAAATGACGTGGCGGGCCTTGAGTTTGACACCTGTGCTTTACACAGTAGCAGTTAAAATTGGGGTTGGGTACCGAAACTCGGTGCCAATATGGCACCGGTTCCTATACGTCCGGTATCTACCGGACCGAAACGCAACGCAGATTTCAGTGCTTCCTTTCGGTGCCTGAGCCGATTGAAATACTTTTTGACACTACTCTGATGACTCCGTCCTGGCAGCAGGACTCGGTCCTCCGCTCCTCACTCAGTATTATTACAACGGGGTACTTAGCGCTGTCGCTCATAAGCGCAACAACACAGGCACGAGAAAGCTTCTTCTTCTCCTTTGAGGTTTAGTGGCGGTTGGCAAATGACGAATTGGCGCATTACCGCCACCAACTGGTAAAATAAAATAAGTCATGAGACGTGTCGTATTTTGCCAGAGGAGGAAAATATGCTCATATTTCAGCAAAATAATTGCTGAAGTTTGAAGCTGTGTGTGTGTGTGTGTGTGTGTGTGTGTGTGTGTGTGTGTGTGTGTGTGTGTGTGTGTGTTTTGTATTTATTTATTTAAGTATACTGTTAACAGTTAATATATTGTTCATAGTTAAAGTTTGAAGCTGTAGTTTAAAGCCAAGTGTTTTGTATTTATTTATATTTATAGTATACTTTAAACAGTTACTTTTTTCTTCAAATTGAACAATATATTATCGGTTCAGGCACCGGTATCGGAAAAAACCCAAACGATACCCAACCCTAGTTAAAATACAGTTATAATGATTCTGATAATAGATATTCAGCCGGTGTTCACAACTTTATCTGTGTAAGAGATGCAATTTGAAATATACTTCTTGAAAACTGCAAACCTATCTACATCATGTTTTTATGTTTGTTAAATTCTCAGTAGCAATAACTAAATGATATGCTTATTATACATATTGTAAACAAAAAAACTTTAAAAACTCTAAAAGAATAATGCGTTAACGCACGATAAAACAATTGTCAGCTTTAATTAATTAACGTGTTAACGTGCCCTAGTATGTATGTATACAGTGTGTCAGCTGTAGTACACAATATTAATATTGCACAATATTAGTTCCATTTTTAAATCATGTTCCCATTCAGTAACTTGCCCCCCACTGCAGAGCAAGGTCTTGTAGAACAAACAGAAATGTGTGTGAGAACGTGAGTCGTTCAGCAGAATCTGAGCCCTGAGGCAGGAACTGAGATAAAGGAAAGCTGTTTTATTTTGGAGAGGAAAATGTTTTTTTATATTTTTTTGATATATATATATTTATATTTGTGATGCCCTTGGTTTTTATCATCACACTTGAGCCATCTTTTCTCTTGCTCTCTCAATAGTCTCTGACCCACCCTCCCACCCCCACCTCCCACTCCACCCGAAACACACGCATGCACTGGCTGTGTGGCTAATAGAGGGTGAAATGCAGGTGTGTGTGGGAAATGGCTGCAATACTGTAGCACATTGACAGGTTATTTTGTTGGCCTCTGCCTAATTAGTAGCATAGTGGATGCACCCCGCTAAGCTTTAGTGCTTTATGTTCGTACTAGTCTGCTCTAATTTCCTCATGCCCTTGATATTGGCCCCGAGATTGACGGTTCGCACATAAAGAGGAACAGCAGACCATGATAGAAAACCCGGTGGAAACAATGCTGGTCTGCAGATTTGCACAAGGACTGTGATGGTGGGCTGGCCTTTTAAGGTGGACTAACTATTTTAATTTTAGTGACAAGCTGCTGCTGCTCTGAGATTTGCTTATTTTTTTAAATTAATTTATTTGTGTTAGTTAAACAGCATTATTTTCCATTTAACTGCTAGCATTTATCATTCAATATTCCTACAATTTGTTAACATTACTACAACAGAGTGTTATTGCTTCAGTCAGAGACTTTTTGGATCTAGACCCCTTGGTCCTCTGTTCTGTTTTGTTTTTACCCAGGATCTTCTGATGGTCAGTTATCACTCTAATTATCCATTACAGCTGTTTTACGTGTCTTCAACTGGCAAGAGGCTCTCAGGAAGTGATGTAGTAATTACTGCAGTGCGTCCAAAAATATACATACTACTGTTTATTCACACAGAAGTATGTCGAACGACGGTACACATCCGGTATGGAGTGTGTAGTACGTGATTTCCAGCCCAGCAACTGTCTCCAAATTCCCGTGTAATATCTTGTATATGGACGAGCATAGACGCAAGAAGTGATCTATCTGTGATAACTCCACTGTCCTAGACAATGTTGCTAAATGTGCGTCCATTAGTAAATAATCTAAATAAGCAGCCTCCTGAGGTGCTACTCCGCACACATCAATGAGATTTGTAAGGAGCCCGTCTCTGTTAATCTAAAATTCAGTCATGTATAGGGTTGGGTACCGAAACGCGGTGCCGGTATGGAACCGGTTCCGATACGTTGGGTACCTACCGGACCGAAACGTAACGCAGATTTCAGTGCTTCATTTCGGTGCCTGCGCCGATTGAAATACTTTTTTTACACGACTCTGATGACTCCGTCCTGGCAGCAGGACTCGGTCCTCCGCTCTTCACTCATAGTATTATTACAACGGGGAACTTAGCGCTGTCGCTCATAAGCACAACACAGGCACGCGAAAGCTTCTTCTTCTTCTCCTTTGAGACCAACTGGCGGTTGGCAAACGACGAATTGGCGCATTACCGCCACCAACTGGTAAAATAAAATAAGTCATGAGACGTGTCGTATTTTGCCAGAGGAAAATATGCTCATATTTCTGCAAAATAATTGCTGCAGTGTGTGTGTACAAAGTGTGTGTGTGTGTTTTGTATTTATTTATATTTATTTAAGTATACTGTAAACTGTTAACAGTTAATATATTGTTCAATTTGAAGAAAAAAGTATCGGTTCAGGCACCGGTATCATTTTAGCACCGGTATCGGAAAAATCCCAAATGATACCCAACCCTAGTCATGTAGTCATGAATGAGCAGGTGCTTTTTAGACACTTTTCATGAACTTTGATTGCATCATTGTTTGTGTTTCCAGTTGACGTGTGTTTGTACAAAGGCCCATGTAGGACTAGCGTTATAGCTTGTATGCCTGCTGTGTGGCATTGGTACATGCTTTGTAGCTGTTCCTATAATAATACAAGATATAATAACTGTTATCTATCTAATGTTTTGCTTTCTACTTTAACCTGCACCACCAGTTTCACTAAAAGTTAAAACTCAATTTACCTTTTTAGATGTCTTTCAATGAGAGGTAACAGAGAACTAGTTTGCTGTGAA
The DNA here is from genome assembly GCA_028022725.1 of Lycodopsis pacificus. Lineage (NCBI taxonomy): Eukaryota > Metazoa > Chordata > Actinopteri > Perciformes > Zoarcidae > Lycodopsis > Lycodopsis pacificus. Next base: position 3,112,468 of record CM051699.1, on the reverse strand, counting down.
TTGTGGTGCATCGATGATAGCCGGTTCTGTTTAAAGCCTTGTCACATCAAATTAGTTTCACATTAAGTATGTATAACATATAGAAGTTAGCCCAAATTCTCTCAGATGTTGATAGAAATACTGCCAAACTTCTTAACAATGACCGAATCACAGAACGGTATGCATTCGTCAAGAAATGACCTCTATTATCCGTGACGGAAATGAGGGAGCTCTGAGCACAAATGGTGAAGAAAGTTGCCGCTTCATCTTATTGATGATTAAAGTAATACACCGCAGCTGAAGTTCAGGGAAATGTCAGTTTTTCCTCACATATTTGATGTGTTGTGTCCATGGAGTTCTAGAATGTTCTTTTAGTACACTATGTGGCATTTATTAGGATTTGGGAAGGCCACAGGCTGTTTCCACTCACCTTCATCAATGATGATGACCCTTCAATTAGTGTTCTATTATTGTGAGGCTCAGAACTAACCACATGCCTGTGTAATTGTACACACTATACAAGTGAATTTCATGCATTTTTTTTCCCTGACATTTGCCTTCCTCTTGACATTTGGGCCTGGAAGTCCATGAAAGCTGTTTAAATCTCACCGTGAAAGGTCAGCTTGTGATTATGAACATTGTTGGTTGTAAGGATGTCTATTTATTCTCATGTGGATTGATGGCTTTCAGCTGCACAAAGAAACGTGTATATTGTCAGCAGTGGCGGCTGGTGGAAAATTTTCTAGGTAGGGCCATCCTATCAATTTCAGCAAACATCCCAGTATGATTTAATGTAAAAAAAAAAGTATCAAACACGCATTATTACTTGGCAGTTAAATATTTAACATGTATTCCAACATGAAAACAATCAGTAAATAACACTTATAATATAACATGTTAATTTATTGAGATGTCCTATGGACCTTGTTATAGGAGGTAAAGATCAGGAGAAGTAAACATGAAGTGTAATTATGAATACTGATGTTAAATTAAGCTATGATGAGTTTTCACTGTTAATTTAACATCTGTATTACATGTTGATGCCTCCATGACCAAGTTAAGCAGTTGAATCAGCAATTGGCTAAACTGCTTCATAGACCCGTCTTTTTTGGGCTAAAATTATCCGGCCCCCTTAGCTGCGCGTTCTCAGAGTGTCGTGCACACAGACGGAGAGCACGAGCGGACGAGCACACGGGGAGAGGACGAGCAGGAAAAGCATATATTTTGCGCAGATATCCTATTTTACAAATATTACTGGGTATATTACATAGCTCAAAAACACAAATATTGACAATTTGTATAATTTATAAATATTGTAAAAAATATATATATTTTTTTGTGGCTCAAGGTGGGTGGGGCCAGGCCCCGTGGCCCTCTATTGACCGGCCGCCACTGATTGTCAGTATTGCCTGCGATATGTCTTTGTTGTAATAAACAAATGTATGGAACTCTTCTGTCTTTCAGCTTACTCTACTGTGTCAGGTGTAAATGGGCCCCTGGTGATCCTGGATAATGTGAAGGTGAGGCTGTTTTATCTATGAATGAGTTCTCATATGAGTTCTATCCTTCGCTGTTCTCCTATTGTGAAAATGCATTTTGAGAATTGATCATTGAGGTTGGCTTTGGCAACATATCCACCCACCAAACTGTAAAAGTGATTTCAGAAGTCAATGTAAATCACCACTATATTATTATGATATAGATCTACTCTTAATTCTATGAATGTAGTTTTCAGTCAGCTGTAGTCAACCTGCGTTTAATCTCTTTGAACCAGTTCCCCAGATACGCTGAGATTGTTAACCTGACCCTGCCAGATGGCACCAAGAGGAGTGGGCAGGTCCTGGAGGTGATTGGAAGCAAGGCAGTTGTCCAGGTGAGAAACGGAATCCAAAATTGCTGACCGACTGGCATCTATTGCACCGCCCCCACAGCAGAAAATAGTCCCAACAAAGTCAAAATTTACTCCTGTGGGAGTAGCATTTGCTAAATACCACAGAACCCAACTGTTTAGGGGAATAACGGAGCCTTTTCAGAAAATGTCTCTTCTAATGGGGCCGACCACACCGAGATGCGTCGAAACAAGCAAGGACACTTAAAAACAGCCACTTGGCGAAGCGAGTCGGGCAAAACAGCCGATGAGCCGGTGGAGCGGGGCGTCCATACGCAACCAGGCGATCAAATGCAGACATCCAGGCCTTGCTGTTGCTCTGCTGTTAAATGAGGAGGGGAAAATTATATAGTTTATCGTAATTCATTTTCACTAATATCAATGTCCGTTCCTGCCACATCTACCGGCATCAAAACAGGAAGTCGGTGCTTGCTTGATTTGATTGGCTGCCTTGGTCAATTGTGACATTGACAAACGCTGCGACTCCACGCCTGGCTCTGAAAATGTGAGAATATTGAAACTTCTGTGTGTCTAAAAAAACATGGTGCTTGGCGTAAGAGAGGAGCGTATGCTAGTCGTGCTGTACCATAGGGAAACAATGGTTTTGCAGGCGACGCGTTTCTAGCAACGTGTCCCGGTGTGATCAGCCCCTAACTCTTCCACCCTCATTGGGGAAAAAAATTTAAACGATTCTATGAATATGCAAATAATCGAAAGTTTAACCGCTGGATACAAGATGCAACATTTTTGCGAACTCCTCCTACACGCTTACTCGGATTGCTACCAAATTTGCTGTGGATCATTAAAAATTTGATCAACTTGGTAATATATCATTGCGTATAGAATATATGGACCAATAAACTTCGTAGGGGTACATAAATACACATAACTTCAAAACCATTTCACCTAAAATCACCAAATGTACTGTATTTCATTTCATTCAACCACTAGGGGGTGCTACAGTAATTCACCTATTTTCTGTTTTTTTTTATCATTTTTCATCGTTTTCTGCCTTTGTACTTTAACCTCCTACAAAATGTATGCGATCGACCTCAAAATTGGTCAGGATGCTCTTAAGACCGTTGTGATGAAAAATTATTAAATTTGAGTTTTCATTGAAGGACGTGGCAGGGCGGCCATGTTGCACTATTCGGCATGAAACATGAAGTTGTAACTCTAAGGTACATCAGATTGGATATCTGCACAAAATTTCTTATGCATGATGATATTTCAATGCTAACATTTTCACATAGTCATAGGGCCACCTACTGGCAAAAGGAAATGTCACATTTTATACTTTTTAGTCCTCCTACCAGTGGCGGCTGGTCAAGAGAGGGCCATGGGGCATGGCCCCACCATGAGCCACACAAAAAAAAAAAAAAAAAAAATTTTAATAATCATAAATTATACAAATTGTCAATATTTGTGTTTTTTAACTATGGAATGTACCCAGTAATGTGTGTACAATATGATATCTGCGCAAAATATATGCTTTTCCTGCTCGTCCTCTCCCCCTGTGTGCTCGTCTGCTCGTGCTCTCTGCCTGTGTGCACGACACTCTGAGAGCGCGCAGCGAGGGGGGCTTGATCGTTTTTGCCCAAAAGAGACGGGTCTATGAAGCCGTTTAGCCAATTGCTGATTCAAGATATAAATGAGTGACATACAATTTAGCCAATCAGCGCCCTCAAATAGATTCAGCTGTGGGCAAGAACGATCAAGCCCCGGAGCTGCGCGTTCTCGTCAGGAGAAGTCTCGACAGGAGCCCGCGCCAGCGCGACCACTCCTCCTCCAAGACCCGTTTGAGAGGAGAACTTTGGCGGCGATTCTGCAGCCAAAGAGCTGATATCAGATCAGCCTGACCTCACAATCAGACAGCAGACTACATGCGAAGCTTCACTACTTCGTACAAGTCAGTCAATCAACTTCCTTTCTTCCTAAAAGTACGCTGATTACTTCGACATACCATACGTATCCACAGGCAGGGGCGGACTGGCCATCGGGGATACCGGGGGAATCCCCGGTAGGCCGACGGGACTATATTATATGCTTCACAGAACACGTTCAATTTACTCTAATACCGAAAGTCAATAATCAGTGAAAACTGTATCAACAGTATAAACTGACATTATACTACTCCTCGCGATCCGAGGACGCGATAGCACTGCTGGACACTACGGTGCTTTTAAAAACTTTTCTCCATAACCGCGGTCTGCGCCGTGCGGTCGTGCCGGGCGTCTGTCGGGGCCGACCGCGGTGCGAATGGCCGCCGTAGACCGGCGAAATACATGCCGTGTATTGAGTGGGCGGCGCGCTGCCCACTCAATACACGGCGCGCTGCCCACTCAATACACGGCATGTATTGAGTGGGCCGGTCTGACAGTAACTCCCGGGCCACTTTTTTCCCCCTAAATTAACAGTGAAAACTCATCATAGCTTAATTTAACATCAGTATTCATAATTACACTTCATGTTTACTTCTCCTGATCTTTACCTCCTATAACAAGGTCCATAGGGGCATCTCAATAAATAAACATGTTATTACATTGTATTATATTATATAAGTGTTATTTACTGCTTTTTTCATGTTGGAATAAATGTTAAATATTTAACTGCCAAGTAATAATGCGTGTTTGATGCTAAATTTTTTTTGCATGAAATCATACTGGGATGTTTGCTGAAATTGATAGGATGGCCCTCCCTAGAAAATTTTCCACCAGCCGCCACTGCCTCCTACCCAGTTGACATGAGAAGTCTCAAATTTGGTAAGGGAAGCCTTAAGACATTGAATCAGTGGCGGGCCATGCATTTTATACCTGGGCCTTCACTGCTGGTCCTGCAGCTGAAATACCACCTTATAGAATGTATACTATCTTTATCCCTTTAAGGGGGAAATTTGTCTCTGCATTTGACCCATCCCTAGGGAGCAGTGGGCTGCCAATGACAGGCGCCCGGGGAGCCGGGGGTTCAGTGTATTGCTCAGGTACACTTCGACACGTGACACGTCCCAGTCGGGGATCGAACCGTGGACCTTCCGGTTCCCAGACGACCTCTTAACCCAGTGTGCCACGGCCGCCCCCAAAACCACATATATAACCACATTGTGGCTCCACAGCTCATTTTTAAGGCTGTAACTATGTATGTCTTCGTATTAAACCGTTCGGTACGAGTCATTTGATTAACGCAAGAGCATTTAGAGAATGCAAAAGCCTAAATTCAGGAAAATATAATGTTCTCTGCTGGTCTGGCTGTGGGATCCACAGTCATTCCTTAATGACAAAGAGATTATCACAGGATTTTACTTTCACAACTTGAACATTGAATGTACTGCTCTGCAGTGTCTTTCCTCCTCTCAGCACTCTCTGTTATGGTGCATCTCACTCGGTGAGAATGCTCATATTTGATGGGCTGAGCTGCATCACGTGATGTGATTCACTACCCATCAGCCTCTGCTGGCTGTTAAGTTTAGTTTCACGATAGTCACGTGCTCGCCCACTGACCAATCACAGCACACTCTGCACCTAGCGGGAAAGCTACAGATGAACACTGAGCAGCATGTAATGATGATGTCATTATAGGCCGGCTAGCAGGCGCTGACACGTCAAAGAATACGCCCAACATGTCAAACTAAAGATCTGATTTGTTGAACACTGACAATCAACAATATCGTCCCCATGTACTTTAATCTGCACTGGCTGCAGGTGAGAATCTGCAGGCCTCTGGCTCTGTTCTTACATAGAGACACAGAGGTGAGATCTGATTGGATAAAAGCTCTACTTAAAACAAGCTGCACTGGAAGCAGAGCAACTGAGGACGACAGTAGCTGTGCAATGAGAAAATAAGATAATGGGAAAAATATTTTTAGAAATTATAATGCATGTAGTGTATTTAAGAAAAATTATAAAATAGATTTTTTTTTTCTCTCTTTTTAAAAAAATATATATATAGCTTTGTGATTCTGTTTAGGCCAGCAGAGAAGGCCTTGCAGGCCCCGACGGCCCGCCACTGCATTGAATGTGCTTCCCCATGAATATTGTGAGTTTTTGTTGAACGCTGTTGCCGTGGCAACGCATCATTCGCTGTGAAAAAGGAAGCTGATGGTTCAGTGGCTTGGGATGCTCAAAAGCTCATGAAACTAGGCTCATAGGTAATGGGAATACATATTTTACATGGGATTTTGGCTTAGCCTCTTTAAATTTCCTCCATAGCGCCCCCTACAATATTTTCAAAAGAGCAGTCCCAGTACTACGGTTCAGGTACATGTATGAAACTTGGTAGGGACATGTATCCCATAGAGACTTAAAAAAAATGTCTGTTCGGACCATGCTCTAAACGAGTGATTCTCAACTGGTAAAAAAATTGTATGCTTTTATTTTGAAGGGGATTTTTTTTATGTAGCGGAATTATTCCAGCATTTACGGCACTTCTTCAGAGGTGCAGGAAAAACACCGACCAATGCGTTGTGAATCACATCACGTGATGCAGCTGTTGGGCACGTAGAGGAGCTTGTTTGAGTTATCAGCATTTAAGAAACTGAATTCTTGACATCAATAGAATTATTAATGTAAGTAACAATTATTAATGATTATTAATAATAACGGGGCACCACCCTGCGAACAGGGACCGATAACCAAACGATAAAACTAAGTCTCATAATTAGTGTTCACTCATAATGTCAATAGTCTGAGTACTATTACACATTCAGAGTGAAAGTGAAGGTTTAAGTTCGAACACAAGGCTACTACATACAATTTCATTACGCACATATGCACAAGTAATCACAGACGACTGCTCTTTAAAATATAACAGGGTTTATTAAATCAGAATAATAAATGATCAGATCAATTAATATTGCAATCAACAAACGCTATCATACAATTTGATGTGCCTAATATCTAAACAAATGAATAAAATGGGTGAGGATGTATGTAGGCAAGTGTGTGTGTGGGTGAGGATCTCTGTGTGTGTTTTGAAGCTACAGCTAAAAGCTACCAAGATGGCGGCGTCGCGTGACGTAGACAAAATGGCGGAACAGATAGCTGGGTGTAATCACGTGTGTCTGTGCCGCACGTTCCCAGGGGCAGAGGTCCTGGCTATGTGTGTGCAGGTTAAAAGAGGGAGAGCGAGAGAGAGACGGACATCAAAGCTTCTGCGTGTGTTGTCGAAGAGAGTGTGAGAACAGCTGGCCTTATCCTGCACAGGCCTGCCGCTGTTGTTTGGAACTGACGGCGGCTTGTGCATGATAGCCACGGCTCTACACTCCGCTCATAGAGCCGATTTAAGAAGAGAGAATACCAAACGAACAAAATAAATGAAAATAATCCGCAAACAAGTTCAGTCTTTCAGTGATAATACACAAACTCTCCATTCACGAGCAGCGACGGATCTAATGCAGACAGTTACAGCAGGCAATACACAATATAGCGGGGCTCCGTGGTCCGCGATAATTGCGCAATGACGCGGTGTAACAAGACAGTGATTGAACACAACAGGGTGCGGGAATAATAACACATAAATGAATAAGCTATATTATGTTAAGCTATTGCTAAGCTATGCCCAGACGCCATGAATCTTACTTGAAGAAGCTTCGTTCGGTGGGGCTCGTTCCCGTGATGGGAATCGATCAGTCCTCGAGTGTTGACTCGGCAGCGCGGCTCTCGGAGCGGGCGCAGACTGTGAGTAGCTCGGTCCTCGGGAGTCGGTCGCTCCCGGTAGCGTGACTCGCTCTGGAGTGGACGCAGACTCCGCTGGCATCTGCGCGGCGTTTGAGCTGGCGCGGATGCAGGTCCCCTCGCTGCAGAGAGGGAGGCCTGTGGTTTAACGTCGGCTGAGGTACGTCGTCGTTTCGTACCTCCCGGTAATCAACGGCTGAGGAAGGGGGTTCGTCCTTGTCTTCCTGCCGGGGGATTTGATGAGGCCGCGCGGTCCTCGTGGGCCTTCTGTTGTCAGCGGGTGCTAGGGGGGGAAAGAAGAGCCCGCTGCTACTCATGTAGGTGAATTTTTCCCACGGGCAGCTTAAAAACATGTCTCATATGGAGCAAACGTACCATCTGTTAGGGTTCAAAAACCAAAAAGGATGAGAGCATGCAGGCCGCAGGGACTTTTCTGCTGCCTTCGTAGCGCGCACGCGCATCAGAAAAATGGACTGGATCCGGTTCACAATCAATAACAATATTTAATGTACTACATGGAATTCACTTATAAGCTGCATTAACTATCAATAGTAATGTTCTCGAGAACAGAGACCACACGCACGCACCTCACTCACAGGTCTGAATACAGGTTACTGAAAAACCGAGAGCGGATGTGGTCTGAGGAATTCTCTACAGAACAGTGTCTTTTATATGTCGGAAATGTCCAAACAGTCATAACTCATCGGAATGACCCTCCGTGGCGATCTGTGGTTGGCTCCATTTGAATTCTGTCCCCTCCCTGGATCGATCCCTTAGCGAAACAGCTTTGCTCCTTGATAAACATCTGTCTTGACTCCACCTCTGGTCAGCTTGTCTTTCCCACTGACCTCATCCTCCACTCTGCTGCATGTCTCATCCAGAATCCCTGTCTGACCCTTTAACTTATTCTTAGTGTTTTAATACCTTTAGTGACTATACTTTTATGATTTAATACATTCAATTAGTTAATATACTGTAACACATAATATCTTCTATAAGCAAGAATGTTGTAAACATATTGTGACTAACATATTATTATGACACTTCTACTCATCACTAGGGGGGTTATTTAATCTTACTTATAATGCGTTTAATACTGAAATTCTCCACACATCTCACATCTGAAATGAAGAATGATGTTACCAGAGAGGAATAGAGCAGAAACAAGTGGTTTAATAACAGATAAAGTCCCTGCACACTAATTTCTCTTTTACACTTCACCCTGAATGAACTGAATTTAAAGCTGCAGGGCAATTCAGGGAACTTAATTTTATTGCTATACATGACTTTTACCCAATGTGGTTTACGCTTCACGCGCAAATGCATGTTTGCGAGTGTTCTGTAGCGCCACACAGCAAATACAGGAAGCGGTGGTGTTGGGATCCACAGAGGGGCGTGTTTGAGTTATTAGCTTGAAGAAACTGAATTCTTAACATCAATAGAATTATTAATGTAAGTAACAAGTATTAATGATTGTTAATAACAACGGGGCACCACCCTGTAAACAGGGACTAATAACCAAACAATAAACTAAGTCTCATAATTAGTGGTCACTCGTGATGTCAATAGTCGGGTGCGACTATGCATTCGAAATGACAATGAAGGATTGAGTACGTGCACTGACTACTACATCCAGGTGTTATTACATACATATGCACAAGTAATCACAAACAACCGCTCCTTAAAATATAATAGTTTATTAAATCAAAATAATAAATTATCAGATCAATTACCATAACAATCAACAAACGCCACCATACAGTTTTATGTGCCTAATACCTAAAACAAATTAATAAAATGAGTAAGGGGAATGGGGGTTGTGTATATAAGTATGTGGGTGTGTGTGTGTCTATGTATAAAAAGGGGGGTTCTTAACACTGACAGTCGAAACTACAAAGATGGCCGCTAGCCAAACTAGCAAAAGGGGGGTGGAGACTGTGGGTTAGAAGGGAGAGGGCTTAAGGTATTACCGCTGAACACCACCAGATGGCGTAGTCGAGGGACTTAGACAAACTGGGGGGGGGGGGGTAGGCCTTCAAATACTACCGTTGAACCACCACTAGATGGCCTAGTCGAGTGACTGGGGCAAACTGGCGGATGAGGGGGGGTAGCTGTGTGTGAGCACGTGTGGCCACGTGCGTCGAGACAATAGGCGAGCGTTTCAACCGCCCTCAGCCGGAGCTTTATGTGTATGCAAGTTATCGAAAAACGAGGAAAATAAAAGGGGCAGAGAGAGAGGAATCAGAGTTTCTGCGTGTGGGGTCGCGTTGTAGTGAAAGTGTGTATCGCTGGCCTCACATAAGTGGTCGTATGTCGCCTCGCGAACTCACGACACTTATGCTGATAACCACGGTTCAACACTTCACTCACAGAATTGATTCAAGGAAAGAGGGCAGTACAAATGAAACAAACAATCCCAGAGGACAAAGAACAAACAGGAAGCGGACAAACGCTGCGGGCTCGGCGGTCCGTCAGCGATTGCGCAATACTCAGCAACACTATAACAATGACTTAAACACGACAAAACACGGGAATAATAACATATATATCAAATCACCTGAATTAAGCTTAGGTTAATTTAAGCTAACTTATGCCCAGACACCATCAATCTTACTGTGAGAAGCTTCTTAGCGACGAAGGGAGTGTTCATTCGTTGATGAATGAGTTGCTTGTCGGGAGGAAGAAAAAAGTCTTGAGGTGAGGCGTTGTGGTTTGAGCACAGCGGGGCAGCGTTGCTGTTGCGAGAGGCTTTTTCACTGCAGATGAATAGGCCGGAGTATCAACGTCGGCTGGAACACGTGTCGAATCGTATCTGCCGGTAATGAAACGGTGAAGAATGAGGTATTCTCGTTCTGGTCCCGTAGCGTGTACACGAAAAAGAAAAGCAGAGAGCGGATGCATTTCTCGCGGGCTCAGGGCCGTAACTCAGAATAAACGTGGTCGGTTTCGGCCAGCGAAAAGCAACACGTGGGCACTGAGTTGAGTGGGGGTAGGGGCGATCGGTCCCCGAGGTGTGTTCTCGGTGTACCGGACGGAGTCCCGGAGCGAAGAAGAAAGATGTCCGATGAGCGGGCGCTTTTAAACGGGTCTCTCTGCACAGCGGGAGGCTGCTTGTTGACCAATGCAGAGTCCGCTTGAGCGGTGACCGGAGGCGGGGTCATCTTAAAAGGGGCAAGGATCAGATCGGAGGTCAGATTGTCACAGGACGGAGCCCGTGATGACCTCAGCCAGTCACCCGATGGCACCAGACCCCAACAGTGGACTATTTGCAAAGCGTAATTTCCAGCGTCAGGTGGTCCACGCGGGAATACAACGTCAGACGAATTTGCTGTTTATTTTTGGAAAGTTTACCAATTTTTTAACAATTTGGAATGATGAATTCCCTTTGCACTGCGGATGTTGTCACTGTTTACTCTACTGTTGGCCTTGGGTGGGATGCAATCAGAAAACAGCGGACACCTGCAGTTAGCTTCAACAGAGTTGACAGATCGACTTGGCAATATTTATCTGTCCGTCTGAGTGTTTGGTCCAGACTGAAATATCTCAACAACTACTAAATGAATCTCAGGGCTAAGGGTTGCCATTTCGAGACTTTGGCAACCAATTCTTGACTTTGCTTGCCATCAGTGTCAACCAATTTTTAACATAAACAAATAGGGACAGCAAACAGAAAAAGGTGCAATCCAAAATAAATATTTCTTGCATTAGTGATATTTGAATATTTCTGTTACAGTCAGAACTAGAACCAGACGACGCTGCATGTAACGGTTTACTCGCCTAGGCATCTCTTTTGGAGACAATGGTGAAGCAAATGAAGTATGACTGGGATGACCAGCTTTCCATTTAACCCCGCCTCCAAGCTTCTTGGTCTCGCACTTATCTGGCTCATTCATATGAACGGCAGAACGAACATGACTCTGGACTCCGCTATTGGTGAGTTTACAATTCTTAAGACCCAGTGATTTGGCCTCTTAAATGTTCATACTGGGAAGTTTACAGGTGTCTCTTTCCCAATGTAAGTCTATGGGGAAAAGTCTTTTTGGGCCCATGGCATAACGTGACGGACCCTGAAGTTGTAATTCCACGGTTTGTCCACTACGAGAAGCAGCTTCAATGCCCGGCGCTTCTCCTGGGGGGTTGGTTCAAGGTGGCACATCCTACAGAACCACGAGGGCTGGACAAGTGCTGAGGCTTGAAGCAACAAGAGTGTGACACAGTTCAGCGACATAATGAGATGGAGGATGCAAGAGGTGGCACATCATTGACGATGAACACCACCATTCACAAGCTTTTTATTATTAAGTCGATAACTGGTTGCCAGCCTAGCAACCACTTTTAAATGTTGGTGCTGAACCCTGGATGGTTATGAAATTGTATGCATCCTTTGTCCCCAGAGCATACCTCCTTTTACCTCTGGTGATTCCTTTACTTTTCCTCTGGGGCCTGACATTTGTGATTCAGAGTAAAATGTTTTGCCAACTATTTGTAGGATTGCCATGACATTTTCAACAAATATTCAAGGTCCTTAGAGCAGAGGTCCCCAATCTTTTTTGCACCACGAACCGTTTTCATGTAAGACAATATTTTCACGGACCGGCCTTCAAGGTGTGGCGGAAAAACACAACGAAATAAAATGATACGATCGTCATGAAAACAAATATAAAATGCATCTGGGGGTAATGGGAGACAATGACACCCGAAGTCTGTTCCTGATGTCCAGTCTACTCCGTGATTTAGTTTTGATTGCCATCACTGCAGAACATCCCGCTTCACAGAGGAGATGTGTGAAATGGAAGCAGGGTTTTCAGTGCTTTAGTGGTGATCTCAGGATATTCAGCCTTTATTTTAATCCAAAGCACCAGCAGAGTTGTTGTCTGAAACATACTTTTAAGGCCACCGTCATTTACCATCTCCAGCAGCTGATCTTCCTCTGTCCCACATATTCTGCGGATGAAATTGCGAGAGAATCCGGTAATTTTTCAAAATAAAACTTCTTTCAGACTCTGATAATCAATAAAACGGAAATAATATTTATTCTTTCTGTGCGGCCCAGTACCAAATGATCCACGGCCCGGTACCGGTCCTTAGAGGATACTCTATAATAACTTTGGTGGTACTCTGACTTTACTTCTAGCTTCAGCAGCAGGTCAAAGTGTTTAACTGTGTTGTGATATATCTTAAATCTGGCTCAAATGATATGGACAAAATCTGCCACTAACCATGGCAGTGAAACTTGTCTTTAGATTTTCTTGTAATGTTAATGGCTTGTTATGTCTGTTTATTCAGGTGTTTGAGGGAACATCTGGCATCGATGCCAAGAAGACGGCGTGTGAGTTCACTGGTGATATCCTGCGTACCCCAGTGTCAGAGGACATGCTTGGTATGACGACCTGATTTTCACATTGCATATTTAAAAGAAACTCTACAAAATGAAGTAAATATTTCTCTGATTAGTCCATAGTTCAGGTTTGTTTACATCCACACGGTTCACCCCTTTCATCCTTCTCTCTTTGTAACACAAAGATGACAATTTTAAAGCGTGTTGAATGCTATTTAAAGTGTTATACTGCATTCTCCTTCAATATGCTTATTTTACTTACTTTTTTCAATCTACTCAGTAAATGGTAAAAGTAAAACCGCACTGAATCAAACCTCTTTGTATCGATGTTCTTGAGTATTTCAATCAGTGTGACTATCTCAGCACAGCACAAGGTTACATGTATTTCAATAGCAGCAAAAAGTAAACCTGCTTTTGTTTGTCAAGCATCATTAATCACGTCCATGAATTTATAATTGCTTGTACTTGTAGACTCGATCAGAGCCACTCGTATCTGTTTAGAGTCTGATACAAAACAGAATAGATCAGATGTGGTTGGAAGCGTCATCTAATGAATTTCATTTGATCTGTTTTTCTTAGTAATTATCTTTGAATTCAACTTCCAGAGAACAAATAGTTATATTTAGATTTTTAAGCAGTTGTCTGCTTTGCTCAAAGGAGAAAATCTTCCTTTTTCAGGTCGTGTATTCAATGGCTCGGGCAAACCCATCGACCGCGGGCCCACTGTTCTGGCTGAGGACTACCTGGACATCATGGGTATGACCTCAGTGACCTGTTGACTTCCTGTTTTCTAGGATATCTTTGGAGCCAAATGGAAGTCTCTTACAAGAATGCTACATTAAGGAAACCTTTTCATCAATAACAAACAAAACATGCTGATAAAATGGTGTCATTTTACGCTTGCATTGTCCCCATAGGGAAATCTGTCTTGGTGTACAGAAGACCATCCCGGCCACACGTTACTTTAACATCCCCCAAATATTTAATGGTAAAATTAGGATTTTACAAAAACAATAGAATATAAAATGTAAGTAACTTCTTTAATGAAAATACAGCTCAATAAAAAGGCTGATGGCACATCTGTAAGCTCATCCACATAAGGTGTGCATAACAGTCACTGACACTTCAAAACTGTCAAGTACAGATGCAGCCACCTGGATTTTCCCCTCTCGGGCCGGCTGCCAGAGCAGAGCTGTGAGCGGATAACCCACGAAGCACTTTATTGCTGAGTGTGAACAGCCCCCGTGCTTCATAGCATGTGAACTCACAAATAAAGAAGAAAAAATGCTTCGGAGCCTTGGTCTTGGAGCCAGATTAGTGGGTGGCCCATCGACTTCAGGCTAATGTTTGCAACACAAGTTGTACACTTTGTTCAATAAATGTTATTTCTGACGAACGGAAGAAATCAATTTGATCTTATTTTCACCAAAAAATGTTGATATAGAGTTTATTAATTATATTGAAATTCCTTAATAACTAACAGGATTCCAGTGATTTGTCTAATGTAGCTGTTTCTATGTGTTTCAGGTCAGCCCATCAATCCTCAGTGTCGTATCTACCCTGAGGAGATGATCCAGACCGGCATCTCAGCCATCGATGGCATGAACAGCATTGCCAGAGGACAGAAGATCCCAATCTTCTCCGCTGCTGGGCTGCCCCACAACGAGGTGAGACCATCAAACCAGTTATTTTTTCATCTGCATCTCACTATTTTCAAAATTCCAGTCCCTGCTAAGTGAAACAACAACAAACTCATAGCTATCATCAGCCAGAGTTGATTTGGCACATCTTTTAACTCAGTGGTGTGCGCTATGGACCAGTCTCCGGTCCACTTCGGGCGACCGTGGCTCATTGGGTAGAGAGGGTCGTCCGGTAACCGCAGGGTCGGCGGTTCGATCCTTGGCTGCTACGTGTCCTGTGTCGAAGTGTCCCTGAGCAAGACACCGCTCCCCGGGCGCTTCTCAGCAGCCCACTGCTCCCTATATACAGGGATGGGTCAAATGCAGAGACTAATTGCTATTATATACCTTATGGGATAAATATAGTGTGATCCGTTCCGTTTAAATGTGTTTACCGTGAATTTCAGCATATAAGTGTAAGTGTCTGCTGAGTTGACCACGGCGATCTGAGTGTCTGCTGACTTTACCGCAGCGATGTCCACTAGTCTCCATTCCTCCACTGCTGCCAGTGAGCAACGGACTTTCAAAATAAAAAAATGCCTTAACGCGCTATAAAATAATAATGCGCTAACTTGCCCAGCACTAATAATAACATAACATTAATAAGTAACATTCTGCAAGGGCCACATATTATGGGCAAGCTTCACCTTTAAGGCATCGATGATTAAACAATGGTCATAATATTAATGGTAATAACATTAAATATGAGCCAAATAAATAATAGATTTTAGCTGTCGTTTGAGAATGTTCACAGCATCTCGCATACCCTTTGGGCAGGGTATTACATCCCAAAGCTATGCGAATAGGGAAAAAAAATAGCTGTAACTTTAAAGATCACCGTTTCAAAGCAACAACAAGCCAGACCTTTCTCCAGAGCTGGCACGGTGCTAAAACAGTATGGAGAAAGGTCTGGCTATGAGAGACTAAATCGCAAGAAATGTGAAATGTCATTGTGCAGTCATATTCCAAGCAGTATTCCATCATATAGAGATGATCACTCCTTTCCACTTGGAGTGCCAGAATGTAAAGATAACGGCCCACAGATGAGTGTGTGTGTGTTTTATTTCTGTGGCAGCAATGGAAATGTTTAACATCGATGACTCGGGTCATTCATGTGCGTCAGCTGTTTTACTCAGTGTCCCATGACAACAATTTGACTTCTGCTTCCTGTCCAGGGTTTTTCATGCCTCACAATATAAATGTTATTAAATTAGTGTGTTACATACTAGAATATATCCTGTTGAGATGAAGTCAAAAATGTGTGTAAAACCCAGTCTGTTTATAGGGTTGATACTTCACCTCAAAGAGACCTCCTTGTGTCTTTTTTAAGGCGGTTAATTGCAGTGACGGAACATAAACAGGAATTTGGTTTCATTTCAGCTTTGTGAGTCTTTACTGTGTTTTACTGTCTGTTTCTCTCCTCTGTTTCACTGAGGGTGGAGCTTACTCACTCTGTCTGTCTGCCACCAATGTTAGCTGCTCTGTAGTCATTAATGTAGGGCTGAAAAAGCCTAAAGAAAAAACCTTGGTGTTAACCGTGTTGGGAGATTCAGTGACTTCAACCGAGTAGAAGCGCATCTGCAATGCACTGCAGAAGGATTTATGTTTAGTTTTTGTAATGTGTGTGTGTACTGAGGTGGCTCACACAGATGCGATGCTCGTATTGAAAAGATGCTGCTTTTTATATAATAGTTCGATTTTTGAAAGATGGAGATTCAAACTTATCTGACTGCCTGTGTTAATTCTTGAAACAGTAGCCATATTAGGAAACGGAGATGCATCGCGGTGCATCAACAATCATTGACGGGTGAATTGTTATCGGATCGTGAGGGCCGTGAAGTAGCCCCCCTGTTTAACACTGTCAGCACTGTTGCCATTGTTCGCACTGTTCAGGCTGTTAGCAACGTTAGCCGATAGCCGCCAACTCGGCCGTCTTGATGTTAACCCTGTGGAGGCAATCCCACTGCTCTGAATATTGTATTGAGAACCGAAGGAGAGATTTTTTTTTTTTGTCACAAGTTTAAGTAGGATGTCTTTGGAAATAATGTCAAGGCAAAAACAAAAATCTGATCAAATGAAATGAGCAATGGTCACAAACAACACTGGTGTATTTGGACAAACAATATTTCTTCATTCAGTCTGCTGAAGCACACCAGCACAGCTGAGGTTCCTTGTGTGATAGACCTTTGGCTGTTTTTGATGCTCTGTAGGAAGTGGACCCCTGTACTCTTCTTTTCACTCCCGCAATCCTGTTCACATCAATGCTCGGGGACAAAATATAATACATTACGGTCTGGAAATGGTTTGCAGTTGTCAGTGAGTAATCACATTCTATGGCAAATGTTTTGATATCCACTAAAACCTTATTTTGAAGTGGTTATGACAGCCAAATATACAGCACCTTGACACAAGACTATATTTAAACTTCATGTTTATATGCAACCATCAGTTTTTCCCAAAATGCAATTGAAACTATGACAAATTTTAGTTTCTGCGAAAGTAGCAGTAGTTGAAAATAAATCTAATTAGTGTGGCCTATTTGTCTGTGAATCTCAGCATGTCTGTAAAAATCAACAGTCGGTACTGTAAATGCTGATATTACTGTTAAACTCTTATTTTAAGGTCGTTTTTCGCGCCCTCCCTGTTACTCAAAACAACCAGATTTACAGTAAAATAGTCCATGGAAATACTTTCTACACATGCTTCTGAATAGTCCGATTTTGGTTTACATCAAAGCAGATTGTAGTGTTAACAATGCCATCACTGTTTATTGGAAGTTCCTATGTTGTGTAGGGGTGTAACGGTTCACAAAATTCACGGTTGGGTTGGGTACGATACAGTGGAGCCACGGTTCGCTACGTTTCGGTACAGTAGAAAACTATAAATGCCAGAGAAATGTACTTGATTTTAAAATATATTTATTCATTACAACTAACATCATAAAGTTATTCTTTGACTTTGAACAATGATGGAACTATACCTGGGGTGTCTTCTTAGCAACACAAGCATAAAAAACAAAAACTGCTCCTTAATGTAATGTAGTATTGTTACTTACATCTTGTTTACATCTTGTATTGTTACTTACATCTTGCAAAAGAGATTTTTAATGTCAATGGGACTACCTGGTTAAATGAAGGTTTTTAAATATTTTTTTTTTCAAACTTATTCGGTTCGTCATGCGTACCGAACCATGAGCCTCGTACCGAACCGTGAGCCTCGTACCGAACCGTGAGCCTCGTACCGAACTGTTCAATACGAATACGCGTATCGTTACACCCATAATATTGTGCTATCTATTCACAAAAAAAATCATTAATTAGCTCAGGCCTGTTTTTTTGTCTTGCAAACTATATTTGAGATTTGACTTGGATTTAAAATGTAGAGAAGCCTGAAATCATTCCAGAAGCTCTGAGAAAGTGAAGAGAAACAAACTCTGGGTCAGTCTCTGCGCTCATCAACCTATGGCCGCTGTCTTCAGTGTGAAGCCCACCGGTCACTGCTTGCTACCGCTCCATACAGCAGACTCACACCGTGAGCAACTAGCCGCTTAACATCGTGGAGCATTTAGCAGCTCCTGCATCTGAGTGGTAAGCAAACACAATACATGCGGCTCCTAATACTTGACTTGAACGAGGGAAACCTTACTCAGCAAATCTGTCATAGCATCCCTTTCTTGAAAGACTTATTGTGTTACATGAGCATACATACAGCCATCAACCCCAATCCCATCCGCTGTTTGAGATCAAACGAGTCCCGCTGCAGAAGCGGCCAAATAACCACGGCGAGTGTTGTCCGCCTAATGATGAGCCGCTTGCCGTGCCATCGGGACGGTGTGAAAACTTTGCTCATTGTTTCAATAAGCACATGTCACAGAGGTCATTCATGTGGTGGTCTCCTCTATGGGCCAGGTGCCTGAACTCGGGGGTGCACAGAGGGGTCAGGCCGGATCAACACCGGGGCCGTGACATTATGTGATAAGCGTGAAATTCCTCTTTCATTCTACAAATTCATGAAGTATCACACAAGACTCTTGCCTCTACTTAGGTTTAGGGGTTTCCGTAAAGACCTTGGTTGTAGTTTGTGGTGAAACGCATGTTGAAAAGAATTGAAGACGAGATAAGTTATCTGTATTCATACATAAGTGGAATATGTCAACCATATGCTGATATTCTATATCTGTGTAAATGATTAATGGTTTTAGCTCCACGCCAATTGATTCTTATGAAAAAGAATATGTAGTTGGATTTTCTTTAAATAATGCTCAATTTCCTTCAACTAGATTAAAGGTGTGCAAAGTAAGTAGGCTCCACTTGTTTTTGCGGTGTGTCAGATGCATTTAATTAGGATTTCCTGTCTAGTGTTGCTCATCTAGTTTTCAGTTTGGTGCTACAGGCTGTGAACATGAATGAGTCCACCACTAAAAGCTAGTGTTTCTGCATTATTTCACACGGCATATGTCAATTGAATCTTTGAGTTTTGAGAAGTTATTTTAACCGTAGGTACTTGCAAATGTTAAAAGCGAAATGTAATTGATATAAAAAGGGGTTCAAAAGGATTTGCACTCAATAAGCAGACTCAATACTGGATTCAGACTCCACAAAATGTTGTTGAATCCCAACTCTACTTGACATACACCCTCAGACAGAAGAGAAAGTTACCATTCACATTCTCTCACAATTACACATGGTTTCACTAGGTTGACATTGGATATGTCGGTACAGACCGTGTGGCGGCCTTGACAACACTTTGATGTCTAAATCCCACCGTGTGTTTTCTCGCTCCCAGATTGCTGCCCAGATCTGTCGCCAGGCCGGCCTGGTGAAGAAGTCAAAGGACGTGATGGACTACAGTGACGATAACTTTGCCATTGTCTTCGCAGCCATGGGGGTAAGTGGACAAACTGCAGGCCCCCCCCCCCCCCCCATCTGTGACTCTAATCCCCTTTTAACCCTGACGTGACACCCTGTCCCTTCTCTGCCGCCCTGCTGTCTGTCTTTTATTCACCAGGTGATTTAACCTTTAAGTCCCTCATGTTACTTCTGCACCTCTGAGCATATCCCCGCTCATGTAGGCAGGTTACTAATTCAACAGGCCCTTTAACGCTGTCAGACTCACAGTATCAAGTTCGCTGCTCCTCAGCTGCTCCTCCTGTTTCCCCGATTGTGACAGGTTGACCTGTACCCAACACACACACACACCCTTGCTTCACTTGCTAAATACTAATCCTTCACTCTTCCACTTCTCCACCAATTTACATCCCATTGTGGTCAGTCCAGCAGGAGAGAAAATCAGTGTTAATAGGGATTTATACAAGTCAACTGGTGGATATGCATTTTTTAAAAAGACAAACTGAAGGACATTGTGTTCACAAAAGCAGCAATGCATCTGTTCAATGGTAAAAAACACACAAAGCTAAAACACCAAACCATTATGTTTACCTAGAGTATAAAACTTCTATTCAGCCTATGGAATAACTCGTGATTCAATTTAGTCTTGGTCACAATACTGAGAGCACAAGTCAATTTGAATGTTTTACAAATTTTTCTTTATTTTTAGTCGGCTTAACCAAAAAACTTTGGTCTAGTTTTAAAAGTAAAACAAGCTATTGTAATAGCCACATGCATACATGTAATTTGACCCGTCTTAAGCATTTAGGAGCAGTGGGCAACTTGGGGCTCAGTGTCTCGCTCAAGGACGCCTCGACATGCAGACAGGAGGAGCGACTGAGCCACAGTCATGACCATTAATCGAGTTGTCGATCAAACTTTTGGTGACCATTTTTACATCACGCATGTCAAACCTCCCACACTTCTAGATTCTCAGTTGTGAAGATTTGCTGCCTTACTTCAGCCCCCTTCAGACGTGCACCTGGTTACGTAAACGTTTTGACGATTTTATACATCAGTCTCATTTCTGAGGCGCTTGAGTCCCATTTTTTTTTTTTATGAATATCCAGCAAAGCACTAAACACCCAGCATGCGAGCAAAAAATAATAAATGAGTCCACACTTAACCTCTTGTCATTCTGTGCTTTGGGACATTATGAAATAGGCAGCAGAATCCCTCACCTAATAAAGGGTGAAATTGAAATTCATTTGGGAATTCACTTTGAGGAGAGGACCATGATTCCAATGGAGGAGATTAGGTACAAAACCCACAGTCCTCTTTGTTTGGAAAATGCGTTCTAAAGTTCAGTTAAAGCTAATATGAGCCTTCAGCAGTCTGACACACGAGCTCTCTCAAGCTGGGCACCGGTCACTGACCGCATGAGACGAGGCTGGACCTGTCCCTCTAAGCCTCCTCACACAGAGGAGGGCCCGCCCCTATCGCTGCTGTTCCAATCACGAGGCCGCATGTTACATGCTGGCTCTGTCAGGTTCCCCGTGATTGACCGAGAGCCTATTCAGTCCCCAGCTGACTAAGATCCTAGACACAAGGACTCACGCTGCAATATTATTATGATACCGTTGTAAAAAAAAAAGTACTTCACCCACGAATCCTTGTGCAAGATATTCCTGCTAAAGCACTGCAGCTCCTCTCCACAACAGCCAACTACTGAGGCCAGTATATTATTATAAGTTATGAGCAAAAACGGATCGTTTTTGTAACTCGACCAAAAAAAACATGAGTCTTTCCATTATTTTAATAGTTCAGTATTGTATGAAAGATAACGGGTATGTTTATGCATGGCAGTGGCACTAATAGGCCATCACTCATTTTTTGTTTCCACATTGTTTAAAATGAAAACATCAGTTTGAATAGCTTGTCTGCATGATTATCATGCAATTGACAGACAATGTTGATATTGGTATCAGCTGACAAGGTGTGTTTATAAACAGCAGTGGCACGGCCCCCCTACTCACTGTACCTTACACATGTTTCACATAAAAACATGAATACATGAGTCTGTGTATTATTTGAATAGCTTAGTATTGAATGCACAATAAAGAGGTATGTTTATACATGGCACTAGGCCCAGTTTAATATAAAACACAATGTTATATAGTATTGAAGACTCCTGTTTTAGGACATAATATCCTCTTTGTTTCCTTGCTAAACAAAGGGCTCATGTTGTGCTAAAGGACAACATACTCATATTAGCTTCACATAAACTTTCAAATATATTTTTGAACGGAATGAGGAATATGTATTTTGTGCCCCATCATTTGGATCAGTTGGAATTGCATCAGAAAGGCATTTCTCCATGGCGTGAAAAACATCTGACGCCATCCTTAAAGGCTTCAACAGCAAGATATGTTTTTAAGATCCATCAGTGATGAAGCCTGTGAGAGAACTCTGATCACTCTACCAACTCACTGCTGCAGTGCCTTCACTGCCTTCACGAACTCTTCACCGGTCAAATCAACAAGCCCAACTACAATAACTACAGTGTGGTTTTCAGAGCTGGCATGCACCCGTTTCTTTCACCTCACGCTGTGTCTTCGCCTCATGTCTCCCCCTCTGAGAAGCCTGTTACATTACATATGTCATGTCTGAAAAAGGCTTGTGTGTAATCTTTTGTTAAAGTGGTTCAAGATGATTCACCCGTATCACTAAATTTAGGTCAACATGGAAACTGCCCGCTTCTTCAAGTCTGATTTCGAGGAGAATGGCTCCATGGACAACGTCTGCCTTTTCCTCAACCTGGCCAATGACCCCACGTAAGATTCAGAACTGAAATGATCTGAGCAATGAAAGCCGCCATTGTACCAACCAATCCCAGTGTGTATGTTGAGCTTAGTTATTGACTCTTAATGGTGTTCTATCCACAGAATGTTCTGTTTATTGGCTTCATATTCTCTATCGTAAAATGTATGACCACTCTCTTCAATACATTTAAATTTAGACTTCAACTTGTTGTGTACAACAGAATAACTTATTTGTTTCTGTGACCAATCAGCATCGAGCGTATCATCACCCCCCGCCTGGCGCTGACGTCGGCGGAGTACCTGGCCTACCAGTGTGAGAAGCACGTCCTGGTCATCCTGACTGACATGAGCTCCTACGCTGAGGCTCTGAGAGAGGTACCACCAGCTGTCTTAAACTTCCTCGTCACACTCTTCAAGTCGTTACCATGCATCATCTGCACCAAGCAGTAGAAACCCGTAGTTTACTTCTGGATATGGTGTGGTTATGGTTGGCCCTGCTGGAAACAAACTAAACTACTAGGATAAACTACAGTACGTGTGTTCTTGGACCATCACTCGTATTCTTCTGATAACTTAATAAGCAGATATATTTCTGATGACTAACTGTTCCGTTTTCTTAGCGTACAATTAGCACATGTCTAGTATACCGAGTCTTGTTGTCAGAAGGGTATAGTACATGTGGAATCCTCTCTGGAGAGTCCAGCAGCAGACCAAGCACCAAGCCGCGTGGCAACACATCAATGTAAATCCTCTGCCGCATTAGCACAAAGGTGATGGACTCACTAGCGTATTGTGCTCCTTGCTGAAAGGCAGGATAATGTGTCCTTCATTCATACCTTAGTTCATCCTTGTCCGATCGGCTTCAAAAGGAAGGCCCCCCCGCCCCTGTCCTCCTCTCCTGTTGAAGCGAGGAGTCAGGCCTCTTTCACTCACTTGTGTGTCTGTGATAATTATTTTATGCAGTACAGTGTGCTGGCAGCACAATGCAGGGTTTTAAATGGTCCATGTGAATATGTGTTGTTCCTGCTTCGTTTGCTGTCCGTAACCTTGGCACATGTTCGCTGCACCAATAGTCAGCTAAGACTCGGGCAGCTCGCTGGGTATTTCAGCCCCTACAAAGAGCCAGGAGGACATTAACATTTAACTTCTGCTCCCATTCACGCGCGTGAAGGTTGAGTTCTGCTTTGAATATACAGCTCGTAAGTGTTTAGCCTGCCCATCAACCTTTGAATCAGAGATTGAATGGGATGCATTTTCTTTCCCTCTTGCTCTTAATTCACTTGACTTTGGGAACAAGGATTTGCTTTTGGTCATTTTTTTAGAGGGCCTGAAAACAGAATGGCAAGATGTTCAACCAGCTGTTTGCGTCTTGTGAAAGATGCTCAAGGAGTTAGCATCACTTGACTCTCGACCAGTAAATGCTTTTAGTAGATGTTTTTCTTTGTTTATGTGGAAGAGGATGGCAAAGACAAGTCTTAAGATTTAAAAAAATAAGAATCTATTTCCCACCCTATTACCAGAGGTCTGTTTGGAAACATCAAGACTTTAGCACATTAATGCTGCACTAATCTCTGTTTTCTATAAAGAAGAGACGACCGGGTGAAATGTGTTGCATGTAGTGAATAACACACATAACTTGTACATGCTGCATGCCTCTCAAAATGTCCATTTGAGCATGACATGTATGCAGTTTACACGGATGGTATTCGCGAAGAGAATCGTAGCAACTTTTTAAATATTGCATCCTTGATTCCAGCTTCTAATTTTGAACCAGCACCTATGGACATTTTGTCTGAGACTGCTGTCTCGTGCTGGTTTCATTAGCCCTAGCAGGCTAGTTAGTTTAGCTTGAGCTAAGTTAATGAGCATAGTTGAGCTAGCTAACAATAAGAGACTAGCTGGTGAACGTAGTGGAGCATTTAGAAGCTAAAGAGACTGACAGTCCTTTGAGGAGTTGATGCCAACCAACACAGAGCTTTAAGAGTGAGAATTGGACCAGGTGGCCACAAACACGACTCCAAATAGATGATACCGTTGGTCTGTGTCTGCTGTCTGCTTGTTCTGCTGCTCCCAGGTTGCCAAAAGGGAATTAATGCAGCAATAAGATGTTCTCAAACTTGATGAAATGTAAATGCGTGTTAACAACCTTGTTTCCTTTAGCTTATGTTTCTCACAGCTCTTATGTCCTCCCACTCCTCACCTGTAGGTCTCTGCTGCCCGAGAGGAAGTGCCCGGCCGGAGAGGCTTTCCTGGCTACATGTACACTGATCTGGCCACCATCTACGAGCGTGCCGGCCGCGTGGAGGGCAGAAATGGCTCCATCACCCAGATCCCTATTCTCACCATGCCCAATGATGGTGAGAGCAGCAGCTATGACTCGGAGCTTTCTACGCTTTCAGTTGGACCAAAATGAAATCTTGACATCCGTCAGCCTTGTGGGGGACATAGATATTAATTCTAAACTTATGTTTGGTGCATTCAAAGCAATGTTGATGGTTCTTATATGCTTGTGTATCTTTTGGATATCAGTTTGGTCATGCAGATGCATGCTGTCTCCTAAATCTACACAATTCATTGTGGGGTATGTTGTGATTGAATACATCTTTGTGCCTCTCACAGACATCACCCATCCAATTCCTGATCTGACTGGATACATCACAGAGGGTCAGGTCTATGTTGACAGACAGCTGCACAACAGACAGGTATCCATCCATCCCTTTTGAAAGCCATTTCTTAATACAACATTCATCCAACTTGGGGCAAAGGGGAAGAATAATGTTGCCATGGAGTTCATCAGTATGTAGAGCTCCTGTTTGCAATGTACCCATGGATGTATTGACTCCCATCACTGGGTTATTGACCCGTGATCATTCTCAGGAGTGTCTTTTCTATGATTTCTCAGTGGATTTTTAGCGATGGACATCAGAAATAACATGATATCCTCAGGAAGTGCAAGTCAACGGAATCTAAAAATGTGTGTTCAGATTTGATTGAGATACGATTCAGAGCAGAAGTAGCTGGAATATCATAATCCCCTCTGACTTCTTATGGAGTCAAATATGTTTAAATAATAGGGGTAGGAATTAATTATATTGACTTTTATAGAAAGTGACTAATTATACTACACCTTATAACTAATCCAAAGGAATAAACGGAATACCCATTGAGCATCCCTTTATACAAGCCAGTTGTAAGAGGAAGGTCCGCTGACGTACCTTCAGTGACCTTCCATGTCGATTTCCCCGCTGCGGGACTCATAAAGGATTATCTTATGTCTCCATACTACATTGTGCACTGTGCCAGTGCAGTGGAGAAGTCTGTCACCCTGAGATAATTAGAGAGAGGAAATAAACCAGTCTGGGTTGAATGAATGTCTGAATCGAATCAGTACAGTGCTGAATGAGCAGAATGTAAAGAAGTAATACTTTGCTCAAGGCACATGTTTTCATGACTTGTGCACAACTTAACGTTTGTCAAAATGTTCCACTCATTATAACATGGATGGTGTTAGCTAAGTCCTTCTCTTATCAATGTTGCTCCTCATTGAAAATATCAACGCAGAATGAAAGGAAGTGGAATGCAAGACTCGCCAGTCCTCGTATTCATGACAAAGTCAAAATACGAGGACGTATACATTAACAATACATGTAATCTCATGATTGTCCTTCAGATCTACCCACCTATCAATGTGCTGCCCTCACTGTCCCGTCTGATGAAGTCAGCCATCGGTGAGGGGATGACCAGGAAGGACCACGCTGATGTTTCAAACCAGCTGGTAAAAGATCTCCCCTCTTGTACCTAAAGTATGCGTCCTGTAACCTGGACAGAAGGTTACCCTCTGAATAGAATTTGGATGAATAACTAAAAGCACTGACAATGATAATACATGAAGAGGACGACAACGTAAAGACGCTTGATTACATTTATCTTTGAACAATTCATGAAGTGTTGAGCCTGAATCTGTCTCCAGTATGCCTGCTATGCCATTGGTAAGGACGTCCAGGCGATGAAGGCTGTGGTGGGAGAAGAGGCCCTCACCTCTGACGATCTGCTCTACCTTGAGTTCCTCCAGAAGTTTGAGAAGAACTTTATTGCTCAGGGTAAGAAGATGCAACCATTCACACACAGTTTAGCTGGCAACCTGAATGTTAGCTGACATTAATTACCAACCATTTTTATGTTTGAAAAGGCAATTATTGAGGCACTCATCAATTATTTGTTGGTCAGACAAGGCATCCATTTGAAAGGAGACATAACCCTGCTCCGTGAACGTAGGACGGGCATTTTTCACTATTTTTGAATCATTTGATAGATTCAGAGAGAGAGAGAGAGAGAGAGGGGCAACATGCTGTCGTTGGTAGTTTAAAGTAAAGCCACAGAGGCTTTTACATTTGTATTTATCTCAAATGGTGTAGGAACAGCCTTAAGGATATTGCTAAATGGTGGTAGAAGTGGCATCCACATTGTAGTCCATGTTTACGTGTGTCCTTGGAAGATATTGGTCTGTGTGGGTTCCTCCTTTGTTGCTGAAGCATACCTGAGAATCTTGTTCAGTCTCTTTTCTTTAAGTTGACAGAAGAAAGCTCATGGTTACAATGGCTTCATGGTCTGGGTAGTATTTCTCCTTCAGAACACTAATAGTTTCCATAGGAGAATAGACATAACCAGGAAAGATGGGAGAAGGAGAGGGACATCTTTCTATATATTATTGCTGGGAGTTGGAGGATAAAAGACGAAACAGTCTCAGTACAACAACCTCTATTAGAAACCAAACCGGGTCCAGAGCAGAGACAAACTAAGCCTCAGGTCAGAGATTAATTAATTTATTATCTTGGGAATCTATCACAACAGAGGCCACGGGCTATAGAAAAAGGTTTGTTTTGATCAAGTTTAATACACGCCACTATGAGGAATTTCTTCTCAGACGACTGCAACTTCCTTTCTGGGCGTCATTGTTCCGTGTCACATTTTCTCAGATGTAGAGGTGCGTCTACTAACACTGAAGATTTGATGGAGTCCAGCAGCTGTAGCTGAGTTGCTTTGAATGAACTGCTGCTAAATGTGTGTAAAGTAGTTGGAGGTAGGATGTGATTAGCCTAACTTGGCATAATAAATGGAAACGGGAAAACGTAGGGTGTCATTTCCATGGCTTAGCATAAAGAAAGTGTCGTGAATTAGCATGCTAACTTTAGATAATTCACCTAAACACACAGTGCAACTGAGGCTGCACTCAAATCAGGTGATTAAGACGAGCGAACACTGCTGTATTGTTGCCTTCTTTGAGAGAAATGTCACTTTTTAATGTCCTTTTGTGTAATTGAGCCGTTGATATTTGGATGAATCATGATGCAGATTCCCAGCACTATCATACTGAGCATTCAATCCAGAACAGTGTCTGCACAGTGCCTTCCACCTGAAGTTGACAATCATAGAGGAGTTCTTGCTCACCAGATGGTAACCTGAGAAACATGACTCGAGAAATCTCAAAATGTGGCCTTGATCAGGAATTGTCGATGTCAAACAATTCAAGAGATTGCCATTGTCATAATAAAAGCTCTTGGTATGTTGCCCTTGAAATGCTAACAGAATTTATTGTACAGTATGTCTTGTGATTTCTTAGTATTTGACAGATGGCAGCACAACTGCAATATGATGACTTGTACATCACATGCTTCTATTTAAGGATTCACCAAACTTTAGCAAAAAAAGAGGACCAAAAAGCACACGTGGTGGCCTCTTATCAGACGGTACTCTAACCACTTGTACCTCTTCTCAGGTGGTTGAGGATGACAGATAAGGTGTTAAGAGGCACTAATCATTTTTGATCAACAAAGCTTGAAAGTGCTGTGTGTAATGTTAAAGTGGTCACTTGTTTAGAACCCACAGAGAATTGTCACCAATCTGTTGTTGGGATCTGACTATGTGGCTTCAACATGTGCTGTGAAACAAAGAATCAGGCCTCCCCTTTTTCAAGCAAAGGTTTCATCCTGATTGTGGTTTGATGAGCACCAATCTCCCTCTGAAGGAATTTCGCATTAGGGTGTGAATTCCCCACCAAAAACCATGGGTTCCGGAAGTCACCTGAACGCACCGCTGCAATCTCATTGCCCGAGAGCCAAGACAGCACCAGGACCCCTGTGGTTCAGCAACTGTTCAACAAAACTAACTGCATCCCACAACTCAATGCTTTTTCCACCCATCCCTCTGGGATAGAAGTAGGCACACACCAACGTTGCTTCTCTTTTTAACCAAATCCTAGGTTTTAACAGTTTATATTCGCTGGCCGAATTCACCAAACTGTCCATTTTATCTTTGTTCGCATCCACGAAGCGAACCCTTTGAATCCTGCAGAAGTGAAGAAGCAGACTTCTTCAGAACGAGACAGAGAGCCTCCAGCTCCCACTCTCACCAAGCGCCTCGTCTGCTCCGGCCATGAGGACGCGAAACTCCCTTATCCAGACGACCGCGACTCTCTCACCGAGAGAAACGCGGCTTCCGCAGCCGTGCTGCACGAGCCCACTGAAGCTCCGAAGAGCCCCCAGAAGACTCTCCTCCATCAGCACGATTGCATCGTACCGTAAGGCAACATAGAGTCTGGGCAGAGTTGGAGAGAGTTCATTTGTTTATTTTATCTTGTTTACGTGCTTAAAGTACAGTTTTATTTTTATAACGAGGTGTATGCTTAATAATTGCTGACACTAACGATCGCTGAGATCGTTGGGGTTGTATAGAAGTAGCGTGTATTCCATGCTACTGTGATCTGTGTTGAAACAGCCGCAGTGAGGTCGACGTTGCTTCGCATCAGTTCAGGAGGTCAGAACCGCCGACTGAGACAAAGAGTCGCGTTCTCTTGCCTGGCTGAGAGAGCAAGCTTCCGTACTCCTGCGCGGCGCAGAGGATCGTAATCGCTTGTTTTATTTCATTTTGTTTGGGTTCCGTTCCCTTCTCTTTTACTAACACACACACACACATAGCTTTGAGCTAATCAAGCTACGTGCCGAACAGCAACCAGCACATGTAGATACCGGGTCTCCTGTGGCTCTCCGCCATTTTGGGTCTCACGCATGAGAGACGTCACCACGTCCCAGCTACATCACACGTCACTGAGCTGTTCCCTCGCTCCCCCCCCCCCCCTCCCCCCCCCCGCTCACACAGACACACACACACACACACACCCCCCTCTTTTCAATAGTCTGTTGATTTTAGATAGCGTGCTCATGAATGTATAGTTGTTAGTTTAGATATTAGTTGACTAGATCATTAGTATTAGAACTTAATAAACTGTTACATTTTAAAGAGCAGCTGTCTGTGATTACTTTGTGCATGCGTATTGTGATAATAACTGTATATGTGGTCTGTGCTTTAACTTAAACCTTCACTTTCACTCTGAATGTGCAATCGTACTCAGACTATTGACATTATGAGTGAACACTAATTATGAGACTTAGTTTTATCGTTTGGTTATTGGTCCCTGTTCGCAGGGTGGTGCCCCGTTATTATTAATAATCATTAATAATTGTTACTCTCATCAATAATTCTATTGATGTCAAGAATTTAGTTTCTTCGATGCTGATAACCCAAATACGCTCCTTTACGTAAGGCAACATAATGGTGCCCCGTGTGAGGCGATGTTATACCAGTTATCAGTGTTTATGTACATTAGTCCAGAATTTACTTTGAATAATTTTTGAAAAATAAATTTCTTTCCAAAATTTTATTTTTTTCCTTTCCTCCCTTTGATTTTGCAAGTTAAATTACTCGTTTAATTTCCTAAACAAACACGCAGCTGTTGTGGTAAATTTTATCGTTTAATTGTAACACAAACTCATTTCATTTTTTTAATCCTCACACAGATCCAACACACTGTTGTCACCAGCCAGAAGTGCTAAGCCCACTTCAGTAGCATCCCAATTGCAAAGCAGTAGTGCAGTAGAAACTTGTAAGTCACAGAACTAAGCATTTCACTGTATACCTCAAAACTGCAATTAGCATATAGCAGTCAAACTTGTCAGTCACAGACTAGGCAGTTCACTGTGCACCTCCGAGCAGTAATTGACGTCCAACAGTAGAAACGTAAGTCGCAGAACTAGACATTTCACTGTGTGCGTACAATAACCGTAACAGTCCTTTGCTCGCATTAAGTAACTAACACCACTGGGTGTCGCCACTTACTAAAAGTAAAGCATGCAACCAGAAACCCAAGTTAGGAGCATGAAGCTCAACAGGAGCCAGACAACTCTGCATTACAAGATGCAGTTGCTGGCCCCCTCAGTCGCTACCATGTTGTGCAGCAGGACACAACTGCCCTGCCACAAGAAGCCCAGGTCGCTCGAACAGAGCCAGACCAGCTGCAGAAGAGCTATTAAGCTCGTCATGGTCCCCAAAGCGAAAACCTCTAAAGTTTTAGACAGTAACACCCTGAGTGCACAACTCCAGGCTGCTCAGAGAAGCACTAAGACCTGGCATGAAGAACCTCAGGGGGGGTCAGGTAAGTATTGCTGTCACAATCTCTGACCCCATTATAGGCCTCCTCCCTGACATAGTCAAACGAGCCCTTCCCCAAAGGCTTGATGAGCCTAGACTGAGTGGACAAGCCACTACAGTCACCTTGAAGACCACTGCTAAGAGCTTAGCAGCGTCTAGTGGTGTAGTTCTTCATCACACCACCAGGGACAGCGACCGAGCACCCCAGTCTGCTCGCGTGCTTGATCCAGGTGTCTCACTCCCCACTTTGCTTTTTGACAGAAGGAGGGAGGGCTACTCCCAGGCCCCGAGTGGCATTAGTGGTTCCAAACACACATGCACAGGTGAACAAAACGTCCCGTGTAGTCCATGCATGCACCTGAAACGGAGCCCCTCCCCCACACGTCGAGAGGTTAGTCGTCCTCGCCACTATGTCATCTTAAATGACTATGCTAATTCAGACCACTCTGATGATCCAGGCCCTCTCCGCGCGCCGGGTCTGCGTATCGATCAAATTGAGTCTCTTGCGAACGACATAGAACGCTTTTGATCCAGAAAATCACGAGTTATGGCATTAGAAGAGATTTCTCCCTAAAAAGAGAATTGGGTTCAAACTAAATCTTAAGTCCCAAACCCACTCCAGAAGAGCAAGTTTAGACCCAGAGACCAAGAGTCTTGGACACCAACGTGTGACGGAGGCGGTAAAGCACTTTACCACACTCCAGACACTGGTGGATGACCCGACGCCACTAAACCTTGCCAGCCGTGGGCCAGTTCCAGACTGACACGTCGCCGTCACCCAGGAACATAGACAACCGATGCCAATGCCCCTCCCAGAGCCTGCTCCTGACTCTAGTTCACCCAGTCCGCCTGCATGCTTACAACCGCCAAAATCTGCCACCCAAAACCATGTCCGAAACCAGAAGTCTTCCCTTTATTCGCTGAAAAACGCTCAGAACAAAGACACACGGCACTCTGACCTCTCCCTTGCAGTCAACCAGCCTGCAACGGAACAGGGGACACCCGGGGTACCCCAGAACAATTGGCCCCCAATTTCACAACCTTGCGCGGTGAATAATAGTAGTGCAGATTTGACCGCCCAGCAAGCACGAGATCTAGCCCGTCCAACCATTCGACAGCCGAAGTTGAAACCCACGCGAAAAGGGTCCCGACAACTACCGCTGTTCGAATCAGAAGAGCTGCGAGCTCGCCATTATGTACAACCAAACTGTAAAATGAAAAAGGGTTTTTTGGTACACACCTCTAAAGGACAGGAACCGGTCCGTTGGGCCATCCCAGCAGACCCAGGGGGGTGATAGGTAAATCCAAATCTAGAGTTAGGTAGACCATGACAACCATCACACTAACCTACCTAACCACCTTTCTATTTAGTTTTGTTTGTTTTTCATTTCTCTGCTTTCATTTAGTTTTTGTTTTTCACATACTATGCTACAGTGCAGACGTTATCACAACATCATGATGTAGCAATTGAGTGTATTAGGAATAATGCCTTGCTTACCTATGATTTGTGCATGTTTAATGTAGTTAGTTAGTCATCTGCCCAGATGCCGCCTTAGTGTCTGCCCAGACATCTTGAGCCTCTATGAACACTGACTGTTAAACCATCCCTTTCTTCCCAAAACTACATGGACTGTTTAACCTTTTGTGCTCTCAGAACTACATGGACTGTATGACACCACATGCAAGCCCACGTCAGTCCTTGGTTTGCCCTAAAGACCGTGGCCAGCACCTCGCTCTTCAGGCCAAAGGGGGGATGTTGGGATCTGACTATATGGCTTCAACATGTGCTGTGAAACAAAGAATCAGGCCTCCCCTTTTTTAAGCAAAGGTTTCATCCTGATTGTGGTTTGATGAGCACCAATCTCCCTCTGAAGGAATTTCACATTAGGGTGTGAATTCCCCCCCCCCCCACCAAAAACCATGGGTTCCGGAAGTCACCTGAATGCACCGCTGCAATCTCATTGGCCGAGAGCCAAGACAGCACCAGGACCCCTGTGGTTCAGCAACTGTTCAACAAAACTAACTGCATCCCACAACTCAATGCTTTTTCCACCCATCCCTCTGGGATAGAAGTAGGCACACACCAACGTTGCTTCTCTTTTTAACCAAATCCTAGGTTTTAACAGTTTATATTCGCTGGCCGAATTCACCAAACTGTCCATTTTATCTTTGTTCGCATCCACGAAGCGAACCCTTTGAATCCTGCAGAAGTGAAGAAGCAGACTTCTTCAGAACGAGACAGAGAGCCTCCAGCTCCCACTCTCACCAAGCGCCTCGTCTGCTCCGGCCATGAGGACGCGAAACTCCCTTATCCAGACGACTGCGACTCTCTCACCGAGAGAAACACGGCTTCCGCAGCCGTGCTGCACGAGCCCACTGAAGCTCCGAAGAGCCCCCAGAAGACTCCCTCCAGCAGCACGATTGCATCGTACCGTAAGGCAACATGGAGTCTGGGCAGAGTTAGAGAGTTCATTTGTGTTTATTTTATCTTGTTTACGTGCTTAAAGTACCGTTTCATTTTTATAACGAGGTGTATGCTTAATAATTGCCGACACTAACGATCGCTGAGATCGTTGGGGTTGTGTAGAAGTAGCGTGTATTCCATGCTACTGTGATCTGTGTTGAAACAGCCGCAGTGAGGTCGACGTTGCTTCGCATCAGTTCAGGAGGTCAGAACCGCCGACTGAGACAAAGAGTCGCGTTCTCTCCCCTGGCTGAGAGAGCAAGCTTCCGTACTCCTGCGCGGCGCAGAGGATCGTAATCTCTTGTTTTATTTCATTTTGTTTGGGTTCCGTTCCCTTCTCTTTTACTAACACACACACACACACATGTATAGCTTTGAGCTAATCGAGCTACGTGCCGAACAGCAACCAGCACATGTAGACACCGGGTCTCCTGTGGCTCTCCACCATTTTGGGTCTCACGCATGAGAGACGTCACCACGTCCCAGCTACATCACACGTCACTGAGCTGTTCCCTCGCTCCCCCCCCCCACACATACACACACACACACACACACACCCCCCTCTTTTCAATAGTCTGTTGATTTTAGATAGCGTGCTCATGAATGTATAGTTGTTAGTTTAGATATTAGTTGACTAGATCATTAGTATTAGAACTTAATAAACTGTTACATTTTAAAGAGCAGCTGTCTGTGATTACTTTGTGCATGCGTATTGTGATAATAACTGTATATGTGGTCTGTGCTCGAACTTAAACCTTCACTTTCACTCTGAATGTGCAATCGTACTCAGACTATTGACATTATGAGTGAACACTAATTATGAGACTTAGTTTTATCGTTTAGTTATTGGTCCCTGTTCGCAGGGTGGTGCCCCGTTATTATTAATAATCATTAATAATTGTTACTCTCATCAATAATTCTATTGATGTCAAGAATTTAGTTTCTTCGATGCTGATAATCCAAACACGCTCCTTTACGTTTCCCAACACTGTACTTCCCCTTTGCTTCAACAAACTTTTTAGCCTATTTTTTAGCCTTGTTTTGGTTTTACAGCCCACGAACTCTGCTCTCATTAACCTCACTCCCAGCAGCCAGCTGTTTGTAGTGAGAATGAATGCTTGAATAAAGCCACACTGCTCAGCAGAGAGACGGTTATCTGATTAACATCGTGGAGCATTTAGAGCCTACAAAGCCAGAGGCTTTTCACAGGAGTTGGTGGGGACCAAACCAGAGCTACAAGTAGAGTGAGTGTTGGACTTCAATTCATCAGGTGGACGCAGAAATAACTCTGCTCCCGGAGATGCTCACAAGCCTCAAATGTTTGCTCACGAGTCTCCAGTCTCTTCTGCTTGTAATGAGCTTGTATCATCTGCTGCATGCCGTTGGTCTGCTTAGAGCACAGCACAGCTTTATCTCAGGGATTCAAAGAGACTCCTTTGTCCGCATGTAAACAGGCTATTGCAATGCATAATGAAAGCTGTTCTTTAAAGTGAATACGTGTATTTTAACCGTGTCACATTAACATCCAGCTACAGTAAAGAACCACAGGGTTCTGAGAGAACTGGTTCTAAGCTCCTGTTGGAGGAGATATTGATGGGTTCTTTCTGAATATAGAATAGATAAAAATACAGACTACCATTAATAAGAGTAACAGGAAAGTGTTGCTGACATTATTGGGCATGCAATAATAAAGTAGCCTATTTTAGTTAGAGTACAACCGTACTGTATAATTGCACTGGGTCTCTAACTGGCAGTTTATAATCTACTGTAAACTGACCCATCCCTCTAGCCTCTCTGACCCTGACATGCTCACTTCATATATATTTTTCCAGGTCAAGTTTCAAGTGTGCCGCTTGTGTAAATGAGAACAGAGTAACACATTTGTCATAACTATTCTATGTTATAAATTATTTCAACACTGTGAACACAACAAATAATACAAAATTAAATTACTGCAGCTTCAACAATAAGTTTCTCTGCATCTCTTTCCTCATGGTCCAGTTTTAAGACCATTCTTTACTTTGTGATGTCGAGTAGAGACTGTGTGCATCAGACTGCCTCACCTGTTTGGATTCTAACCAGCACCGCTGTGCCTCTCGTCTCCCCCAGGCCCGTACGACAACAGGACGGTGTATGAAACCCTGGACATCGGCTGGCAGCTGCTGCGAATCTTCCCCAAGGAGATGCTCAAGAGGATTCCTCAGAGCACCCTGGCTGAGTTTTACCCCAGGGAGTCTGCCGCCCGTCACTGAGGCCCACAGAGGGATGCCCTGGTTCTCGTCCCATTCACCCTTTTTACCCACCATCCTCTTCTCCCCTTATTCCCTTCTTTCATCTCACCCGACCGCCCTGCAGCTCCGGGTCTCAGAGATGAGAAGTTGTTGAGCCTTCACCCATCCCAAAGCTGCCCTCCCTTCTTCTCCACTGTTCTTATTACCCCACTTCCTTCCCCGAATGAGAACAGGCTAATAATCTCCCCCTGCTGTAGATGTAGTGTATATGTGTCCAGAAGTGTATGACGAGTGTCTGTGGTTGTAATGTCTACTCCTTGATTGCAAAAAAAAAAAAGTGAACATATCCTACAAATGATAAATGAGTAGTTATTTATTGGGGGTGTTACTGCTTGATCCCACTAAAACGAGAGGTTTCCAACTGAAGAAAGACTTGTACAGAAGAGGATCACATTCAGTACTCCTGCTGTTGGGTCAGTCAGGTGAAGCTCATGACGTTTATTCAGACTGATGCTGATTCAACATGTCATTTTCTAAAGTAAAAGCTTTTGAAAATGAACAAATGCTGAACAACACAAGTTTACAGCTTCACAAACTGAACCACAAAAACATCACCATATTGGTATTAACCTGAGGGTGATTTTATAGTCTAGTACTTCTCTTATTTTGTCCGCCTCCTTCGTATTGTTTAATAATAAGCAGCTGCTGTATTTTTTTCATGTCAGTGGCTTCAAGTTGTTGCTCTGATTTCCTCGATATGCTGAGAAAGAATCTTTGGTGACCAGACACAGCTGGGATCAGATGTTTGCTCGATGTTGACGCAGTACTTTGACTCTTTCTTCCCTCTTGCTTCTTCTGTCCACTCTGGAAAAAATAGTGCGGATGTTTACATTATTTCTGTGTTTTGATTTGTGTTGCAAAAAGATGAGTCTATAAGATATTATTAAACATTCCCATCTGTCTGCAGAAACTAATTATTTGTTGTGGAACAATGTTTTTGTGAGGTAAAGTGTCCATGAATAAATTAAATTATACGAGTATGCTGTCTCATCTCTATCCACCTGTCATTCAACACCTACATGAACATCAGCGATGAGGGGTACTAGTTCAGCTCACAGCTTTATTACTAAGCAGCGCCGAAAATCTGATCTGCTGTATTTCACATTACAATTATTCTATTAGATATTATATAGGAATCATTTGTTCTCTGGTAAAAGTAAGTGGAATGTTAAAATGTTTTTAAAACAAAAGAATTCTTCAAGAGCTGCTATCTTTAATAAAAATCTTTACGTTCTTACAGTTTGGCAAGAGTAACGTTAACGCATCAGTTTTTGGAACACGAGCTAACCTCTAAAAATACAGGAGGGTTGACTACAGAAACACTTTACTACAGATCAGTTTATGTTTAACGGAACAATGTCCTCGTACCAGCTTATCAGAGCTTTTAATCACAATCTTCATTCAGTGTTGGTTCAAAGCACGTAAACGGACCTTTGAGCTGAGATTTCTACAAACACTTCTCTTGAAGCTTCATCTTAGTTTTGTGTGTTCCTTATATATTTCCTCCTCCAAAATAAAAGTCAACCTTTCTCTCCCAGAAAGGTTAAGTACTTGAATGGACGCGCGGGGCTGAAATGTGAGAGTGAATATGTCTGTATGCATTTCATTTGTAGGCTACTGTACTTTTCTTATAGTACAGACTATGTTATGTGTGCTTTTAGCTGCCGCGAGGGACTTAACTTTACCTTTCAGGTGTGTCGCGTGGGAGCACTTCCTGTTGAACTTTGGATAAAGCTGTTCTCGCTATGGCTGCTGAGGAGCTGAATAAAATCAAAGTGATCACAAAGTTGTCGAACCAAGGTAAGTTTGGTTAATACGTGGTCCCGCACCGACGTCACTCGCTCTTAGACTGAGAGACTACAAATACAAACGATGCATATTGAGTTGTGCTCGTTAGTTTCTCGTGCAGCACTGGCTTTAATACGTGTTTAAATGCTATGTGATAAATAGATGAAGCGGTAATATGTAAATGATAAACCTGTGATGTTTGGGGTCAGGTGTGTGTGGATAAAACACGCTGTGCTGGAGTATAATGCGCATAATGCTGAGTCATCGTTCTATGCTTGGTCCACTCTGAGGGAGACTCACACTGCTGCTTGACTTATCTCGTGGTTGATGTTCACTGTGTAGCGACCCTGTAAAGTGGGTTTGCCGGTTCTGTGTCGGGAGCTAGTGATTGCGGGGGAGACCGGAACCGGAAGGAGTGTTGTTGTTGAGGTGTAACACACTGTAGTAGTTCGACGAATGTTCGCTAGAGACTCGGAAATAAGAGTGACGGTTGTGACGAATAAACCTATTGAAAGGACCCTGTCTCCGACTCTGTAAGTGGAACATTACACTGGTGTCAGAAGTGACTTTGTAACGGACGTAGACGTAACGCCAAATCCGTTCGGGAGCTTACCTAGCTTCGGTCCGGAGGTAGCCAGTTAGCTTGCTTTAATCATGGATGGTATCGGCAGGACGGAGGTGAAGAAGGAAGAGGAAGGAGCGTGCGGGTGGTCGGAGGACAAAGCCAGAGAGTTCACGAGAGCTTCAAGTGTGGCGAGGGATCGCCTGAGAGAGGCTGCGGTGAGTATGGCTCCCTCATCAACGTTTGGCGCCATTTCTCCAGACAATGGAAATAATGATGGCGGCGACACTCAGTAGCAGTCTCAACGGTGAAAACACCCAAATACTCCGGTAGGTCTGACTGGGAAGCTTTCCTGGCCCAATTTGAGTTACTATCGGACGCCGGGGGATGGTCCATAGAGACTAAAGCACTGCAGCTGGCTTTGTGCCTCACAGATGATGCGCTGTCCTGTCTTCTGCTGCTGAGTCCGGAGGAGAGACGTAGTTATCAAGCGCTGGTGGGGGCTCTTCAGAGGCGTTTTGGACAGTGTTTGCAGCCTGAGCTCCTGCGAAATGAACTCAATAATCGTTGCAGAAAACCTGGGGAGCCGCTGCGGGCATTAGCTAATGACATTGAATGCCTGTCGCGGCGGGCTTATGTACACATGCCACCCAAAGTACAGAGTGAGCTGGCACGGGACCAGTTCATCAGAGCAATCTTCCCCACTGAACTGCGTGTCCAGGTACAGCTGCAACACCCACAGTATTTGCAGACAGCCTTGGAGATGGCTGTGGAGAGAGAGAATGTGTGGGGTGTAGCGGCTGGAAACTGTCAAAGAGACGGGCTACCTGCTGTGAGGGCTGCAATGCAGAGCCCCTCAGAAGAAGAGAAACCGGCATGGTTGACTGAAGTGACTGAATTGATTAGGGCTGTGTCAGTACAGCAAACACACCGACCACGCCCCGGGCCCAGGGTCTGCTGGGAGTGTGGTCAACCAGGACACTTTGCCAGGGAGTGCCCCAAGTCAAGCAAGTTTCAGGGAAACGGCTCAGGGCCCGCATAGAGGAGGATATGCGGACCCCGCCCCTAACTCCAACCCTGTCTTCACAAGCCTCCACATCAGATGGAGGAGCCCAACATCACAGCCGGGGGAGCCAGGCTCCACTTCCCCCAGAAGCAGATGACAGCGCATGCTTGGAGCCTGTCGTTGCAGTGGGACGTACCGGTAAGGGCGATTCTTGTTTCGTCCCTGTCACTGTGGAAGGAGCACCCTGCTTTGCATTAGTGGACACAGGATCAACAGTAACGTTGGTGAGGCCAGATATGGTCCCGGTCGGGACTCCGTTCGACCCCACCGCGGTGCGTTTGCGCACAGTCACCGGAGAGCTGGCACCCATGAAAGGCATATGTCTGTTGACTATATCTGTAGGGGGGATGACTGTACTGTACCGGGTGTGGATAGCTTCAGTGCAGGATCCATGTATTCTGGGTTTGGACTTTTTGAAGGCCACAGGCTGTCAGGTGGACCTGCAACGAGGCACAGTGAGGTTCAAAGGGGGGCCTGCTATCACGATGACCACCATCCACACCCCTACTGTGCCTCCTCCCAGACCTCTCACACCATCCACAAGTGCGGTAGAGACTGTATCTGGCAACCTGCCACCCATCGCCTGCCTCCCCGAGGAACCCACTCAGGGTGCCTCTTCCCCATCTGATCCCACCATGGCCTACGCAACCCCAACCCCGCCTGGGTAGGAGGAGGAGGGGAATCTAGTTGCGGTAAGGGAGGTGTGGAGCAAGAACTGTGGCGGTTTACATCCTCAGCAGCAGGGACAACTGTGGCAGCTGCTGCTAGAGTTTCGAGGCAGTTTCGCCAGGAGTGAGGACAAACTCATCTAGTACAGCACGAGATTGACACAGGGGACGCGCGTCCTATCAAGTGCCGCCCACGCCGCCTCC
Organism: Lycodopsis pacificus; assembly: GCA_028022725.1. NCBI lineage: Eukaryota > Metazoa > Chordata > Actinopteri > Perciformes > Zoarcidae > Lycodopsis > Lycodopsis pacificus. The sequence goes on along the minus strand of CM051699.1, from coordinate 3,072,740 downwards.
CGCTGGCTCGCCAGCAGGCTTGTGATGAAGCGGTCACGAGCATGCTGCGGGCGGGGATCATCGAGCCTTCTGACAGCCCCTGGGCAGCAGCAGTTGTCATGGTTCCAAAAAAGATACGCGGCTGGCGACTCTGCTCTGACTACAGGCCTGTAAATGGAGTAACAAAGAAGGATTCATACCCACTGCCCCGCATTGACGAGTCGCTGGACCTGGTCTCGGGGTCCTCGTGGTTCTCCTCCTTGGACCTCCGCAGTGGGTATTACCAGGTGCCACTCGCCCCGGAGGCCCGGCCTAAAACAGATTTCTGCACCGGACGGGGACTGTGGCAGTTCAAGGTCCTTAGCTTTGGACTTTGTAATGCCCCTGCCACCTTCGCGAGGTTGATGGACAAGGTGTTGGAGGGGGTCCCACGTCAGCAGTGTCTGGTTTACCATGACGACATCCTGGTTCATGGTAACTCATTCAAGCAAGCCCTGGCGTCACTACGGGTGGTGCTGGAAAAGATCAGAGCAGCAGGCCTGAAGCTGCACCCGGATAAGTGTCACTTCATGCAGAGAGAAGTGTCCTTTTTGGGACACCGGGTAGGGGGAGAAGGCATCGGCATCCCCACCAACCAAAAACAGCTGAAGAGTTTTTTGGGCCTGGCCTCGTACTACAGAAGGTTTGTGCGAGGGTTTGCTTGCACTGCTGCACCCCTGTTTCAGCTGCTGCAGAAAGACAGAGCCTTCGGTGCGCCCTGACTGAGGCTCCGGTGCTCGCCCCACCCGACCCCAGCTTACCCTTCATGCTGGACACGGACGCTAGCGGAGCAGGCGTCGGAGGAGTGCTTTCCCAGGCGGGACCCGAGGGAGAGCGAGTGGTGGCGTACTTCAGCCGGGCGTTCAACAAAGCTGAGCGCCGCTACTGCGTTACCCGCAGGGAGCTCTTGGCAGTGGTGCTGTCAATCAGGCACTTCAAGTACTATCTGTGTGGCCTGCCATTCACGGTGAGGACGGACCACTCTGCTCTGCAGTGGCTCATGACATTCAAGGAGCCGGAGGGGCAGGTGGCCAGGTGGTTGGAGGAGCTCCAGGCTTTTGATTTCAACGTGGAGCACCGGGCAGGGGTACGCCACACTAATGCAGACGCACTCTCACGCCGCCCATGTGCCGCAGACGGGTGCCGCTACTGCGAGCGGAGGGAGACCCGCGAGAAAGAACTGTGTGAAGAGGAGGGAGGCTGTGCTGCAGTTCGACAGGTGGAGTTCATATGCCGGGAGCTGCAGACAGTGGACTGGGCAGAGTGGAGGCAATACCAGGTGCAGGATGCAGACGTACAGCCTGTATGGCAGTGGGTGGAGGCACAGCGGCGGCCACCGTGGGAGGAGGTGGCAGGGTCCTCCAAAGCAACCAAAGGGCTTTGGTCTCAGTTTGGATCGCTGCGTCTGAGTCAAGGAGTGCTGCAGCGGGTGTGGAAGGAGCCAGCAACAGGGGAGGCAAGGTGGCAGATGGTGGTCCCCAAGGACCTACGTGAGGTGGTGCTGGAAGCCATGCATGGAGCTGCAGGGTCTGGGCATTTTGGAGTTTCTAAAACACTCTGTCGCCTCCGTCAAGGCTTCTACTGGGGACAGTGCCGGAGGGACGTGGAGGACTTTTGCCACCGCTGTGACCCCTGTATGGCAAGACAGGGCCCCCCAGGTCGCTCCCACGCTCCACTGCAGCAGTTTCCAGTGGGGGCACCGATAGAAAGGGTGGCCGTGGATGTGGTGGGTCCGCTGCCTCGCTCAGACGGAGGAAACCGCTACGTCCTCACCGCCATAGACTATTTCACAAAATGGCCAGAGGCGTACGCCCTCCCAGACCAGGAGGCAGAGACAGTCGTGGAGGCCCTGGTGGGGGGCATGTTCAGCCGTTTCGGAGTACCGGAGACCATACATAGCGACCAAGGGAGGAACTTCGAGTCTCGAGTGTTTGCGGCCATGTGCGAAAGATTGGGCATGCACAAGACTCGCACCTCTCCCCTGCGGCCCCAGAGTGATGGGTTGGTGGAAAGATTCCATCGCACCATGGGCCAGCAGCTTGCCATCCTCACTTCGCAGCACCAGCGTGACTGGGACAGGCATTTGCCCTTGGTGCTCATGGCGTGTCGATCTGCGGTACAAGAGTTATCATCCTGTACACCCGCTCTCCTCATGCTGGGGAGAGAGCTCCGCACCCCTGCAGAAATGGCTTTTGGACGGCCACCTGAGTCCCCAGACACTGCCCCAGGTCCGGAGTATGCCCGGAGGCTACAGGACCGCCTCGAGTCAGCCCACATTTTTGCCCGGAAACAGCAGCTGAGTGCTGGCGTGAGACAAAAACGCAACGACGACGTGAGAGAAAAAGGACAGCACTTTGAGGCTGGAGACCTGGTCTGGGTCTACAACCCCCAGTGAAAGAAGGGCCGGTGCCCAAAGCTCGACAGTCAATGGGCTGGCCCCTGCAGAGTATTGGAGAGGGTGGGCGAGGTCGTCTACAGGGTGCAGCTACCTCCTAAGGGAAGGAGAGTGGTGCTCCATAGAGACAGGCTCGCCCCTTACAGAGGGGTCTCTTCTCCACTGGCATCTGGGGCGTGTGGACCTCCTCCGCAGCCTCTTCCTCCTGGCCACTCCTTGGCCAGCGCCCCTGGGATTACGCAGGCGGCTGCGGTGCCGGTGTCACCAGCACTCAGGAACCTCACGGCACCCATGTCCGAGTCGCCCCCCTTCTCTCCCCCTGGCCCATTGGACACAACCCCCCAAGAGGCCAGGCCGCAAAGACAGAGAAGGCCCCCGGGATGGTTCAAAGACATTTGTTGTTCCATCTAGGATGGCAGATAGTTAAGAGTGAGACTTTAGGTTCCAGAGAGGGCAAGAGTAGTCATTTTCCTGTGATTTACTCTTCTCCCCTCTTTGGTGTCTTCAACCTCTGCTAACGTGCACCTGTTCGCCTCCCTGACGGCAACACTCGTTTGAATTCATCTATGAACCCTGGACGTTAATAGCTAATGTGTTTTAGAAAGATTTCTACTTATGTTCAAAACTTTCTGCACATTGTTTTCTGAGACGTCGACACTAAATGTGGGATTTTATGTAAATAAAGTTATGATAATGCAAGAAAAACTCTTCCAGCCCTACAAAACTAAAACTACTTCACTAGATTTTATTTATGAGTATATTAAATACAATGTATTGGTCTGTATAACAATGCATTGTATTTAATAAATTGAACGCATCCAAAAATATAAAATATGAATTAAATTTGCTCTATTACATCCAGCATTACATGTTACTACATCAATGATAAAACTGATAATCTAATATTATAATATATAATAATGTCACCACTAATGAGCCCATTTGGCTGCATAGCAAGCACTTTTACATTAATACTTAATACTTAATACTTAAATACATAAGTACATTTTATTGATTCTATACTTGAATACTTTTGAATGCAGGACATTTGCTTATTGTTCTGTATGTATTATAGTATGCTATTATAAAATGTTTTCTTAGGTGAAATATCTTAGTACTTTTCCACCACTGCTATTAATCAATGGCTCAGTCCCTTTCATCACGAGTGGGGTCTGAGTCACAGTTTATAAAAAGAATCAGCTATAGACCGCTATAGATCTAAATGGATCGTTGCGTTAAGTTTTCCACCCAGCGCTGTGCACTGCTACGTGCATGTGCGTGGGCTTTAATTAGTCTCAACCTGCGCACATCGAAACCAGGCACATGCATGTGACACTAGCACACAGAGCGAGCGGAAAAGCATCATTGCAAGGAAGGCACTGTGACACATGTCCCCATTGTGCATCTGCAAATGCAGCCTACATCCTTGGAGCTGCATGCCTTTTAATAAGATATCACTGGATAGTAATGGCCAATATAAATCTATGCATTAAAATGTAATATGTTTCCATTACTGTTATTTAGATATTTGTCAAAGAATGGCATGAATACAGAAATGTTACCCAATTGATTTGCGTGTATCTGACACTCTGATGTAAAAATAGTTCAGTAAAGATTCCAAGTGTTTCTGATTTCTCATGAAATGCTAGGCTAGGTATACTAAGACAGATAACAAAAGCTCAACACAAAGTGCATGAACAAGAGCTTGGTTCCACACAACAATGGTTTGTGTGATGGGAGAAATTATGAAAAAAATGTACAACTATTGCTTTTGTGAGCCATTCTGTTTTGATGTACTTTGCAGAAGATGAACAGTGCAATGTGTACAATCTGGCCAAAGACGTCTGTACATTGTGCTGCAGAGATATCTAAATGACCTCGAGAGTCGATAGTGAGTCACTTTCCATTCAGATGTTTATGCAAATGTTGAAGTATCGCATACGAAAAGCGGTATGGAAACTGCAAAATTTAATACAACTTATTGAATTCGGCCAAAAACCTTTTCCGCTCTCTAGGTGTTTTAAATAAAGATAAAGAGTTGATGGGATATGAAAACGCCTTTGCTGAATAAGTTCTGATGTTGCAAAAATTGTACTCATATGACTCATATTCCCATAACAAATGCTTGTCTTAGTCTCCAGACGGCATGAAGCATAGATAATATTAGCTGATATGAGAAACAATTTTAAAACTTGCCCAATTGTAACAAATACCTGAAGAGATCTCTCTATTTTTCTACCTCTACGTCTTCTACTGTGTTCCCGTGTGGATTACAGACATACGAGCCTGTAGCGCACACTTCTGACCAGACTGAGATTTGCATAGTTTACCTGCTCCAGACCAGCTGACGGAAACGCACAGAATTCCTTCTTTTTTAATATGACATTTAAAAAGTTCGCTTAAAATTGGATTGACAATTGAGTGTAAACATTGCTACCGTAGCGTCCAGCTTGCCCTCAGTCCAACATGAGGTAGAGCTGCCCTGAGGGCTCAACCACATTGGAGGTACAGGGTGCTTTCCTACCTTCTGATAGTTGTTACTTGGATTAAATCCAAAAAGTGAACAAGAAAACGACTCGTTAGCGGCTGTAGCAACTCAAATTCAGCCTGCTCGCCCATGTGCCGATGGTGTGAGCACGGACCGGCCCGATTCCCCGATCAGCAAACTTTCTGCTGCTGCCGGTTCACAGGAGAGAATCAGAGATTTGCTTCCTGGCTGAATGCCTGTTGCATCACAGCCACTAACTGAAGGTAAATAGACTGTACTGTACTTTTCTAGTCATCCGACCACTCAAAGCGCCATCATTCACCCATTCACACCCATTCATACTATGATGACAAGGGCCACCATGCAAGGTGCCACCTGCTCATCAGGACTGTCTTATCATTCATACCCATTCACACGCCGCAGGAACAGCCTGCGGGAGCAGTTTGGGGTCTTGTCCAAGGACACATCGGCATGGACTAGTGGACTATCCTCTGATTGAGGGACGACCCTGATCTAACACGGAGCCACAGGTCCGTCTCCTGGAGCTGCTGTTCCCTCGATTCCTTGTGGTTTGGAGTATGGTCACGTTTCTGCCACTTTGGATTTCATCCAATAAGGAAACTATTAAAACAAACACAGACCGAGGACGTATTCAATGCAGCTGGCAACACCCACAATGGCTGACATAGTGACGTCATACATACACAAAGTTCTGCGAAGAAATGTGCATCTCAACCAAAACAGTGACATTTTATGGCCAAATATAAATTGTGTGCTGCAATAAGAAAAGCTACGTCCAGCTATTCAACAACTCTTATCCAGTAATACCGGTTATATGGACAAATCTTAAGGCCACGACTGATTACAAAAAAGTATGCTCCCTTCCAGATAATGACCCTAACCGCCCAGATACATTAAGAGTTTCATGCAACATTAACATATGTGGCGAGGAAAGGATTTGATCGCATCATTCTATCATATCTGAATCCTGCACTGATGGACCCATATCAGTTTGCCGACCAAGCTTAGTGGATTGTTAAGGATGCAGTCAACATAGGACCCCGCCCGCCCTGAAACACCCGCATCCTGTTCATAGTCTTCAGCTCTGCCTTTAATTCCATCAACCTGGTCAAACTCTTTACCACATACTTGGATATGAACATGGACCCCGCAGTGGCAACCTGTGGATCAGACCAGAGGGTGCAGGTTAATTACCGAACCTCAGCGCAGGAGCTCCTCAGTGCTGTGGTCTCTCCCTCTTTTTATATGCTTTAAATCCAACGACAGTTCTGTGAAAACAATTAAATACACAGATGACACAACCATTCGGGCCTCATCTCCAATAACGATGAAACCCGGTGCCGCTCTGAGGTGGCCCAAGCTGTCACTGGGTGAGCAAAACCCAGGAACTCATTACTGACTTCTGTTGCATGCCAAACCCCCAAAATACTCAAATAAATGGAGAAAATATTATTATTATTATTTGTAGTAGTAGTAGTAAACACTACAAAACTAGCAGTCACATAAAATAATTGGAAGACTGGAGACAGCTGAGCTCATCAGCAACACTGGCAACACATGGGCCCTGTGTGCCAGTGCACTCTGTTAAAAACCCTCTTTTGAGCTCAGTCGGTCTCGCTCTCCTTCCTGAAACACCCATTTGGTTTTTGGTTGACGTCATGGTTTGTTTCTACACTATAAAACATTGCACACACACTTTCCACTCATGCACTCACCTACACTGCTGAACTTACTGACTCCACACGCCGCTGTTAGTTTAAGCTTGCCTCTTATGTTGCCTTTAAGTTAACATCATTTGTTAACTTGCTTGGTTGTGTGCATCTCACTCTTTTGTCATGGCCCGGTTGGTGACGATGTGGTGTTGAACGTGTTGCCTCGTAGTGCGGTGGCAGGTTTGTCATAAGCCATCAGCACCAAACACTTCTTGATTGGGGTAAAGAAAAGACAAAGAGAGAGGTTTCGCAGTCTTCAGTTATTTCTACCCTGTATTGGATGTACTGTACAATCTTTTTTGTCTCACAATACTGTACAATGCAAAATGTCAGACTGTTCCTCTACAAAGCCCTCGATTCAGAGCTTACCTCGCTGCAAGAAAATGTCATCCTTAGTCAGCTTCCTGTTCCAAAATCCCTGAATGTCTCGAGGAGCTAAATTGTGGTTACTGATTGAAGAACAACATACGTCTGTTGTTACTGCATTGTACAGTGGATTCATTGTTTATGTTGGGTTCAGTGTGTGTTTGTTGTGTTGGGTTCAGTGTGTGTGCTTTATGTTGGGTTCAGTGTGTGTTTGTTGTGTTGGGTTCAGTGTGTGTGCTTTATGTTGGGTTCAGTGTGTGTGCTTTATGTTGGGTTCAGTGTGTGTTTGTTGTGTTGGGTTCAGTGTGTGTGCTTTATGTTGGGTTCAGTGTGTGTTTGTTGTGTTGGGTTCAGTGTGTGTGCTTTATGTTGGGTTCAGTGTGTGTTTGTTGTGTTGGGTTCAGTGTTTGGTTGGTTATGTTGGGTTCAGTGTGTGTGCTTTATGTTGGGTTCAGTGTGTGTTTGTTGTGTTGGGTTCAGTGTTTGGTTGGTTATGTTGGGTTCAGTGTATGTGCTTTATGTTGGGTTCAGTGTGTGTTTGTTGTGTTGGGTTCAGTGTGTGTGCTTTATGTTGGGTTCAGTGTGTGTTTGTTGTGTTGGGTTCAGTGTGTGTGCTTTATGGTGGGTTCAGTGTGTGTTTGTTGTGTTGGGTTCAGTGTTTGGTTGGTTGTGTTGGGTTCAGTGTGTGTGCTTTATGTTGGGTTCAGTGTGTGTTTGTTGTGTTGGGTTCAGTGTTTGGTTGGTTGTGTTGGGTTCAGTGTGTGTGCTTTATGTTGGGTTCAGTGTGTGTTTGTTGTGTTGGGTTCAGTGTTTGGTTGGTTGTGTTGGAAGGTTCACAGTCATTCCAAAGACTGGGTCGTGACCCACAAGGGGGTTGCAGGAGATTTTATTTAGCTCAAGTAATTTTGTGCAATTTCTTCCATTGTCCTTTATGTCTGCGTTACATTGGAAAGTATATCTCATAACATTGACTCCAATATGAAAGTTCAGTGTACCTTCTGTTTGTTTTACTCATGAGAGGAAGACACCAGCAGCCTTTTAACTCCACCTATTTGTTCTCATTTATAAAGTATTTAACACTTGTACATGTTTTAAATAAAAGCCCTGTTTTCTTTAATAATCCTGGCGGCTACCATCCAGATTATCTACGCATCCATGATAGAAGGCAGTTCCCTTTACTACTGTAGTTACACCAAAGGGAAATATTAAAAGAACCAGAGCGTCACTGCCCTGCTGTGATAGTCAGGTGACTCAGGACAGTCACTGAATGAGGAGGTGTCACATGCTGGAGAATCTTCCACTTGTTATTATTAAACAGGGTGAAGAGAGTTCTCTGTTCCTCACTGACATTGCTTCATTGTGATTTACTGAATATGGCTTGCTGGTATCCTTTACCCCCCACAGCCCTACGGGAGTATGAGGGCCTGCAGAGGGAGCATGAGACAGCAGCCATGGAGGTAAGTGTTATCATCAGAAAGACAATATACAGTCTTGATCCATATAGTTGAGTTAGAAGCAGCAGTACTATAGGATCTGTACACAGTTACAGTACAAGTAGTAGTTGGCCTAGCAGTAGTAGTAGACGGATTACCTGAAAGCACTTGTACTGTAACAGTAGTAGGAGCTTTTTCGGCACACATGAGACTTACCGGTATATAAAAGACTCCGTCCACAAGACAAATGACGGCACTTATTGTTTGTTCAAAAACACCCTGTTGAACCATGTTTACCTCTCCCAGACATGCACCTCTAGCATGAAAGGTGGAAGTAGTGCCACATTGTTACAATGGAGGGTGTCTGCTGTTTGCTTCTCTAACCAAGCTGCCTCTGTGCCGAAGCCAAACAGAGTCCCAGCCAGAGCACACTCCATGAACAATCTTTGTTTCGTATGATTCATTTGCGCGTCAATACATTTTTTTGAACCGGTGTTTTTGTCATCAATACTTTCACACAGAACGAGAATATAACACTTTAAAGAGAGACATGCTTTTTTGAGAACCAGGTCGATTTTTGTGAGCTTTTTCACCACGAGTAAAGGCATCAAGCAATCACGCTGTGGGGAACTGCTTGATTTGCGTCTACAACACAAGGCTTTGTAGTCCAAACATAGACTGTATATAAGAAGAGGACGCATCCGCCGTGATGGATTTTGTCCGTCACCATCTTGTTTCTTTGCAACCAGTGAACGTGAGGTGACTATTTGGACTGAGAAGGAGTGAAGCCGTGATAGAGATGCCGTATACGATATAGAGACTAAACTCAACTACTCACGTTTAAGGCACTTGCACATCAACTTCACTTATCAGACCCGGAGGTTGCTGCCTGAGTCCGAACTGAGATGGCAAACTTTATTTCTCCTTTCAACCTTGACAAAGGCAGCACAGACCACTCCCTCCTTCCTTTCCTTTCACGATGAAGCCCTAGACGTATAATATTGGCAGCCAAATGTTTTGCATTTCTTTTATTCTTTTGATATTTATTGGTCTATCCCCCTGGTAAAAGCATTCAAGAAAACATCTTTGTTCGGTATCTCTCTGACCTCTTACAACCATATATCCCATCAAAGTCCCTCAGGTCTACTGACCACTTGCTCCTTGTTGTCCCTAGATCAGGTTTGAAGCACAGGGGAGATCGGACCTTTTCAGTGGTTGCCCCCAGACTGTAGAATGAGTTGTCTCTGCATGTTAGTCCCCAATGCCTTTTTAAAGCACATTTTTATTCTCTGGTTTTTAACTAATTAAGAGAGATGCTTCTCTATATTATTGTCTTTTGTGTTAACTGTGTTGTTTTTATGGTTTTTGCTATAGTTTAGTTTGATTGTACAGGACTTTGACTAACTATTGATTTCTTTATAAATACATTTGGATTGGATTTGTACATATCCCCGAAACATCACACCATAATGTTTTTCAATAAAAATGAGAATAAGAAAATAAATATATTTTCTCTAAATTGTTCAGCCCTAATTAGTATCAGCCCTCAGAAACCCATATTAGGTAACTAGTGGTGCACCGGATCACGAACCTCATGTTTCGGTTCTTGAGTCACGGTTCGGATCATTTTTCGGATCAGCAAAGAAAAGGGGAGGAGTCAAATATAACTTTGCTTTCCATTTATTAATTAAAGAACTTCAAGAACACTTAAAGTAAAGAACGTTTGGCTATAGTCTTACATAAAAACTAAAATATTGAAGATGTCCAATTTGACAACAAATACAAATAAAACATTCAAAAATATTAATTTCTGTTAAGTTTAAGTGCAACATGAGGTGTGATGATACCCTCTTCCTTTGATCAACATTGAAAGAAAAAAGCAGCCAGTGTCTCTCCAGCATCTAAAGAGTGAAAAAAAGAGAAAGCAGAGCACTTTAACCAGATTTTTAAATCCTTTGTTTTCCACAGCGGAGAATGGCCTCATGTCTTCATCAATAAAGACCCCAATAGATGCTGTCATAGCTTTAGCCTGGTCTGATTCTGCCACTGTTAGGTTCAAGAGCCTCTCGCAACTGTGGGAGAGACCGCATGTGTTCCAGCCTAACCAAAAAGTCAGCCGGTTTCAATTATAAACAAGAGTATGTAATACTACAGAAGCTAAAACAATTGCAAAGTGAAGTACATTATTTACAGAATATATAGAAATATGATCCGCGCAGAAAAGCATTCACCCGCGCCTCACCCTGAAAGCGTCACCACCCACAAGATGAAACGAGAGCAAAGAGAGAAAGTTCTTTCTCTGCTTCTCCTTGCATAGTTGAAAAACATCCCATAATGTCCATCTTAGTTTCTATTGGCTAAATCCAGCTGGCTCCTCCTTCTCTCATCAGCCAGCTGAAAAACCCTCGCGTGTGACGTGTAAATCCCTTCTGACCCTTGACTATTCTTCACAGTTTAATACATTCAATGACTGTCTTTTATGGCTTAACACTTCTATGGTAAACATACTATATAAAGATAAGGATTTGCAACTTTTGGCAAAAACTTCACAAGTTTTACAAGCATAGATGGTACGTCCCAAGTACATTTTACTATCCACCTCTAGGTCAGTGATTCTCAACTGGTGGGTCGTGACCCAAAAGTGGGTCACGTTTTCAGTGGGCCTTTGCCTGACAAAAAAAAAAAAAAAGAAAAAAAAGAAATTGTGATTTTATTTTGAAGGGCATTTTTTTTTATGCAGCGGAACTATTCCAGCATTTACGGCACTTGTTCAGTGGTGCAGGAAAAACACCGACCAATGCGTTGTGAATCACATCACGTGATGAAGCTCAGCCAATCAAATATGAGTATTCTGACAAGTTTCCTGACTTGAGTGAGATGTACACACACCGTGACACACGGGGAGAGACGAGGATACAGACAGCAGAGCAGGACTATTGAGGTGTGGGTTGTGAAAGTCAAATCATAGGACGATCTCCAAAAGAGAGAAATGTCCAGAGAGACCAGAGTCATTAGACTCTGACTGGACAGACTCATAGCGGTGAATTCTTCAAACACTAATTTCTCTTTTTGGAAGATGAGAAAAATATAATATTGTGGATTTTTCACTTCACCCTGAATGAACTGAGTTTAAAGCTGCAGCGTAATTCAGTGAAAATAATTTTTCTAAATTGAATTTCATTACGTAATAAATTTTTTCATCCAGCTGTTATTTTACTTGAAATGAGAAGAACATGTATTCATGTATTTCTAATCCATCCAGTTAAATTTGAAAAATGAGATTAATATTTGTTAAAATATAATTGATGTGTGCTTTCTTTATTTGATTTGACAGTTGTTTACTACACAGAGACGTTACTACTACTAGACATCTTGAATATAGATATACCCAAATATATATATATATATATATATATTTTGGGTGGTGGGTCCCGGCTTGTCATTAAGGGGTGATGGTGGATCCCGCAGCCAGACCAGTTGAGAACCACTGCTCTAGGTGCTACAAATTCTAGGAAGAAGCACTTCTAACTATAAATTCTAAAACACACCTCTAATTATGAATCTTCGAAGGATGAATCCTAAAACACTTCTAATCATAATCCTACTAATTATGAATCATTAAACACTTCTAATTATAATCTTAAAACACCCTTCTGAACCTAAATTTCCTCCACCACAAACGGTTTCTTAAATGCCGCGATGATACCTTATTGTTGTTGTGCTTTGGCTCCCGTCGCTGACAGAACGGGATGGTGGAGCTTCATATGTGTGACCATGCCCGATGTATTACCGTTGTCATATGTCTTTCTCTTTAAATAACGCCTACATACCGTGCCGGTTTTGTCCACCGCCCTCATCCCGTCATGAGTTACAGGGAAGACAAAATGCTCCCAAACCTGCGACTTTCACAGTTAAATGCTTCTAACCTGCTCCGGGCAGGTGAACACACTACTGCTTTACATCTGTTCACTGACACTTTGCATTGATATTCGGGGACTTGTTACTTGAAAAGGAACAGCAGCAGTAACACTTTATTACACACTATGATGATTAAAAATATTCAATTCATCTGTGGTTCACAAGTGTGCCGAACCGTGAGGGGTTATCCGAACCGATCACGAATCGATCCGTGATCCGTTACACCACTATAGGTAACCCTAGTTTGGGCTCGGTATTAAAGCTCAATACCTTTTGAGCAGTGACTCTAATTGTTTATAAACTCAAACTGGCATCAAATGTCTGGTTTGATTTTCACTCAATTGTACTGAGATGGCTGACGGTTGATGAAAACAGCAGTGGTCCTGCGTTGACTGTTCTCTGTCTGTCTGTTTTACATAAGTGCAAGAAGCTGGAGGAGGAGAGAGATGAGGCCATCAAGAAGCTCAATGAGTTCCAGCAAGGTGAGTTTCTCTCTCTCTTAGGTCAATACGTGTTTCATTCTATAAACAAGCTCTAACTCACTGATGTATCAAACTATGGAGCTAGGAATGTCCGTCTGTCTGTCAATCCATCAATATCTTGAGAACATCAGATGTTCTCCACACTTGGCAGGTCCATTGCTGGGGACGGAAGGGAGTGCTCTGTCAAAATTGGTGTAATTTGGACACTTCATTTGCTCAATATGAATAACCCAAAGTGCTCCAGGGCTCTGCAGACTGAGTCCAGCATGTCGTCCGCGTGGGCTCAAGTCTGCAGTTCACTTTACAACCGAACTCCTCTTCACTCCCCTGGAGTCGGCATGGGCAGATAGCCGACTAGAAAGGAATCGAACCAGAGTGTATTTCACCGCTATGAGTAAGCTATAACTTGGGTGTGTGAGTAAGACTCTTGATCTTGATAACATATAACACTTAAACGTTACAGACAGTAAAAAACCTCAGCTAATTAAATCCATGCTCTACTTTGTATGTGAGTGAATCAGGATCATCCTAATGTACCTGCTACGCCCCTATTTCTCTGTATAAGGCGAGGTTTATCATGGTTAAAGCGGTGATGTTGTAAAAGGGTGAAGCATAGACCCTAAATACATTTATTTTTTTTTAACAACTACTGAAGAAATTGTGTACGAGGTGGAAGGCAGAAAAATAAGGAAACAAGTGGAGGAGGACACGAACAATCTGATCTGTCAGCCCGAGATGGACATTCGCTACAATTATTGGACTAACATCCACAAGTGGGATATGTCCATGAAATGAGTGTGAAAGTGAAGACATCCAGCAATGACTTTCATCCTGACGTAATTGATTTGATAATTATGTAATTCATTAATTAATGTGTTACAGCTGTACTAGTTTAAAGCTTATTTCATAACCTTGGCATTACAATTCTAAATCAACATTTGAATGCTGCTCACCTTTTTTTTGTCTATTCACTCTGTTCATTCAGTTTCTGCAGAAAAAAACGAGGCTTCGCTTATATCGTTAATATTATAGCTATTTGTAGAATTCGATTTCTGTGATGGCTGCGTTGTTTTCAGCTCGTGTGATGCAACAGCAACAATTTCACACTCATTTGATACATTTGTCCAATGCATTTGTAAGTTAACGGTTTTATTTTTGTTTAATTGAAGCCTTTTAAAGCCATTTTTGATGAATATTCAGTTGAAAGGTGCTTGTCTACAGTAAGACAGCTGGGCTGGCCTTTATCATTTGTGCATACGCATGGTCTGAGGCAATTCTAAATATTTATGCAGACTAAGAACAAATTCAGGTAAAAAAAATATTTTGTGCGTAAAATGTTTGTATTTTCGGTTTAAGCACAGATTTGTGTCGAGCAGTTTGTGAATTAAGCCCAACATCCTAGAATTTATTTAATGTCTGTTCAACGTTGATCTGATGTGACGCTAAACAGTTTAATAACACATCATATTTGAATTGTTATATATTATTTTGAGTCAAATCTGAATCTGCAACATAGAACATTTCTCAGGTACAGCTCAGGTAATCTTCTTCCTCCGAAGTAGAAGTACATAGGAAGTAGTAGACAGTTTAGTTGCATACACCTTTGTGTTATGGGGGCCTTGTGTAAGTTAGTTCGGGGTACAATGAGTTAGAATAGGAAGATAATTCAACATTTTTCATATCTTAACATCTTTATAAATCTATAGCTGTTTGGGGCCCTTTTAGTTGGCCCCTCGGGCAGTTGCAGGCAATAAACCTTCACAGCTGTACAAATATGTGAACCAGATAATGGCATTGGAATAGCAATGTCACTGCTTCAGCTTTCATCACAAACCTGTTTCCAAACACTGCACCTTTTAAATGTTTTGGCCCATCATTCAATTTTCCAAACTGATTTTCCTTACAGGTTGAATGCTTTGCTATGACCACTTTAGTGAAGACCACATTTAAAATAGGGCTCCACATGTCAAAAGATAGTGCAAATAGTTTGTCTTTGTAAAGGTGGAGTTGTGTGGATTTTCATCTGAATAAATCTTGCCCGTACTTGTGTATTCAGCTATTCTCCAGCCAAAACACATATTGTGTTTGATTTCCGCATTAATAGAGGCTGCCTCACTGTGCCAAGCAGCTGCATATTAGGACCTATTACGTGATTTCATAGCTCTTAGAAAATTGCTCCTATTCACAACGAAACGGCTGGGGGTGGGGCAGCAGGGTTGGGGGGGGGGGGGGGGGGGGGGGGGGTAGTGGGAGGATGGGAGAAAAAGCCCCCAACACACAATCATGCCTTTTCAATTGCCGATGGCAAGGTTGATGACAACATGACCATTGTGTTATAATGATAACACCACAAAGGCATCTGCCCCCCTCATCAAGGCTTCACAGCGGCTGCAGATACAATTTAATTCACTGCTCCGTTGGCGGCGCTGATACCATTATGCAGCCCGTCGGCACAGGGGTAATCACTGTCTTTCCTGAGAGGAGGATGAAAAAAGACAGGCAGAAAAATGAGGGTAGAAAAAGATGGAGTGATGATGATGGGGAGGCCGAAACTTACAATTAAGACTGCCAATTCTGACGTGTCAGAGCCCCCCGTTGACTCGTGCTCATACACTTTCAACACTTCCACCGCTGTTTATTTACCATGGCTACCAGTAATTATAATTAACATGTCATTTAGTTCAAGGCGTCCTTTCGTAAGGTTGCTGAGTGTGGCCACAGCATTATGCGACAGGCAGAGAGGAACGGAGTCGAGGCCGAGGATGGAAACTGGCAGCTAAGTGCTGTTGAATGACTGATGTGGAGGGCGCTGCAGGAACGTGGATATCGTCCGGCGCCGCCGTTCATCAAGTTCTTAATTAGGTGTCACTGGGGGGAGGAATTGCCCACAACAAAGGCACTAATGCTTAATTTCTTCCTCGCTCAACCACAATGTTTGATTAGCTAAGTGGCAGGCCATTCTTCAGGGGCGTTTTTCTTGTACTGAGGTGTGATTGCAGCTTAAACAACATTACGATTTGTGATTTTTAATTTTACCTGATTTTTTTTTTTCTACTAACTGTTCTACTTAAACTACCAAGGTTTAGTTTAAGCTGCACTAATCAATGTGTTTCATATCAACCATACATCAAATGACTGAATGGCTGTAATGTGAAAGTCGTCACTCAATAAGTGCACAGAGAATCACCAACTGGGCAGTTAACCTCAGCTGATACGCTGTATATAAGAAGTGGACGTAGTCACCAGGATGTCTTTTGAAGCCTTGAGTTTGGCATGTTGGCCATTGCCATCTTGTTTTTTCGCAACCAGATGTGACACAATATGGTGGAGCTAAGTGCAACCGAACGCTGAATAAGATATACATTTTTAGGCAACCAAAGTGGTATAATTCAATTTCATGAACTAAAAGCACACAGTGCTGTTGTGAAGCACAAAGGGTGGCTGCGGCTGTTTCCATCTTGGCAGTGTCGACACAGCCTCACTCCCAGCTAGCAGCTAAGCGACTTCAGGCAACTCCCAACTTACACTAAAATCACCCATATGCATAACTTTACACCTTAATAGAATTGAAACAGGTGAGTGGGATCAAAATTCTTCTCCCGTACAGTTGGGGATATAGACACCTCAGTTGGCCTCAAGTGGACATTTGAGGAACTGCGTTGGCTACATTCTTCAGCAACGTAGGTTGCCACTTGCTTGAAACTAGAGATTGAGACCATAAACTCATGTTTACAATGTTTACTGAGGTAACAAATCAAGTGAGAAGTAAAGTCATTTTCCCATAGACTTCTATACAACCAGAGGAGTTGCCCCCTGATGGCTATTAGAAGGAATGCAAGTTTAAGGCGCTTCCGCATCGTCTTACCTTACCAGACCCGTAGGTTGCCGCCTGTCCCGGCTCCATGCAACGTTTTTCTCTTTTGGTTCGTTGTGTTGGTTCTTTACTTTCAAACAGCTCTGATAAACCCACTGTACGCTGCCAGTCCAGCACCAAACGTGCGGGACTATGCTAATGTGTGTGCTAATGTGGACTATCGGCCGGAGGGAAGATTGCCGCTACAGTAACGATGACGATAAAGAATCTTAACATTTTAACTGATAAACTCCTTGCAGAAACTGTTCTTAAGACCCCCAGCTCACTAAGCGGTGTAACTTTCAATTTACCACGTGCCTCGATAGACTCACAGCAGATAAGACACACAACAACTGGGCTTCAATCTGAACACTCAAACTATTTAGGAAGTATGTGGCCTACTAGGTTTTATGGGCATCTACATTCCTGAGGAGTAGATAAGACACAGAAACATCCAATTGTGATTAATAGACTGAAGGACACTGGGTTTTGATGCAAAATAACATGTAGTCCTTCTATTGAATTCTCTCCAATACACAGATTTATTGAGGTATAATCCACATCTTTAAGTTATTTTTCTATTTTGGTCGATTTCAATTTATATGACTAAAATACTCATACTAATAAAACCAATACTTTATATTAATAATGGCAAGATCCTTATTTTCACATATGCATCTTCTACATCCCCAGAGATAATGCCATATCCCAGTTATCCTTCTATTTTGGATATATAATTTTATTCTAGCTCAGTGTAAATAATTGATCTTTGTAAACCATTCACAATTTACTAACATGTTTTGTTTGCATTTGTTCTAACCTTTGCTTGGCAATCATATAAAATGCATCTACAGTTACTGACTGAAATGTGCCTTTATATATGAAGCTTGAGGTTTACCAAATCTCAAAACTTGAAAACATCTGAGTTCATATATAAGATTAAGCATTGTTGCAGATTTAATAAAAATGTTTATCTAAATGTAAAATATATTAATAACTAAATTGTTAATCATAAACCCATGAATTCGTATAAAAAGGGTGATGATGCCGCTCAGCTTCAGCCTTCAGACACGGTCAGGTTGGGTAACAGAGTCTAACTTTACATAACATTTAGGACGGCACACATTTTTGGAAAATAAACGGGAAAGCTTTGTTGTTAATCAATTAAGTCTCAATCGCTACGGAGTTGTTGTCATTGTGTACAATGACTTATTGTTTCATAGCCACACAAATCAAATAATCAAGTTCTTTATATATGAAATATTGATTGCACTGAATGCATGACTACATTACTAAACAGAAAATAAAAAAGTAAACAAACAAGGCCCAGTGTAGGCACCTTGCTTATTTATGTTGAAGTTCACTCAATTTAAATGTAAAAAAATTACATTTGACAAGCGCCTATTAAAATACAGCAGCTTATCAATAAAATACTTTGTGTCTTATATTTGTTCATACAATATATATATTTATTTATTTGATCAAAATATGATTTGTGTATTTCAAGTCTTTGAGTTCTGAAGACAAATGTAAAATACGATACATGGTCACATGTCTTCTGGAGTTTTCCTGGAGATCTTGTAGATCTGTGGCTTGTTAAACTTGGTGAGCAGAGCTCACCGTGTTTAGCTGAGGGGGACGCCTCGTTGGTGCCTCGCTGTGGGGAACGCTCACATGCACTAACATGCACTAACAGACCCCCGGCCGGCCAGCTATGGGAACAAAGAGACGAGAGGCTTTGATAACAACACACACAGGGCTCAGGCAGACGGTACTCCACTTTATCTTTGCATTGAAAATATTGTTTGATGCTATATTAATGTTCTACATTTTAAATACAGCTCCTTTAAACTGAGGTACATTGTGTTTCCAGCTTGTCCTCTCCCTTCTAAAAATCTTTTAATGTAACTTCAACATATAAATCAAGGAACTAGAATACCCAATAAGGATGTAGAAGATCAGACGAGGATTGATTTGCAGGTATCTGTATATTGAAGACATTGTATACTTTTATAAAAATACAGTCTTAGATTATAAATCCAGTGCCTATACTCACTTGATTTAACACCCTCCAGGATTTTTTCAAATAAAAATGTACTCCTCGTCATATACCTTTGTAGTGCCTTGTTGTTGTACATGCTACAGTAGTTTAGCTAAACAAATAAGGCTGAAAAGCAAATGTTTCTGTTCACCCTGGGTTATGTGCAACATTCTTAACAAAATGCATGTGTGCACTCTAAACTTTTATTTATAGTCGTAAGCGCTGAAGTTGTTTCCGGCATTGAATCAGTCTATATGCAGTCTATAAGCCCTTTAGGCTTAATGGCTAATGGCTAATGGAAATAAAAAGGTAGGGCAAATTATCTTTACAAAAGATACATTGCTAACAAAATTTGGTTCCATTCCTTTTGAATTCAAATGATATTGATGAACATAGGTCACTCAGCATTGAGCCTACTCACATGGCAGCCACAATAGCGAGCAGAAATATGTTCCAGTGTCAAGTGTTACAGCACTCTTCTGTCAATTAACTGCGCAATGAAGCGAGAAGTTACAGGTATGCGCCCATTCATTGGGAAAATCCTAATCATGTTCTTTGTTTTGTCTATGCCATATTCATCAGGTTGGATGGCCATGAGGTGACTTTTAAAGTTTGTCTTGACATGAAAGCAGTCATTCAGTAGATTTGTTAATGCTTCCTTGCGTACTTCATTAACATTGTCACATCTGAAAAGGCTACTCACTTGTGAGCTTTTTGGCTCTGGGGCTCAAATTGTAAGACGACCATGCGTCATGTTCTTGTCGTTCTTGTATGTTTGCCACTCTGAACATGGATTGATTTCAATCTGTTAATTTTTTGCTTTGTCTGTTTGAGGGGCTAAATGTGAAACTAACATAATGGGTCTTAACAAGGGAGCGATTCTTACTGGTTGGGCCAGAACAGATACTTTTGTTAAAGTTACTATGAGGAACTTTCAATTTGTGTTGCTTTTTAAAAGTGGTAGTGTTTCCGGGCACCAGAGTCCGTGTAGAAAACCTCTCATTTTACTGCAGCAGAGGTCTGACAGTCTTCAGTCAATCCTGGTTCTGGTTCTCCCGTGCCTCCCTTTCCTCCAGCGGGCTGCTATAGATGTCATGAACAACATAACAGAGTTACACATTCAATGCATATGACATAAATGATTCACATAATGAGAGTTGTAAAATAATGATGGAAAAATGACTACTAGTGATAACAGCAAAGGTGGATATAGTAGAATAATAATGACAACAAAAGCAGTAATGGTACCGGCAATAGCAAGCGATGCGACTACTAATAATAAAGACAGTAGCAGTGGGTGTCAGCAGGGCCCTGGCAGGAGGCTGGACCATGGTCCAGATATAACCACGATCCCTGGAAACCTGTGAGGCGTAGTTCATAAATCTAGATTTAAATATCAAAACATTGTTATAGATTAACATACCCAATAGTATATAAAGCAGTCACAATGAATCAACCAGCTCACTGTAAAATGCCACTTGTGAATTATTGCCATTATTTGCCAATATGTAAACATACTTAAATGTAGGTCTTTTGAGTCCTTATGCCTGAGGGTAGCATGTGTTGTATCTGATTTTGACTCCAAAACATTTACATCTAGGTATTGATCGTTTTATTTCAGTATAGATTTCTTCCATACTTGCCCCTAACTGCACATTAACAAGCATCAAATGTAATGCCACCTAGATTATTTTTATGAACATAAAACAAAGTATCAACTCATGGGAACTAAAGCAAGATTCAAGTTTTTAGGCAACTCAGATCTCTTGGTTAAGTTTGGGAAAAGATCATGGTGTTCGTTAAATATGAACTGCAGCAGCAGACTAGACTTAGGAACAGAGCACTTCATTGAACAAAACATTGGCAGTGAAGAACGATTATGTTTCCTTCCAAATGTGTTTGGCCCAAAAATTCTTAGCACATGAACATCATTTCTAGGAAACAATATACCCATATCCATATATTGTGTGTCTGTGTTTTCCATGGGTGGACGTGTCTCACGGTAAGAGAGGACCACCGTTTGAAATTGGACTTCATTCCTCATGGATTACCTGTCCCCTGGATCACTCTGTCCAGGGGCCTAAAGTCATTTAATGCTTCTCAGCAAGTTATGAATTACAGGCAATATGGTTATGGTGAGGTATCTTTACTTTGTCTCTTCTTTTTTTTCTTAGTTTCTCAGATGGTCATTGAAGAGGTCAATGCTATTCAGCAGAACCTGGAGATCGAGAGGACATGTAGAGAAAGTGCTGAAGCCCTGGCCTCCAAGGTACACTTTTACTGTCAACTGCTCCGTATTATAACCAATGTGTTCTGTGTTCCATCTGTGCTACTTACATTTCCTAAGAAAGCCTAGATTCAAGTTTAAATGAAGTCCAATAAAACAAGCTCACAACCAAGATAATTCCCATTAAACTCCCATTAAATTAAAACAAGAGAGGAATAATGGAATCAGAACTGTTGATTTAGAACACGTTTGGCTGAATAATAATGTTACTACAGAATCAAATCAGCTTTTTAAGACACTGGTCAGTGTATTCCAGGAACTGTCACTTTGACACGTTCAATTTACGTTGCAATCAAAAGGACTCTGTGGTCCTCCAGTTCCTGGATTCTTTGGATTCAGAGCACATTTTTTGGGAGTCCTTGCTAAAATGCGAGTTGTGATTGAGAGTGGGAGAGCCTGGCACATAGTGATTTTGCAGCCCACTGGTGTCGAGCTTATCACTGTAATCATTTCTCATTCAATTTCTGGACAAATCCCTCACAGTCCCCCTGGTTGGGCCAGTGGGAGGGAGGCTGATGGAGAATTATGGTGAAGGTCAACTTTTAGGCCTATTTTCTGAGCGCTCCCCGGCCTTCAGTCCTCCTCTCTGCCTTGGTTTGTTTGTCGCCCTCGTCTTACAGGGCCTGTTGAGATGTCTGGCTTTTAAAAACTGTATATTTGGGCTCTCAGGACACTCCCAATACCTGCTTAACATTTAAACTCACAAATTACAAATGTCAGTACTGCTATTATTATTCCACTATTCAGCATGGTGATATTCTAGATGTTTGTGTTGAATCTCTGTTGTAATCCTGTAGTTTATTTTCTGCTTTGAAAAGACTAGTGCAGTGCTCGTTGATCGCACGTCTGTTCAGAACAGGGTGATCACTGCTGATCCTGTGGTCCTCAGCAACACACCTGACATGTCATAGATGAGTCACGGCTCCTCACGGTCACAAACACCAGAGATACACTCTGGTTCAGAGAACACCAGGGGACACGTTACTGTTAGGGAAGGTAGCAACCTGGGCCAGGGGCCCCAAAGGTAGAGATGTATTCTGATATGAAAAATATTGAAACTTATTGTACCTTAAAATAACTTACAAAAGCCCCTCAAAGCAGGTAAGAAATATACAACTGAACTGAAGACTACTGTGTACTTGGACTTAAGAGGAAACCACTGTTGTACCACATTTACCTGACAGAAATGTTACTGGTTTCGTTGCAGATTCAGATTTGACTCAAATATGACAATTCAACAATTCAATTAAAATATGATACATTGTTATTCATTAAACCATTCAGGATTATTTTAGAATTGAAAGCTCCACCTTGAACAGATATTAAATTGATTTAAATACAATGGGCCTCAAGAACCACCATGTGTAAACAGTCTGCTGTGATCCAAAGTGAGTTCTTCACTAATGGATTGTAATCATTACTTTGAAGCAATTTGTATTGGACAATCCTATATGAATGACACTTCATAATTATGTTGACATATGTCCTTTTTGACTCTGCAATTAGAATTTTGAGCATAATTCCAAATTGGCCATTGATGCTGTTGTATAACGCTACAATATCAATATGAAGCTGCAATATAAATAAATGATGCACTAATTCAGGGGTGTCAAACATACGGCCTGCGGGCCGGATTCGGCCCGCCACGTCATTTTATGTGGCCCGCGAATCCCCCAGCAAAAAAAAAAAAAAAAAAAAAAAAAAGACTTATTTTTTAAATTTTTTTTTTTTTTCTACAAAAATTAAAAGTTAGATGTGAAAATAAAAATATCCCCATGGTTGAAATTATGAGATGAGCCATTTGCGCCGCCGGTCTCGCCGGGGGCTATTTTGTGTTCATTCGCACTGGACGCGCCGGAGAGGGGGCGTGGCTTATCGCCCTGAAAGCCGTTCAACTGTCCGCCATTAACCATGGAAAAATAACCTCTATTTCTGCTAAGTAGGTGTTGAGGAAGTCACAGATATCCCAGGAAACTAAACTAAATATGTTAGGAGTAGTTACATTTACACCGTCTTACATTTACAACCGGCCCTTTGAGGGCGACCGTGATGCTGATGTGGCCCCAGAGTGAAAATGAGTTTGACACCCCTGCACTAATTGAAGATGAATTTATCTCTGTATGTAATATGGCCAGTGAGAAGTGTAACCAGGAATGTCATGGCTGGTTTGTTTTGTGATACTGTCACAGTTCAGCTCCACACCCTCCTCACTCTACTTGTCAGCCACTCCCTCCTCATCAGTCCAACTCTCTTCACCTGTTCACTCACCTGTCTCTGATCACTAACCAAGCCACTATATAGACTCCTGCCTCCCAGACACACATTGTCAGATTGTTCTTTGCTTTTGGATGCCAGACTCTCCAGCACTCTATCACAGACTGATCTCCTGTTACCAACCCTGCCTGCCCCTGGTCTACCCGTCTCGCCTGACTCCCGGTAAACCCACCAGCCTTCTGTTCCTGACTCTGATTAACTCTGCCTGCTGTACCTGCAAGTTTGTAATAAAAGCCAACCATCCCTGGAATCTTGTGTGTTGCATTTGGGTCCATATACAACCGGTTACATTACAATGTGGCCAGTCATGGACCCAGCACACACCCCTGCACCATGGAGCCGTTTCGAGAGGGTCGAGGGGGCTCTCCAGCAGCATGAGGCGCTGATGACCAACATCGCCGCTGAGACACGTCAGTCAGCAGCAGCCCAGGAGCAGGCTTTGGCTGCGTTAGCTGCTCGGGTCCAACATTTAACAGCAGCCTTGACCCAGCATGCAGTCTCAGCTCCTCCTCCTCCTGTCCCTCTGATGCCCACTCCAGCACACAAGCCAAATGTGGGAACCCCAGAGCGCTATGCTGGAGAACCTGAGGGCTTCAACTCATTCGTCACAAACTGCTCCATCTTGTTTTCCCTGCAGCCCTACACGTTTGCCTTGGAGGAGGCTAAGGTAGCCTTCACTATCAACCACCTGACAGGCAGGGCACGACTGTGGGGCACCGCTGAATGGGAGCGGGGCACGACAGCCTGCTCTTCCTTCCTGGCTTTTTCTGTGGAGCTACGCAAGGTGTTCGGGACGGTCTCCAAGGGCCTTATCCTACCGGGGGACTTATGGATCTGCGTCAGGGAGACCGGACAGTTGCAGATTATGCCATTGGGTTTCACACGAAAGCAGGCCTTAGCGACTGCAACTCTGCAGTTAAGTGTATGTATACTCAGCTTTTGACTAGCTGAGTATATTAAAGATGAACTGGTTTCTTTTGATTTGCCTTCCGACCTGGATGGCTTAGTTGAACTGACTTCCTGAGTGGACAGACTCATCCAGGCAAGGCGACAGGAGCACCGCAAGGGGGTTATAGATCGCCGCTCTTCCACTCAGCCTCGAGGTCCTCCGGCAGCTACCAGCGTCACCCCAGGGCGTTGAACCCATTCAGGTGGGGCGCACCAGTTTCACTCCAGAGGAGCGTGAGCGCCGCCGCCGGGGAAATCTCTGCTTGTGCTGTGGCCAGGCGGGTCACTTTATATCCCGGTGCCCAGCAAAAGGACACGGCTCGCCAGTAGTAGGGGAGGTACTGGTGAGCCCAACCACAAGACTCTCCCCCAACCAAAGACTCCTGTGCCGCGTTCAGCTTCTGCTTGCAAATGGATCCCACACCCTCACTACTTTCATTGACTCTGGCCCTGACGACAGCATCATTGAGGACCTAGCCCTTCAGCTGGGTATCGACCGGGTACCCCTGCCATGCCCTGGATGGTCACCTACTGGGGACAGTGACTCACCAGACCAGTCCCTATGCTCCTGTTTGGTAACCACCATGAGACCATCCTGTTTCTTGTCCTGCGGTCACCCCAGCATCCATTAATCCTGGGGTACCCCTGGCTCCGCAGCCATAACCCCCACATAGACTAGGCAACAGGAACCATTCTGGGGTGGAGCTCATCCTGTCACCTGATTTTTCTGAAACAAGCCCCTGCACCGCAGCAGTCAGACTGTCCAGCTCTGCTTCAGACCTTTCAGGGGTGCCTACTGAATACCATGACTAGCGGGAGGTATTCAGTAAGGCCATTCTTCTTCGTGGGAGTCACTGAGGTCAACGACATTACCATTAAGAACCGCTTCCCACTCCTCTCTTCTGCTTTGAGCTAGCTACCATCTTCACCAAGCTAGACCTGCGTAACGTCTATCACTTGGTCCAGATCCGAGAGGGTGACGAGTGGAAGACGGCTTTCAACACCCCCACTGGAGATTACGAGTACCTGGTTATGCCCTTCAGCCTCACCAATGCCCCAGCCGTCTTCCAGGCCCTGGAGAATGATGTGCTGAGAGACATCCAGGTCCCGAGAGGAGCACATTCACCATGTCCAAGCAGTCCTTCAACGCCTCCTTAAGAATTCTCTGTTCGTTAAGGCAGAGAAGTGTGAATTCCACTCATCTGTCTCCTTCCTGGGGTACATCGTGGGACAGGGGATCGTGCAGATGGATCCTTTCAAGGTGTCAGCTGCTACGCTCGTCCCTTACTCGCGTAAAGAGCTGCAACGATTCCTGGGGTTCGTTAACTTCTACCGGAGGTTCATCCAGTGGTCCCCCTCGGCTGAGGAGGCCTTTCAGAACCTCAAGGCCCGGTTTACTTCTGCCCCTATCCTCCAAGTCCCTGACACTGAGAGACAGTTTGTTGTGGAAGTGGTCCTTGATTAGCCATATCCGAGAATATATACATGCATCAACTATTCACTTACTTTAGTTAAAAGCAACATATCCATTCACCATAAATCCAAGTGCTGTGAACAGAATAAGGTTGCACATAAGTGACATTACCTTTTTGAACAATGTTGACCTTTCAATAGCATTTCAGTTGTATTGTAGTCACAATTCCTGCTCTCTGAGGGTGTTAACATTATTTTATTACTCATTTACATTTAAATCCAACCAAAAATACATAAGGAGTTGTTCCCAGAGAAGGACGGACAAATTAAACTCTGTATTAATTTCTTTGTACCTAATGATGGTAATAGTGCATACAAAGTATTCCCCAGCCCACAATGAGAGTTCCGAATAATTCTTTAAATTGAAAAGGCATCTGGAGGGAGTTAACAGCTTACAACCAGTTGATCAGAGTTCTGATGCTTCATGTTTTTTTGTGTTGATGTCATCAACGGTAAAATGAAGATGCTGTGTCTTTGTAACGGTGACCTCCAGTGTATTATAAATGATGTATTGTTGATTGCAGTTTGGTGTAAAGGGCATCGTCAAAAATGGAATTGCTACAATCTGCTCCCACCAGGATGCCATTAATAAATGTTTCTTTTATGGCTGGCCTTCTCTCCAGGCATGTTTCTTCCTTCGGATGCAAATGTTTGCATCCATCTCCTTCCCATCGGTTTCATTCCTGATTTACTTAGCAATGGCCTCCTTATGGCCGTCCTGATGATTGAACTTTAAAAAAGGGAGCTGCCGTTGTTGCAGTTTAGTATGTATCCGTCATGTAGAACTGATCAATTTGCAAATCATTTCAAAGGTAGACAGCACCTGAGAATACGTGTTGGAAGTGATAATCGCACAGAAAAACTTGATGCATAGAAATGCAAGATGCAAATACATGTCCCATCACAAAACTGTGGTTACATCTAAAAGGAGAGATTCACTGCTTTTGCTTCCCTTCCAATGTCTGCTTTTTCACACCTTATCATTGCTTTCGCATGCGTCCTGCCATTATGACTGATTGCAGGGCCAAAGAAAAGAGGAAATCAACATCTCATTTCTGTGCCTGGTTTCTACTGGCTTAATACAAACACTTTGTCTCTCTACGCAGGTTTGAGAAATGAAGGTGCTGTAAGATGTCACTTTTTGTTGGATTCATGTCCTCTTTTAGGAAATACGTGCTGAGTATGCCATAAATTGTGTGTTGGTCATGTGGCTGCACAATGTAATCTTGTGAGCGTATTCATACACTTCAGTGAAACGACCTACACACTATCGTCATGGCTGTGTTGTTGAGCAAATTATCTGTGAAATAATTTTCCATTCAAGTCTTTGAAAAGTTGAGTGCTACAGCTTGTTTGTTCAGCCTTCTCTGCATGATCATGTCCACCTGAGTTTAGAAGGAGGTATGACATGAGAAAGCTGTTGATCCCTGTCTTTAAGTCATTCACTGTATTAATGTGTCCAACCATCCGATTTGTTCCTATCGCCTCCACGTACTTTCACCATCGTATTTTTAAAGGAAGTATAATGAATGAAATACTGTACATTAAATATATACAGTGTGCGAATGACCCGTTAGCAATCTACCTGGTTCTCCAGTGTTGCATGCTGAAGTCTTAAGACTCGATTCATAATATAAGTCTGCAAGATTTAATAGATGCAACACAATGCAATCAACTACTAAACATGCCTGGCACACACACCACCAAGTCACATGTAGGAACATGTGTGTCGCTGTACAGCCTTTCACCTAATGCGCAGCAGGCCCATCGCAATAATTCAGCCGCAGCAAACAGGCCAGAGGTTGAAAAAGATTCCTTCCATGTAATCTTAAAAAAGGACTGGGTCACTCAGGTTCTTCGGGGAAACACGTTTGCAACATTGGAACCAGGAACAACCAGGTGTTCAATGGTCATATGTGAGAGGAAAATGCCACGTTTTCTATCTTCATATTTGTGAATAATTCCATTAAATTGATTTGTCTAGCCCAAAATTCCAAATTTGCCTCATTTGCCGTTACAATCTGTACAGCATGAGTACAGTTTCAATACTGCAGGACATGGGAAGTTTAAAAAAAATTTTGTGACTGTTTCCAGAGATCCAGTTATTTAGATAAAAAAAGTCCCCTGAAGTAAGAAAATCAGAAGAGACATTTCTCAGCGTATCACAAATCACACCTTCCTTCTTTTTGATTGGTTCTGATTGTAAGCTGTTTATGGTGTGAGTGGCCAGGATATAGAAGTTAGTTCAGCATGTCTGAAGCTTACATTTAGTACTATGTCGATGAGTCAATACTTTCTAAAGTGCTTCATGCGGCAATTAAAGATTTGTATTTCATGATGTTTGTATGATTAACCTTTAAAATGTATGGGATTATTGCCCAAAAATTGGCTCTGACAAGCCATGTGACATATTGTGCTTTGAGACTTGGATGAAAATATGCTGGTACTTTATAGCACAAAAGATTTAACATTTTATTTTGCAGGTAATGTGGACATTGTCTGCTGTCGGCAGCAATACCCGGAGCCAAGCAATAGCCTGTTCCCAACGCTGCTCTAGTGTGATTTCCTCCTCTTCCTCTGTCACATGCAGGCTCATTACAGTATACCGCCCACGGCTTGAGAACTACCTTTGCAAAGGTGCACCAAATTCTTCTCACAAACAAATCAGAGCAGACGGGGCTGTTTTGGGGGACGGGGGCTAAAAGAGATGAATCATTCCAGACAGAGTTCAACATGTTTTAGTAAAAACTCAAATTACAAGTATGAACCTGAAAATGAGCATGATATGTCCCCTTAAATAGTGTGCCATTGATCTGTGATATGCATGATATTCTTGACAATCACATATGAATGTCCTTTTAATGTTTCTCTTTGTGCCTCCTGACTGTAGTTGAACCGTCAGAAACGCTCTCTGAAGAGGAAGAGCATGATGCTGCTGCCCCACCTCAGCCCAGAGATCATCACTGAGATCAACCTTGATGATGAAGAGGAGGAGAGTGAAGAGCTACATGCAGCCAGTCATTTCTGCCTCTCTCCCCTGTGCCAGACCACCATCTCAGGTACAAGTCTCCAACTCCTCTCATTGGGATGGATATGTCCCATGAATACCAGCATGTCACCGTAGCTCGAGCCACATAGAAACGGCAAACATATTAGTGGGATTGTTAGCATTATTCCAGTAGCTAATGCTTGTAAAAGGTAACAGCCTGATGACAGCATAAGTCCGACCTGTTACCGCTCATTGTGTAGTATAGTGTCGTGTGAACATCAGCAAAGAGGCACCACTCAGATTTTACATGTCAGACATGGTCTTTCACATGTCATAGGAGAGCTATAAAACAGATATATAATATGTCCTGCTATGTATACCTTCATAAAGTCCCTCTGGTAAACTACACATTTGTTGGGATCAATAGGGGGCGTGTTTGAGTTATCAGCTTTTAAGAAATTGAATTCTTGACATCAATAGAATTATTAATGTGAATAACAATTATTAATGATTATTAATAATAACGGGGCACCACCCTGCGAACAGGGACCGATAACCAAACGATAAAACTAAGTCTCATAATTAGTAGTCACTCATCAGTGACAGTGAAGGTTTGAGTACGTACACAGGCTACAACATACAGATCATCACATACATATGCACAAGTAATCACAGACGACTGCTCTTTAAAATATAACAGGGTTTATTACATCAGAATAATAAATGATCAGATCAATTAATATTGCGATCAACAAATGCTATCATACTATTTTATGTACCTAATATCTAAAGAAATGAATGAAATGGGGAGGAGGGTGTGTATATAAGTATGTGCGTGTGTGTGTGTCTGTGTATAAAAGGAAGGGGGGGGTGGGGGCCCTTAACACTCACAGTCAAAGACTACAAAGATGGCCGCTAGCCAAACTAGCAGAAGGGGGGTGAGACTGGAGGTGATGACGTATGTGAAAAGGAGGGGCTTGACGGTGCTACCGCTAACCTACCACTAGGTGGCGGGAATGTTGCTGTATGTAACCACGTGTGTCTGTGCAGGCACGTGCGCGTGTGGGGCAATCGATTGAACGGGGTTTCCCCCAGGGGTTAGACTATGTGCGTGCGTTTACGAGAGAGAGAGAGAGAGTGGGGGTCACCTCCTGCTGTGTTGGCAGGAGGGTGAGCCAAGAAAAGGGGGAGAGAAATCGTAAGTCAACATAAATCAAACTTCTGCTGCGATATCCTGAGGAGCATAAGTACGTTATTCTATCCTGCATAAGCATACCGTTGTCGTCTTGAACTGTCGGCAGCTTACGCAGTGATGAACACGGCACTCAGCTCACTCACAGAGCCGAGTTAATGAAGAGAGAAATATCACACAAAGTTGAATACAAATGAATGAAAATAATCCCAAAGAAAACAGTCAATGCAGTTAATACACAATACAAACGGAGCTTCTCTGGTCCGTGATGTTTGTGTATTTACCTCCGTATACTGCGACGGTGTCTTTAACGCGAACAGAATACGGGCAATGCACAGTGGAGCGGAGCTGGGGTCCGCTGGGTGTTGCGCAATACCTTGATATTACGCAATAGTAACGAAACACACAAAACACGGGAATATCAACCTATAAATGAATTAACCTGAATTAACGTAAAGTTAATTTAAGCTAAGCTAGCCCAGATGCACAAGAACCTTACTGGTAGACGCTTCTTTGCGGCGGGGAGAGTGTCCGCTGCGAATTTTGGCTCCTTTGTCCCGGGGGAAAAAGTGGGGCTGCTTGCAGATCAGCGCGGCTGTTTAAGCGGCGGCTGTTTCAGTCCGTTGACGCGGCTCGTTCTGGAGCAGGCGCAGGACATGATCAATCCTCGCTGCAGAGAGGATGATTTAACATCGGGTTTGAGACGACATGTGGTCCGTGCGTCTCGCCGGAAATTGTCGGGAAGGAGCGAGTTTTTCAGCTGCTCCCTGCCGGACTGTGCACAAAAAGAAAACAACACGGGGAGGAATCGTGGAAGGGATTCGTCCCGGCGGAGTGAGAGGGCCTTGACTCAAAAAGAAAACACGGCTACTTCGGCCAGCGAAGATAGCTTTGTGACCTGACAGGGTTTGGTGAGGGTTCGAGGCTTTGCAGGCCGCGGGTTCCTCGTGGCTTCCGTCGCCAGCGCGATGCTGGAGTTAGGAGGCTGGTGTCTTCTATAGCCAGGACGGGGAGTCCGAGCGAAGAACAGCGATTTTCGGCTGTGCTCTGGCTTATAAACGAGTCTGTCTGCACAGTGGGGGGCCCTGTTTCGGCCAATGGAGGGTCAAGCCTCAGGGTGAGAGGTGGGGGTTAAGGATCAGAGTCCATTGGGTCGGGAGGAGCATGTGAGGAGCTCAGTCAGCCAGCAGGTGGCTGCCAGACCCCAACACATTCATAACAGAAACCCTGTCTTACAAACTTCAGGCAAGGCAAGTTCATTTCAATAGCACATTTCAACAACAAGGTCATTCAAAGTGCTTTACATAAAACATCAAAACCCTTGAAGAAAGTGCATCAAAAAGACATTATGAAAGGACATTTACAAATCGAAGAGAATAGAACATATTAAACAAGCTTAAAATAGAATAAGTAAAATACAAGAATAAAAGTTACAGTGTAAGAAATGATTTGATAAAAGGCAGCGGCACACAGAAAAGTGTTCAGCATGGATTTAAAAGAAGCGAGAGTTGCAGTTTTCTGGGAGTTTGTTCCAGATATGTGGAGCATAAAAACAGAATGCTGCTTGTCCACGTTTAGTTCTGACTGGAAAACAGAAAGCACACCTGACCCGGACCAAGTGAGAGGGTTGGATGGTTCATAGTGTAGCAGAAGATCAGAAATAAACCAGTCAGGAGTATTTTGATTATTTTAAAATTAATTGACACAAACTCTGACATCCTGCGTGGCCCTCCTGTCCACAACCCACACTACATACTTGTTTACATTATTAACTCAAATGTTGGGCCTTCGACCTTCTTCTGAAATATATAAATTTGACCTCATTAAGTCTAATGAAAAACATCATTGATAAATAAGTCCATCCATTGAGTGCTGCAGGAATGATGTAGGCCAACCCAACACTCTGGTTCCCTCCACAAACAGCCGATGGGATTCTTCCATTAGATTCTGGATTATTGCAGAAGATGAGCTCTGTGGAAAACAAACGTTTATGATATTTAAATGTTTTGTTCAGCATGGAAATTCTCACAAATGAACACCACTTTTATGATTTTCGAAGCTTGAATACAATCAGCAGAAGTAAAAAGCTAACATCAGGCTATGAAGGAACTCCATCACGGTCACATGACTTCATGTCACCACCACGAAGCTAAAGGAGGACTAGTGAGGACGTTTACTCGTCTCATTTAGACTCTTCAGCTTGTGTTAACCACAGACCTTATTTCAGGCTTCTGACCAAAAACACATTCAGTGAACCCACTGACTCAGAGGCAAAGGAACCTGACGTGCACGTGTTGACTCACTTCTTGTTTTTAGGACTGCAGCAGTATATCACCATAATGAGCAGGATTCTTTTCTTTTGAATTCTTTGGACATTTTGATTGAAGTGCAATACTTCCACGTTGTCTATTTTTATAATAATATTATTATTTATAATTGCCATCAAAGTATATACTCTACATGCTTAATGTACCAAACTGCAGGTATTGAAAGAATATCTACAATATGGTGGGCAGAAAAGTGTGAACTAGTCATGTTGCAAACTGCTAAACTGTGTGTTTCATCTGCATAACGCAAGTAACCAATAACTGCATTGAGTATGTTCAGTGAGTCTTAAAGTGTCTGAAGTACAGTCAACTATTTTCAGGTGATAATGGATTCACTGTCACGGGAGTTCACGGTTAGGACCCAATAGCAAGACCACAGGAGACAGAAGTTAATAGAAACAGGTTTTATTTAGCCTGAATAAAGACAGGAAAGTGTGGAGCCCATGGTCCGACACCAGAGAGTAGGCTGGTCGACGGTGTGAGTCCCGTGGCTCGACACCGGAGGGCTGGCAGTTTGACGGCCTGTGTAGTCCGTAAACACGAAGGAGGGCACGGGGGATTCCCGGACCGACGGACACCGGAGGAAGGCGCTCGAGGCAGAAGAATCTACGGGGTTGAAGTGGGTGAAAGACGGTACGACCTGACAACGCCAGACTGCAGGACCAGAGTTTATATAGTGTCGGGGAATCATTAGTGGGACCTGAGTCTGCTGTGTGGCCATGGGAGGTGTCTGGTCTGACAGGGATCCTGACATTCACACTTCATGACGCTGTTCCCATCATCTTATTCAAGACTGTAAAGGAGTGATAATCATGCCATTTACAAATGATATACTATGATGTAGAAGATGTACAGAAAGACGTTGACTTGCTCAAAGAGCTTTGTCTGATTTCGTGGAACATTCACAGTTGCATGTTGATGGACAGCTGGTCAACTCACTTCCTGCCAGGGAACAAAGAGGAGACTCTCTCTACAAGTTGACACTCTTATCAGACTAGTGCAGTTTGACTAGTGCGGGCTGAATGTTTGGCCTGTGGTGCTGCTGCTTACTGCTCATACAAACAACTTCACAGTTACTGGAATTTAATGTTCAGCAAGGTAGTCAACCTGAGTCTGGGGCCCCAAACAGCTGTAGATTTATTATGATGTTTAGTTGTGAAAAATACTGAAAGATCTTACTATTCTTACTCATTGCACCCCAAAATAACTTACTGCTACTTCAGAGGAAAACATTGTAGTTCTACTGTTACCTGACAGAGAAATGTTACTGGTTCCGTTGCAGATTCACATTTGACTCAACAATGTAAATATGATGCATTATCATTTATTAAACTACCCAGCGTCATATTGGAATTGAAAGCTCCACCTTCAACACACGTTCAGTAAACCTGAATTCATCGTGCTTATACTGCCTCTCTGTCACTCTGTACTTGAACTAAACATTTGAATGCAGGACGTTTACTGTGTGGTATCAATATCAATAATACTTCTATCACTGTCAATACCAACATTCAAAGTTAGAGGGAGGGTGTAAAGCAGGGCGGCGTAAAATCCCTCTAAAACCCCACCCAGTGTGAAGCAGATGACATGAGCAGTTGTTGACAGTCAGACAAAGATTCATTGTTTTACAGTTACCGTACATAAAGGTCTCAGCTGGGTGTGATCATCTGTTGTCATTTCCGAGCTGAGCATATCACAGGTGGGGTCCTGCTGCCATCGTCCATACTGTTCATCTAGCATTTCCATTTAATGTGAGAATCCTTCACAATACATGTCCTACTCAGCAAAGGACATCCCCCCCCCCCCCCCTCCCACAAAAAAAACGTCAGCGACCTTTTCCCGCTAAGCACCCTCATAAATGTCCCAGTCTGGTCCTGCTGTGAGCTGCTTATAGTTACAGATTTAAACTCTGTGTAATTTCAAAAATTTGAGGACAAAAGTGTTTCTCAGATTTCCTGTGCATAGAAATTCATTGTATGCAGTTAAAACGTAGAGCAATAACAATACAGTGTGATGGCGAAGCATTGTTTGATTCCTCAGTATATTACATTCAATTTGGCAAACATATCACAAAGCAATAAATGAATGCAGTATATTGTCCTGTGTTCTCGGATCTTCTCTTTTGTTCTGGGGTAAAAGGATGTGTTATCTGTTGGGATCCCAGGTAATTATTCCCAATCTAAAAGCAACACAAATCCTGTATCTGATCACATGGTGTGTACGTTGGCCTCAGATACTCAGTTACTGTGATAGAACTAGTATTACATTAAAGGTCGGATACATTAACCTCGGCTGGACAGGGTTTACTGTGTTTGATAGCATTGATCAGGTGACAACAACCTCATCCAAACATCCAAATGATGTAAAGAATCACAGTGAGGACTCCACCAGGGGAACTTTATTGCAAATACATCCAATATGATAAACAACCATTGGTGTGTGTAAGAAAGAGCCGTGTTTAACACGACTTTGATTTTCTTTCTTTCAGAGCAACAATATAAGTTGGAGAAACATCAAGCAGTCGCTGGCCTCGGGGCCGTGAGAGAACAACTGAGGGAAACCAGGGACGATGTAGGTTTGAGATTGTTCCTTTTGTCCAGCACTGTTTCTGTCATTATGATTCCAATGAATTGATGTCAACGGCAAGGCTACCAAATTGACTTGTTCCTGAGAGGAGGTTCTCCTCTTCTTGTGACCGGTTTTTAGTCCTGCACCTGTAGCCAACTTAGTTTGGATGCTGTGCACACTAACCACCTGTATTACTCATCCAGCAGTAGTTCAGAATGATTTCAATTATTGCTGGTAAATGCACCATGTCTAACACTTAGGCATGGTTTAACCTCGGATAACTGTGACTCATCAGTAACACCAGCAGAGGCACTGCAGTATCTCTATATTCGTACTGGCAAGCTGACTTTGTTTCTGAGGTGCAGTGAGCTAAGCAAACCTTTTTGTGATATTTTCTTCACCCTAGCTGGTAGCATCTGTCTCTGTTTGAGTTAGTTTTGTCACACCGAAGGCAGAAATGGAGCAATGACTTGTTGTTAGGTATAAGGGTGTTTTACATGAAGCCTTGCAGTTATACCAGCTACTAAAAGGCCAACATGTGTGCTGTATGGCAATGGTTCCAAGAAAGGAGGTGGGCCCATCTGAACCCCAGTGAACTCCTCATCCCCTCCTGCAGGGTGGACTTACTGGTCTTCTGGTCTGGTGTCCTATTGCGTCGCCCACCGCTTACTGAGGGCTCCCAGCTCTGTGTTGGTTTCAGTATCTGCAGGTTAACAAATAGATGCAGACAGAATCTAAACCAAAATGCTTGTTCTTACATCTCCTTCCTCACCATGTGACCATGATACTTTTCTCCCAGAAGATGTTTGTCAGGACTCTGCACTACATTGCCAGACTGTCAGTATGTTACTGTAGGCTTGGAGAACACCACTGATGGCAGTATAACACTAGATCATTTTCATCCCGACCGGTTTCCATATGTTTCCTCAATGGATCTGTACAAGGCTGACATTTGGATGCTTTTCCAAAGACCAAACTCCATTTACTACCCGTCATGGACACTGTGCATACGGGTATAGTTATTTAAAAAACATTTGTGGTGTGTTTTCCTCCCCAACAACCAGCTGTTGGTTCCATCATTCATATAAAAAAGAAATTACTCTGCTGTTTTGGTCCAGCGGCCTCCTGAATGAGAAACGAGTGACTTCAAATGTTATTTGTAAAAACCTTGTTTGTCATCTCCATTTTAAGGACAGTGATTGCTATGAAACAGAACTCATATTGTTCTTCTCTACTCTCTTCCTCCTTACAGCTGCTGAAAGAGAAACACGATAACACTGTTTTAATTGCTGAGACAGTAAGGCAAAATAAACTCCTGGGCAAATATAACAGAGGTTAGTGTGTGTGTGGGGGGGGGGGGGGGTCGGCATTATGTGAATGCTATGCTAATCATCTTATGCTAATCATGAGCATGGTCTTATTTCCTGTCCAGTGTCTCAGTTTGCTGTGGAGGAATATGAGGCCTTACAGGACTCCTTGAAGCTGGAGAGGGACCTGAGGACGGAGGCAGAAGGCTTTGCCACAGCGGTGAGTTTTCTATAATAACCTTCTGTGGTCCTCTTTAATTCTGCGTTTGATGACTTTCACTATGCTGTTTTGTCATTTGTACTTCCTGACTGTCTTTGGTATGGGGGAATATCCATTTTCCTTTATTCAGATGATGGTTGAGCAAAGAAAGCTGAAGAGACAGAGTCAGATCCTGATGCAGAGCTCCTCGCCCAGTCAAGCTGTGCAGGAAGCCCTCAGCCAGGTCACCAGACTGACCCAGGATCTGGAGACACAGAGGCTGGAGCACCAGAACCAGGTCTGTGTACACAACTCCAACACAATTTATGGATGTAGCATTACATATAGAGTTTGGCGTCTTTGGTTCTTGATTGGGCATGATGGACATGGAAGACTGAGGAAGTGGTGAATACAACATCTGTACAGAATTCAGTTCTTTGTTTTGATATTGCATCAAATCAGAACTAAAATATATTTATCTGGAGAGGCTTTTCATACAGAGCAGTACTTTATCATTGACCCAACATTCCCTCATGAGCAAGATCTGGGGTGACAATGGCAATAAAAAATAAAACCCGAGTAAAAACCTTGGGCAGAACCTGTCTCTGGTTGGGCTGAGAGACGGAGAGAGAGAGCAAGGGTATAGGTTTGCACATGGACATAATTGTCCCTACCAATGTCATTCACATTATCGTTGGAGTGAACACACACACACACACACACACACACACACAGGAGCAGAATTGCTTGTTGACCGGCACAGAGGAATGTGCCTCGGGTGTGAACAGCACGACTGTAACCAGCTGTGAGGTCACCGAGGTCCAAACCTCAAATGTTGTGTTTTCTTTCACATAACTAGTCATTTCCACCATAAATGAATGCAGGAAATGAAATATTTTTATGCTCAGCATTAATTAGACCCCCACCAATGTTGAAAACCTACGCCCTTGAAAGATAGAGGGAGAGAGGATGCAAGTTCTTCAGGCAGGTGGAAGTTGAGCCTCACTTTGAGATGTCTTCTGAAAAAAACTCATATGCTCTTGTCATTTTGGGACTTTTGGATTGAATTACATTCTCAATGTGTAGTTCTCTTAAAAGAAAAAACCCAAACCCAAATTTGAGGCAGTGGCAGAAGAGTGCAGAAGATCAGGCTTTAGTGTGTGGTGACCATGACCACCATGGCCCTCCGTTGGCTCCACCGTGGCCCTCCGTTGGCTGAGGAGGATTGAAAGGAGCTCCTTACAGCCGGTGAAACAGAGGCCACAAAAAGTTGAGTTTTTTTAATACTGTTCAGTTGAACGAAGCTTTATCTCCTCTTCGACGCTTTTTGTTTGTTTTGGACTTTTTGAGTTGGATAAAGAGAATTACCGGAGTTGCCAGTAACGGAAGAATAAAACTTGTTTTTGTGAATTACCTTGCACCACCCCACCCTATAGCCTGCCATATTGACCTCTCATTACATTACAATAGTTCAAAAAAAGAAAATGATTACATATATGACTCCCTCCTGTGCTTTACACCTGTAGTGCCTCTGATTGATATGTAGCTCAAGCGCAAGTTCAGTCAGGAAGACACTCACTAGTAATCTCTGTCTTTCCTCTCCTTGTAATTACTCTATCAGCTGATTGGGGACGGGCACTTTTAGTAACCAACCAGATTCGGCACACCGGTTCCTCAAGCCAATCATATCGTTGCTGTCATACTTTAAATAGTGTTCTCCCCTCTGCTGCTGTCAGTTGTCATTTCAGCTAAGCAGTTGCATGAGTGTTAAGCGGTGGTTTAACCTTGGCAACGTAGC